>VWYH01004265.1:0-184227 GCA_013399365.1 Pampusana beccarii | reverse complement strand
TTTTTTTTTTTTTTTTTTTGTGACATGAAGGAGAAATTAGGAAGTGATCAAAAAGCACAAACTGTATTACAAAAATTTCCCTGAAACTAAAAGTATTTTGGGAGGCATGCACAAATGTTTAAGATTCAGGTGTCTGCCTTTTCCTTCAAAGACATTGAAAGAAACAGACTGGCTCACCAGTAGGTGTAGCTTAGTCACAAAATCCTACATCTAGTAATCATAACTCTAGACTATTATTCCACTGTCTATTTTCATTAGAGCTATCAGCTGCCCTGAATAGCAGGATTTAGAGGCAAACTATATCTTGTAGAGGTTGAGTCTACTGAACTCTTTAAATCAGGTTTGAGTTAGGCCTTGTCATGGTCTTGTTTGGCATGCTTAACATTGTTATAAGTTGGTCAAGTTTATGGAAAAAAAGGTCCGTGCCACAGCTAGTGACAGATTTTTTTTTCTCTTTTATTGCAGAGGAAACAAAACAACTATCATTTTCTTCCCAAGTGGGCTTTCCCAAACTTTATTTTGTTGTGTATATGAGAGATCAAAACAATCTAATAGACCTTAAGTCTCAAAATATGAAATAGAATCAATATCATTAAAGCTTTTGACTGTCACATCCACAGCCTAGTTAGCATATACTTGGTTGAATTTAAGTACAGAAAAGGCGGGGAAGCACAGGTAAATCCCCATAGCTGTGCCAATTGTGAAACACCCCTAGTTCAACAAACTTTAGAAAACTGGAATTACAACAGGTGTGACCAACATTGACCCATAACTATTTTGAAGATATCTAAAGCTGTGACTTTAAAAAGGAGTCAAACATAATTTAACCAGGAAAACACAATGCTGAGCTGCTAATCGCTTCACTGACGTGATGTGCAGCTCTTGGGAAGCTTAAGGAGTTTCCAGCGAGGACTGAGAGTGATAATGGGCTATGAAATAGCCTATGGGGTTCCTAATGGGATGTCGGATACTTTGCTTGTGAATTGTCTGATGAAATCCAGTCTATGTCCTTTATGACTGGCTGTCATATTGTACAGTAGTAGTTAAGTACATACTGTGTAGGAAATTGCTGCCTTTCAATTAAATACATTCCCAGTGAGTGGACAAGGATCACAACCGGTGAGATTTTTTTTAAGAATGAGTGGGACCTCCTGGCTCATTGAATCCAATTCCATACTCCTGTAAAACATTTGTATCTTAATATTTATTTTGTAAACCAGTTGAATGGCATATTAAATCTACTCTTTTGTCCTCAGTTAAAGAGGCATTGTTATAGGAGAACAGTTGGATAGTGAGAACATGATACAGAAGGTTTTTCTGACCATTAGAAAACTTCTAGTCACATAATTTTTTCTGTGTGTAAACCACCGATTTCTCTACCAGCTGAGTCTTTTACTTCAATAACTCAGTCCTTCACTCACCTTAACTCATTTGTACTATTTATACATAGCAAAAAATAGTTTCCTCCAAACACTTTCTCTGGCAGGCTACAAAAATCAAATTATCTCAGTTTTCTATGTTTTATTCTTCCAATCATCCCTGTCTCTCAGTTGGTCCTTCTGAACACTGGTGAAAAAAAAAAAAAAAAAAAGATCTTGCATTCTAGATGAGATCTTAATGCTGCTGTTTCTTTATTGGAAATATTGTTTGATACTCACTAAAATTTTTATTTTTCTAAGGTATCAACACATGGCTTGCAGTCAGTTTCTAATTCACTCTGTTTTTCTCAGGGTTCTTATCTGCTAGGATTTCAATTTTAAGAGCTTTCAGTTTTAGTGTATGCAATCTTGATCCAGTCCTGAGGTAAGGCTTACTGTATGACCTTGCATTTTATTCTTTTGAAATGCATCAAGTTAAGCTTGACTGTAATTCCCAAGGTCATAATGTCCTTTCCTGTGTCACTCTGATCCCTATTTAGCAAAAATATTTACCTGCTACTGAATGTTGGGAATATATGCATGAGACAACTTCTACAACAGAGAACTTTTTAATAGCCTAAGCTAGTGATTGGTGATCTTTCATATGTGTAATGCTGTGGGTGGCTTCATCATAAACTTATCCATAAGGCTATGTCAGTATCGAAGACAACATATTTATCTAGTATGACTGCAGGCATTATTATATATAGTGAAGCATATATATAACCATGTAAATGGGTTTATATGCACATATACTTGTATATATAGTTGTCTTTCACTTCTCACATTCCCAACTATAACCTCCCTCTTGTCATTTTTTGGCCTAAGATATCTAGTGTTTTATTAGAAAATAAACTTTAATCCTAGTTGATGAAGAGAGCAGCAAAACATATGCAGTGGTAAATAATGTAGTGGTTATAATAAAGGGAATAGGCCAGTGATAACAGGCTTAATGTACTGGTGATATGGATACAGAAAAACATTATACAGTTGCCAAATGTAGAATCCTTCTTAGAGGAACAAAATAAT
Source organism: Pampusana beccarii (assembly GCA_013399365.1). Lineage (NCBI taxonomy): Eukaryota > Metazoa > Chordata > Aves > Columbiformes > Columbidae > Pampusana > Pampusana beccarii. The sequence continues at coordinate 181,780 of VWYH01004265.1, read as the reverse complement.
TATATTCTCAGAATGGAGGTGTCTTTAATGGGAAATAACAAAGTCCAAGTCTATGTAGAATGGAAAATACTTATATTACAGCATAATTTTCTATACCCTACAGGGCATCTGCACGTTATCATCCCTGAATGCCTGGAGATAAATCAAAACAAGTTATTAGAAAAACCTGACAAGAATGATAAAACAGTGACCTTGAAGCTTTATCTTCTCAAAGATGGTCTTGATAATAAATATGAGGGAATATTTCTTGCCTCTATCAGGATGGTGAAGAGTTTTTCACCAAAGCTGATGAAATAGATCAGAAGTCAGTGATTTGTTAAGCTCCAACTAGAAGACTGAAAACAGAGCCTCCAGATGCCTGCACACTGGCATGGACTGAGATAAGATCTACAGGAAACTTACTATTACTTGGTTGTTAAGAGAGCAGAAAATACCAAAACTCAGTCAACCTTTACTCTTGAAATAGTGCCAATATATGGAGAAAAAAATATATTAAATGACTGAATCTTAAATATATATAGATATTTAAATATTGCATAATGTAGCAGGAACAAAATAAACTACCATCTAAAAATAGTATTGCTTTTTAGTTAAGGAACATAATAACAGTATATTTAAGAAAGTTATTAGGCACAAAAGAATGGGTATGTGCAACAGTATCTTGGCAGGTAAAAGAAAGCTCTCTGTGCTCCTGGAAACTCAGATGGAAGGTGATTGAACCCTGAGGTCTCATCCACGCAAAATAGAGGGAATAGACTGATTATTTCAGGAATGTGGAAAAGCCAGCTGGAAAGTGGCAGTTAGTCAAAGACTGTAAAAGAAATCCTTGAAGCCAATCAGATGAACGTGTGCTTGAGGCCAAAAAGGCAAAGAAAATCTGTGGATGTTCAAAGTCTTACAGAGAAAAAAAAAAAAGATGATTTTCTGGTAGAGAAAGAAAAACCTGCAGCTTGGTAATCACTGCAGTAAACAGGGAGTTAGGGTTTAGCTTTTTCCTTTTTGTTTAGATCTGTATATGGCTACTCTGTTCAAAATGAAAGATTGAATTTAGATTTCAAAAATAACTTCTCATTCACTCGTCAAGTCCTTGATATACCTGAAAATAACTCACTTATCTGAAGTCTAATATGGGATTTGTACCTCACTATCTGCTCTTTATAGAAAATTTTATACTGAGTGCTGGCTGGGCCTGTTTCAGTGCTCACATCATGTAGTCATTTACAGTTGTGAAAACCAGCACACTAAAACATTGGTTCATTTTACATCCATATCACAATCATAATTTGTGCGGATGACTGTTTAGGATACAAGGCGGGTAAGGGCTGGGACACACACAAGCCTTTTTGTCCTGCTCGTCTGAATAAGTTTATTCCCTCAGAGCTACAGAAGTGTTCAAGAAGTTAACTGTTTGCTCAGAACAGAAGTTCTGTAGGCTGCGTGGGGGCAGAAACTACCAAGGAATGTTTTGAATCAAATTTACACCCAACAGAGTGGGGATGAGTAATTGTTAGGTGAGAAGTTGCTGTAACTTTATGTTAGCAGTTCTGTGTTCAGCTACAAGATATTATCTAAGACTCAATGGAGAGCTGACTAGGTGACTCAGAAAATCAGTAATGGCTTATACAATCATTTCTAGTTCAACAGTTTGTATAGATTTAACTTTATTGTTGCAAGTCATCACTAGCTGATGACTCTTCTGTGGTCTGTGAATTAACTGTTATTCTGTATTTGTTTTAGTGTATGAATTGCTTAAAATAACTGCCATGGCAGGCCTTATTTGGCATAGCTGCTCATTACTGCAGTAGAAACTTAGACCTGAATGGGCCTGGAGGAAACAACTGCTCTGTCAGCCCTGAAAGTAGCACTTTCAAAGCAGAAATGAGAAGTTTGCAGTGTAATGTGGAAAAGGTAGAACTGAGAAGTTTAAAATCAGCTGAGACCACTGAACTCTCTGGTCTGATGCTCCCTGTAAAAAGCTTATTGTAAAATCCACAAGTTATCCCGGAACTGACTTCAATACATTCTGTGTGACAGCCTGAAAGACATTCAGAACCAGAATCACCCTTTTAAGTTGCCTTCTCCTCTCAGTTGGCTGCTGAGAGAGTGAAGGCTTTTTATCTCGAGCACGTTATTAAAACGTTCGAAGCTGGATGACACAAATCCAGGCCTGTTTGAATCTGAAGAATTGTGTTGCTTCCTTCAGCTGTTTTTCTCCAAATAAAATTTTGTTCAGTGCTTTGTGTGCTTTATTTCTAATTAGTATTTGCCTGACTTCAGCTTGCAGTCATTAGTTAAGACCATCTTTTATGAAGGGTTACTATTATTATCAAGTATTGCCTTCCCGTGAAAGTTACTATGCATCATAGGCAGGTTAACTGAACAGTTGTAAGTGCTAGTTATCCATCAATGAAGAATATGCTGTGCTTGAATCAGAACTAACCAATAACACTGACTTTTATATGTTGACTATTTCCTTAATGGCTTGAAATTATCTAGTAAGTTTAGAAGAACATGTTGCCTAAGGAAACTGCCTTATGTATGAATAAATTAATCATAGTAAATTGGTGATACTTTTTGTACTGCAGTTCCTACTTCTGTTTTGAGTCTGAAAATAATTGATTATATGTTAGTGTTATTGTGCAAGAATCACATATTTAATATAATCTTCCTGGATTTTATCAAATGCTGAAAAAACAGAAAAATATGTTCGTTTTATTGGCTTTTTTTGTTTTGAAGTGTTGTCAATTGCAATAAAACTTTAAGTTGGAGTGAAGAGAAACAGCTCAAACTAGTGATACGTCCAGGTTGTTTCCAGAATTTAAAAAAAAAATAGCTTTTGCAAAAAGAATTTTGCAAAAACAATAGACTTTTTTTATTTAAAATCAGTGTTTTCATTTGTACACACTGTATGTTGCTTAAGAAGCAAGAAAGAGCAAGACAGGCATTTCCGATTTTAATAGAGGCAGAAGTTCCGAAAGAGAGGTTTTCTGATGCTCATAATTTGAATTTTCAAATTCAATATTCTTCATTAGCTTGGAGGTGGAGGGAAACTGGTAGCTTTGGGCATCTGTGTACTTCAAATGTCTGGACCTCCTGAGAACCACACACTTATACATTATATCTAGACTGGACACTTTAGAAATTGTGTTCCTGATTCTTATTCACACTTAAATTTTCAAGAAAAGGCTTAAATTAAAAGAATCAGATAAGACCTTCCTCTTGCATTTAGGTTGCATCTAGACACATTTTCTACCCATAAAACAGACTCAGCCCAGCGTTCTCTGAAGACTAGGTTGGTTCTTTCCTTACATATTAATTATGCAGGTATTAAGTCTGGTTTTGACGTGACTGCAGGAAGCCACATTTCCTACTCTCTTTACAACATTTTCTTGTATTTTTCATTCCAGAGAGTTTTTTGTCATTTCAGTGTGACTCAGGGTACCTTTGCAATCTCATGAACACACTATTTACTGAACTATTAACACTGAACATGTGTCAGAGCCAGCAATAAGTTTTCCAAACTACATTTTCAGCAGTGATGAGGAGACAGCATTTTCTTCAGAAATTACTATTAGAAAGTATTTCGGAGGGTGGTTCTGCACAACTGCAAAGGACAAACACCAAAACTCAAGACTGCTATAGCCAACATCAAAACAGAATGAAGACAATATCTTCATTCCCAGTGCTCTTCTGCACCCTCATCCTCTTTTTTTCTAACAGCTTGTTCCTTTGTACAGCTTTCTTCCTTGTGGAAATTGTTATTCCACCCTCCTTGAAAATGATGTCTCTTTCTTGCTTTTCAGGGGGAGTTCATTACAGAGCCCAAATGTGACTGGTGAATTTGAGCAGATACAGATGGAAAAGAAAAAGCTTTTGGGAAAATAAGAAAGCTCAAGAAATAGGTTGACAATTCAGTTTGTAATAGAAAAAAATGTAAGGAATACTGAAAAATGCATAGATAGTGTAAATCTCTTTCCCATATCCTTAGAGCTGTGGAAGACGTACATTTATTTCATTGATTTCATCTTGAATTTTTGCCACAAATTTGAGATAATTTTAATTAATGCTTCTGTAATGTCAGGTACCTCCAACTGTATTACACCCTGTAGAACAGTGTGAAGACTCTGTTGAAGAGGGATTTATTATTATTATTATTACTATTGCTGTTCAATAAATGTTTTTGAAGTTTCTCTACAGTATTTACTGTACTTCTGCAATAACAGGTGCTTGTATGATGTTAGAACTGAAAGTTGGAGTTCGTGCTCACATGTTGGCATGTATGTTGACAATGTGTGTGTCTGCATTTTAATGATGATTAGAAACCAGTGTTTACTGAAGTCTTAGAGACTGAAATAATTTTGTATGAGGAATAGATATCACATGGGTAACAATATTTGCCTGGTTCAATGGTGCTAGAATCGTATAATAATTTGGGTTGGAAGGGACCTTTGGAGGTCATCTAGTCCAACCCGCCTGCAATGAGCAGGGACATTTTCAACTAGATCTGATTGCTCAGAGCCCCATCCAGCCTGGCCTTGGTATGATTTCTCTCCCACCAAATGTGTTATTCAAAACACTTTATTTCTAATTTTTCACCAAGCTCTACTGGAATCAAAGAAACTATAAACATCTTCCCGCTACAATATGGTTTTTATATGCAGAATGTTTAAAGTTTTGTTATTCCTCATTTAGTCTACTTTTAAAAGTCTCAGTGGATAGAGATTTGGAAACAATTACATATTCTAGTAGAAGTGACCTTGTTGTGCTTTTTTTCCTCTGAGTTGTGTCCTGTTAATATTAGTTTTCCAGATCTTAAAGTGGTAAGTAGAGTAGACTGTAAGTTCTTATACATTGGCTTAACAGATATAATAACAATATAATATATATATAATATCTATATAATAATGCAGAATCTAGGCCTTTAGCCTAATAGTCTACAAGTATATGGGAGTTGTGTAGAAGGTGATATTTCCATTTTCTTGCATCATCCCTTAGCCTTCCTATACCTGTGGATGTTCCCTGTGAAAGGTTATTGTTAGTACAATATTTAACAGCTAACACTTCAAGAAGTGTTTACTGCTGCTGTTGTCACATATTTAAAATCATATTAAATGAGCATGATTTCTTCCTTGCTACTCTGCCTCATCAGATGTGTCTTTCGTTAGACCAGCTTCTAGAATTACAGAATCATAGAATCATTTCAGTTGGAAAAGACCTCAGGATCATTGAGTCCAACCATAACCTAACTAGCAATAAACCATGTCCCTAAGAAACTCGTCTATACACCTTTTAAACACCTCCAGGGATGGTGACCCAACCACTTCCCTGGGCAGCTTGTTCCAATGCTTGACAACCTTTTCTGTGAAGAATTTTTTCCTAATATCCAATCTAAACCTCCCCTGGCACAAATTGAGGCCATTTCCCCTTGTCCTATCACTTGCTACTTGGGAGAAGAGACCAACACCCTCCATGCTACAACTTCCTGACAACTTTGAGTATAAATAAACTTATTTGGTTCTAATCTTAGATCATTAATTCAACAACAGTTTCCCTTCTGTCTAAAACTTGAGGGCCAGACTGCACAAAAGAACTCCTTGCACCACTGTTTGTGCCTGATTTGAACCCCACAGGTACCTGGAAATATACATATTATCCTCTGCTGTAAAAAGTAGCACATGTGATAGAAGCATCTATCCAGAAAAAAAGTGTATTTCAAACATGGAAGATATCTTTCTTTCCCCTGAAAGTTTTGCACACACATGCTAAGGTGTGTTTACACCAGTCAAAGTCCTCAGACCTGATTTACACTCAGTTTGAAAATGGCTTACAAATGATCAGACAGGAAGATCTACTTTGTTGTCACAAGAATGTGTTGCTCATATGTCTTCATTTAGTGAGCTCATTTTTTGCGTAGAGACAATAAGGTAGTTTTCACTCTGATATTAGTATACAGTGACGTTTAAATAGTCCATTTCATCCTTTTTTACCTTTTATTTAGCTTCTCTGTGAGCAGTGCTGAGATCCTTGGTAGATGCGGGAGATCCTCAAATTTACTACATGTCTGCAATGATGAAGTTAGTGCAATAGTTTACTCGCAACTGCTACATGTACACTGCTGAAATGTATGCGTGGGGTGCCACTTACTTGTTTTCTTTATCACTTTTATGAAGGCAGCAAAATAATTTCAACCTGAAAACAAACAAATGAAAAACAAACAAAGAAACAAACATCAAACAAAGAAACAAACCCACCCACACCTCTCTGACTTGCAAAGCTAAATTGGATTTGCCATTTTGACTTCTTTATGAATCTTTTGGCCTTTTTGTGGCTTAGCGTGCCTCAGTCCTTAGCACTGGCACACTTCTCATGAAATTACCTGTTTCCTATTAGCAATGCAGGTATGACCTCTTCCTGTTCCAGAGTAAAGATGTTTCCCCACACCATTTAGTCCTCAAGAGTCTGAAGTCTTATGTCCTTTTACTGAAAAAAATATTTAGTGGTGTCTTAAAAATTTTCTGTTTTATTTGAGAACTTTATAAAAATAAATTTTCAGTTAAGGAGAAAGGAAGGAGGAGCCTACCCTGCAGAAAAGACAGGCTTTTCAGATGAGAGGCAGATCTTACTAAAGGCATGTTCCATTTGGCTTGTTTCCTAGGGATTAGATCAAACAAGCCATGTTGCTTCAGGCAGATGAAAGCTGGGAAGGAGATGGGAGTTGGTTCTGACCCCAGTTCCTGCTTGTCAGAAATGTGTGATTTGCTCTCTATTTAAATACATTATAAAGAGCAAAGGGGGGCGGGTGAAAAACAGAGGAAGAAAGCCAAAAAAAATCAACCGTTTTCTGTCAGGTTAGCCATCAAGTCTCATAATGAGAATAACTATTATGGTATGATACCAAACTTGCAATGTGGAATGCAAATATGCCTTTTGCTGAGTGTCCGATTGGCTTTAAAGGGCCTATGCTCAAAGTGACTCTCCAGGAAACAGTTTAATACTGCAGTCTTAAGGTAAAAAGGAATATTTTAACAGGAACTTAATTCTTTAACATTAACAAACCTTTAACACTATCTTAAGTTACACATTATTAAAAAGTAAAATGTGATATATATATATATATGTATCTCATTTGAGTCTCCTTTTAATTTAATTTTAAAAACCAGATTGTTCAGACCTACTGCAGGATAGACGGAACTTCTTTCTGAGAGTGTGACAGATTAAAAACTTCAGGGTCAGACTGTAAGCGTATCAGATTGCCACTGTTCTCTATTCATATTCAATAGTCTTTATTAGAAGAGATGCATCAATCTCAGCTTCTAACTGAACTACAACTCTTAGTGGGGAAGAAGGTTATTCTTCCTGAGTATAGTTCCATCCTGGGAGCAATTCAGGTTAATGTTTAATAATCCTTATGTATTTAGGGTTCAGGCTTGCAGTCTTTGCTTGAGTAAAATTTCTGCTGAAGTCAGATTGTTGTATTTAACATTTATGTCTTGAAAACTGGTACAAGTTGTCAAATTAACAGGATGAACAAAAACTTTTATGCAGGGAGAGATTTCTTTCTTTCCCAAAATCTCAGGGTTTCATGTCATCTTTGCCTCTTGTCAATTTAAGGTCTGTATCTTACCCTCTGTATGCGTTAAGCAATCCAGGTGAAGTCATTGTGAAGCAGGGGTATTAGAAATGCTTGACTAGACAGAGAGTTTGCAATTGTATTGCTGCCTGTTAGAGGTATGTATGATATTTACCCAAACTCAGGCACTATTAGAAAATGTTGGCAGCTGAGTATATACATCTTTATTTCCAGCATGTTCTACTGTATAATCTTCTGCAAGTTTTTCATGTACCTTGCTTTGTTCTATATCTACCTGCAACTTGAAGAGAAAGGGCAGAAATTTAGTGGAAAGGCATAGTAAATAGTCAAATGAGCTAGGAAAGGAAATACCAAACACAGCTAGAATAAAATGTCTACATACTGATGACCAATAAATACATATTGTTTGTGGCTCACTTAAATTGTGTACTATGTCTCATAAAACTCAGTCTCATCACATTTTAATTTATATCTTCATCGGATAGGTTATATCTTCTCAAAGAGTTATCAGTTTCTTTTGAGAAATTAAACAGCTTGTTCAATGCAGAGTCTCTCTGGCTATGCTAAATGTCAGAAATATTACAAATATTCGCATTTGGGAAAACTTTTATCATAATTTATTAAAATTAGTCAGTGTCATAAGTCAAAATCTTTAGCAGAAGCTCTATTTGCTCTCTGAAAGACACATCAGAAAAACAAGTGACTAATTTTCAGAAAGAGTAGTTCTACTAGAAATTCCAAATTTCTGCAAGAGATAACTAGTGCATGAAGTTAACCTCCTGATACTGAAAATCAGTCTAAACTTCAGATCTGAATCTCACACTGAATTAAAACTTCCAGCCAGTTTGGAAAATAACAAACTAGATGTGCTCATATATTATTTTGAAATCCTCCTATTTAATAAAAGGGCTTCAATACAATATCATAATTAAATTAATAAGTACTTTGGATTTAAATAAGTGTGTGGATCTGAGCATTATTTTGATAAAGTGATGTAACAATAGTGATACATTAAACTGTATAGAAAAAAAAAATCAAAATTCCTAGGAAGAAAAAATAGCTATGTCACAACATTTTTAACTTTTAAAATTTTGATTAATCTCATCTTTCAATCAAAATATTGTTTTAACAATCTCTAGGAAGGCCTCTCATATCTGGATTTGAGATCAGATTGTAGAGCGTTGTTGCTTAAATCATCCATATTTGATGAAATCCATGTTCTCTAGAAATCTAGGTAGTGCACAGGTAAAAGTAATCTTTCAAAAAATTAATACTCTGGATTTATCAGATAACTATAAATATGGCAGGTTATATTTACCATTTTTAAGTCTTTTGTCTATGCTTCATGCATTGGTCAATAACAACATGCTGTTGTCTCATTTTCTAGACAGATGGCAGAGACATCACAGTTTGTGTACTAGAGACATGAGGAGGCATCTTATCTGATGGAAAGAGGAGTTCCAAGTTGTGTGGTAAAAACATGCAACAGTTAGTCAGAAATCATGCTACCTACTATCTAATTATGGCTCTTCCACCAACTAGCTGCATGTCATGGAATGACTTAACTCCAGAATTAAAAAGCACTTGTAAAGATCTAGGTTGGTTCACAAGGCTGTGTGAACATACATGCTAGAAACTGTTCCACCTGTGGTGTGACTGTCATTCTATCACTGCAAAAAAACACAGAATAGTAATGGCTATCAAGGAGAGATTTGTGCCTTTGTAAAGCACTATTAAGCAGATAACCACTGTGTAAGCAAGGACCAGAGGGAGGGTGGAAAGGTCTGGTCCAATCCAAAACTAGGTCAGGCAGAGCAGCTGGATCTCTGGAGTGGCAGAGAAGGTGGTGGCTGGGGTATGAGCAAGGAGAAATGAGATGGTAGTGTTCACCCTGGAGGATGGGGTGAGGGGAAGGAACTGGATGGAGTGATTTTTATATTTATTTTCCCCACTGTGCTATACTTTGTATGTATACTTGCAAGGAATACAGGGAAATAGATTAGTTGTCTCACATAGGATGGAACTGATCTGCTGTGTCGCCTGCATCCTCTTTCTCTGGGTAAGTACAGCATGCTCTGCCTAGGTAGACTTCTTTAGACTATGTGAAGAAAAGTGGTTCTACACTTCTATAGACACTACAGAAGACACTTCCGGTGATGTGATGAAGGTCTTTTTACCTCTGTGTTATTAATAAAAGAAGGAAGTAATATTTGGAATCTGATTATTTTCATATGAAGGTCAATCATAATGACTGAGGAAAAGGATGATACCTAGAATTCTTTCCTGCCAAACTGCCAAAAACGTGAGCTAGAATATTGATTTGTATAGTTGTGATGGTATCTATTTTTGACTATTGACAACTGCATCACTAAACACACAAAGTAGCCTCAGTAAATTAATGAAAAAGAAAGTGCACGTACTATTTGCTTCTTGTGTGACATATATAATCTGTAGTAGAACAGGCTTAAATGGTTAAACTGATCTAGTTTATTTCACAATTGGAAAGTTATTGGCTAGAGTCATGTGAAAGGATATAACTACTACTCTGTATGTGTGAACACCTGTACTTAAGCAGAATATCAAAACACTCAGGTTTTGAGGTAACTCACTACAATGACAAATTTATTGAGTCTCAATATGAACTTGCCTTAGCTAAGAGTGCATTCATTTGAATTAATAAATAAATAAATTTACTCATCTTGCACACATAGGTCATTGTGAGTGTACAAGGTTAAGTCCACATATTTGAGTTTTGTTTTCTAAGTGAATCAAAAGATTCTTTTTATATATACTGAGAGCTAACACACAGAGATAAATCTTGAACTATGACAATGAACAAATCAAGCATAATAAAACAGGACTTTGTTACTAATTTAGACAACAAAGTAAAATCCAAGGACCAAGTGCTCTCATTGCATGTTTCAGATGAAAGGCTTGCAATATCTTATGTATCAAAGACTGGGACACAGCCCTTTGTAGACATCTGGTACTTTGCCCACAGGGGTAACACCTGAGACAGCTCTATCCTACTTCTATGGTTCAAATCTTTGCTGGTCGCAGAATAGCAAAAGAATAACTCAATTTGGAGGGAAAACAGGCAATCATTTGAAGATGACAACATTATGAAGAACTGTCTTAGCTATTGGAATTTATCAGAAGGACAAAGAAGCCTCAGCATCTTCCTCTCAACACCACCAGCTGTATCAGAGCAGTCTTTGCCATCGAAGTCTTTGCAAAACACTGCTTACAGTGAAAGTGTGTGTGGGGTTGGGGAAACTGAGGGAAGGAAAAGGAGTCTACTGCACTGATAGAGTCACTACAATTAAATCTGCTCCTAGGTCATACTTTCTGCTCATGTACCACAGTCACATTTTGATCCAGGCAAGAGAAAAGTGGATTATAAAATCTAAAGAGAAGGTACCTTCTAGTGGCTAAATATTTTTCTCTTGTTTTTTCAAATAGAGGAAGATTTCCCAGAAGTTGTAACCCCTGATGTATTTTGGGCTGCATGCTACTGCCATTTTCTCTTCTGATCTAAAAGAAAGCTGGATATGATACGAAGAACTGAAATGAAGTTTTGGGGAATCAGAATACAGTTTAGAATTGGAGGGCTCTGAGAAGAGTATTCAGCACTTTCAGACAAAAGTGAACATAAAAAACAACTACGTTGAAGTACATTGTTGAAAATGGAGAGAAGCTATTACATTGTTTTTATGATTTATATTTTTAGGTAGAACAGTAGGTTTTTGAGAGGGCGTAAAATACTAGAGGCATTTTGTAGTACCATTAATGAGTATTTTAATGTTACTTTTCTTCCATTCATCTGCTTGATTCTCTTAATTTGGACCCAAATGAGACTAAGTACTGTAAAAATTTCTCAAAGGGATTAAGTGAGCTTAGTATCACTGTCTTTCTCCAGCTTCTCAGCTGCACTTCCATATGATCTTCATGCTAACCAGCCTTGTATATTACACAGGCTCTTGTGGCAGAACACAACTGCTTTTGTAGCAGCGTTGCTGCGGTGCACACAAGACATTAATCCTCAAAATACGCTTGGGACTGCTTTTCCAGCCCTGAATGTCTTGTATGACCTGGTGTTGGTTCAGGGTGTCACTTCACATGGTGAACTGTAGGGCAGACACTTCCACTATGTTCCATCTGCTCTTTAAATCAAGATTGCAGACATCTGTACTAACACTATTGAGCAAAAATAATTCTCTGTCCTAAGTGCTTAAAACATTGGAGAAAGGGAGAACAAAAAATTTGAAATGAGTTGTGTATGCAAGTAAAAACCTGATTAATGATACCTAAAACAACAGCAAAATTTCTGGCAATGAAACTCAGGACCTGAAGATTTTTTTTTCGTGTTTCCACTGGAGATTAATTAAAGGTGGTATGTGTATATCCTGTAAAGTAGATTTCTGCTGAATGCAGTGGCTGTCCACTGCACCTTCTTGAGTGACATATTATAATGCAGTCATCATAATCTCTTAAAATATTTCTCGATACATGAAAGATGATGTGGTTATGAATGACGATAAAGTCAAGAAATGTTAAGTGTGCTTTAATTATTAACTAGATTTAAATTTCTGCTTTCTTGTACATAAATATGCACAGTCACTTAATACTGGCATATATCTAATGGCTTGCTGATGTTACATTGGTGAAATGAATTTTTTGGCTGAAAGGAGAAAGTTCATCAAAATCTAAAATAAAGGGAAGCTGAAACAGAGAGTGGGAGTACAAGGTATTGTACAGAAAGCACTAGAGAGAAAAATAGCAGTCTCCTGTTTTTCACTTTATAAACAGTTAATTTAATTAATGAATGGTATATTTTTATTTGGCTAAATTTTGAAAAGCTAGTTCAATTTGAATCCTACTGTATTAGAGGAAGATTGACCATATACACAAGGCAACTATTGGTCTGTCTACATTAAGACATTGAGAGAAGACTTCACAGTGCAAGGTGAATCTATGTAAGTATATTACACTTGCATTCAAGAATCAAAATATCTCTGTAGGACTAAATAACACTTTGATCCTGAATAATTACAAATACAAGGACTATTACATATTTTAACTTGTGCACATTGATTCAGGCTTTAACGGGCTTGCATTAACTTTCCTGACCATTCCAGTATCAACAAACTATAAAACTGTTAAAGAGCATATTTTTGGGGTGTTAGATAATGGCCTAAACAAATTCTATGAAGTTAGCAAATTACTCAAAATCCTATAATGCAGATTCCAGTCTCCTGTGGCATTAAAACTCACAAAGCTAACCTCACCTTCCCATGTCAGTTTTTCTCACTGGGTTTAGTTAGTCTGTTCCTATAGGAAGAAAACCTATCACTGTTCTGCTTTGTGCTTGAGTTAGGGTTAGGATTTGGGGCTATAAAATGAAGAATAAAACAATTGCAATTTACAGTTGTTATATAATAGATTTTATAAGCCTCAGGGCTAATTTAGATTAAACATTACATGCTTGAAGAGAGTATTACTCAATTTAGACACTCTGTATTCAGAACTATGATCCTGAAGCACCCAGTCCTGAGAATCGCAAAGGCTCTACATAAATTAAATTTTGAGCAAAGCTGTTTAATTCCCCTAGTATCAATGTGTCTACTTCAGCTTCACTGACATTAGGATGCTAACATGCCTCATAAATTTTCTGTGGTACCAGTGAGACTCAATTTGGTAAACATATATTTTAAACTATCTCTTGCCCCCACTTATGACTGAGAAAAATAGCCAGGATCATGCAAATAAAAAATTAAGAAATCATAGTTTTATGTAACTTTCAGGATTTTTTTTTTCCTTCAGGTTGGTAGTTATTGCCAATGCCCTGGAACTGGCAATAATTTAATAATTTACTTTTGGTTTTCCCTAATATGTTGAGATTTCTGCTGTAATCAAAGAGTTCCTCAGGCAGTGGCCTGTGCTGACCAAAAGAAGGCTGTACTCTTCTCCTATCTTGATGCATTTGGACCAGGCAGGAAGGAATACCAAATTAACAGAGAAGGAGAGAGTGAGTGTGGTAGATTGACCCTGGCTAGATGCCAGGTGCCCACCAAGTCACTCTATCACTCCCTCCCCCATCAGCAACACACAAGAAAAAAATACAATGAAAAACTTGTGGGTCAAGACAAGGACAGGGATATCACTTACTAATTACCTTCACTGGCAAAACAGACTGAACTTGGGGAAATTAATTTACTGCCAATGAAAATCAGAGTAGGATAATGAGAAATAAGAACAAATCTAAAAAGGTCTTCCTTCCTGGTCTCAACTTCACTTCTGACATCTCTTCCTCCTCCTCCTGAGTGGCACAGTGCAATGGAGAATGAGAGTTATGCTCAGTTCATCACAAAGTTGATTCTGCCACTCCTTCATCCTCGCTTTCTTCCCCTGCTCCAGCATAGGGTCCCACCAAAAGGAAATAGTCCTTCATTAGCTTCTCCATGTGAATCCGTCCCATGGGCTGAAGTTCTTAATGAACTCTTCTACACGGTCACAGCCATCTGCTTCGACATGGGGTCCTCCATGGGCTGCAGGTGGATCTCTGATCCCCCATGGACCTCCATGGGCTGTGAGGGAACAGCTGGCCTCACCATGTTCTGCACCATGGTCTGCAGGGGAATCTCTGCTCTGGTGCCTGAAGCACCTCCTGCTCCTCCTTCTTCGCTGACGTCAGTGTCTGCAAAGTGGTTTCACTGACATGTTCTCATTTCTCTTCCCAAGTTGCTTTGTGCAGTGTTTTTTATTCCTTCTTCGACATGTTGTCACAGAACCGTTTCTGATGGGCTCAGCTTTGCCCAGTGGTGAGTCTCTCTTGGAATCGGATGGAACCGGCCCTGTCAGACATGGGTACAGCTTCTGACATCTTCTCACACAAGCCACCCCTACAGTGCCCCTGCTACAAAAACCTTGAAACATAAACACAAGACAGTGAGGAAGAATTAAAATGGGTAAAAAAGGCCGTAAGTATCAGGTCAATAAGAAGCCACAGAAGTGTTAGCTGAACTACTTCATATCTTAAGACACAAACATTTAAAAATTGGATTATTTCATTGTTATTTAAATGACACATGATGATTCTACAAATGAAATTTGTGGTTTTGGTGTATGTATGTTTTTTCAGAAAATAATTAGACTAAATATAACTGAACAACAGCTTAATAATAGTTTTTTACTCTAAAAAAAAAAAAGGCAGTATTATTACTATAATGAGGCATGGATTTACTGGCTGGGTAGAGAACACATAATAGCAAGACTGAGCAGGATGTTAGAAACCAGAAGCATTCAGGCACTGAAGACAACACTTTAAGAATCTTCAGAGAAAGTTTCTAAACCTGTGTAGAAGGTTTACATCATGGAAAATGTTTTCCATATGTATATCATCTGATAGCTGAACTCATCAGAGTTTAAGACGACTGTAAATAAACTGAAGTGAAATATTTTTTACCAAAGCAGTGACTTTTTTTGGTCAGAAAATGCCATAAGTGACTCTGAAACATGTTGTGAACTTGCCAGTTTTGCCATATTTTATGAGAATCTGGAAAATTTAAAATATTTAACAATTTCTTATGAAATATTTTGCTTTCTAGACTTAAAAAGAAATAATTAAAAAAAAATCCCTATAGCTTTATCTTGTAAACTCGTAACAGGTATTTGGATTGTTATAAACAGTCTAAAGTGAAGTAATATTTTGGTTTCACCACTGAAGTAAACCTTTTTCCACTCTTCTAGAACTGCCGCCAAATTACAGGCAGTTACTGAAACTATTCCAACTGTACTTGTTGGAGTTGAATATGGTCCTGTGAACTTGGTTGTGGTCAAAGCATGATCAAATGAGGTGTTAGGGGATGGGACTAGAATCTATAGTGTGACACTTAGATATGGATAGTTGCTATTTCAGGTTTATTCATGAGGGCAGTCCTTTATTATCCAGTGTTTGGTCTGCACCTTTTATGGACTTAAAGGAGAAAAGCCAGGAGAGGAGCAATCTTTAAGTTTCAGAGCTCAGAGAATGTAAAAGTCAGACTAGCTATTAGCTCTGAGCTATGCCTTTGCTAACAGAAAAGAAGCAGCACAAGTTCCTGGGTTTACATGGCAAAGATAATGGTCTCTGAAGTTAGAGCCCTGTAACATACCAGTAAGATACAACTGATATTTTATATGCTGATACCTGTACAACTTTTGATACATGCTAGCAATTACTGTTTGAGCAGCAGCTAAGGACCTATTAACCTGGTGCTAGCTACACAGGCTCCACATTGGTTGCTGACAAGATTTTGCTGTGTTTGAGGAAAAAAGAAAATGGGGGACTACCATTCTTTTCTGGTTCTGAAGAGCCACAAGGACACAAACCAAATTTTACAGATATCCTAAATAAAGCTGAATCCTGCCTGTAACACAGACCAAGTATATTTTGCTGGGGGTTACAAACAATTGTAATCACTAATTAACTTAGCTGTGCAGATAAAAACCTGTTTTGTCAACACAGGGAGTTTCACTGAGGAGTGGGGAAAACTTAGGGTAGGTCATATCACTCATCTCTCAAAAAAGTTTTTGTTGGTGTGGGATAAAATTCTGCTTGTCTATACTGGCAAAATGCTTGTAGTATAGGCGTCTGATAAATCACTCATGAAAGAAAATGACAAGAAGGAATGTTTGTGTGAACACATTGAAGTGCGGAGCTGTGAATGTTGCACTGAAAACTAGTATTTATATTTTTTGGATGAGTAACAAAGTAAAAGAGCTTATGGGGAAGGAGAAAAGAATTATTAACTTAACTTTTACTTAGAGGTAATTAATGGTATTATGATATTATTTGCTTTTTTAATAATATTTATCATGTTCATGGACAGTGAAATATTTTGCTGACTCTGAAATTACAGTGTACTGTCTCTTTGCAAACTGACTGGGAACTGTGAGAATTATGTAAGCTTTACAGTTAACATTTAAGTTTTACACTGCATAATAGTGTCAAAGAAATAAAATAATTAAGCCAAGTTTCAAGAGAAAGGGTAGGGTTAGACTAGAATTATGCTTCCATGTCATTTTTTCTCACTATATTTACAGAGTTTCAAAATAAATGTGATAGGCAAGGAACCAAAAGAAGAGGGTGTAGATAGTATTTCCATAATAGCTTTTAGTTTGTGAGAGGGTAGGCTGGCGTAATTTATGGGCTGAGAGAATGAGAGAACGTGTAATTTACATCACTTTATTCTCCTTCAAACTTATTTACACATCAGATCTGAGCTCAGACTAAGGACTAATTTGTCAGGTAAAATCTGTTCTACAGCCTTCTATCCCAACACTATAATTCATAATTTTGTTTTTGTTTTTTTCTTTTCTGATCTGAACCTTTGTTGGCTGTTATGGTATAAACTCACTTGTGTTATTCAAGTTCTTAATATGGCCTACATATATAGAAGAAACATGAGAACATAATGTTACTTACTGGAAAGAGCAATGATGGCCTTATTTACATGCTATATCACTGCCTGGGAAGTTCTGTTAAAGTAATAAATATCTCTACATTATGACCTCTCAGTAGCCCCAAATTATACATAGCAATGGTTAAGGTGAACCGGCAATAGACTATTGAGGGACGGGTGCTGGGAAATAGCTAGATGTCAATTTAATACCAGCCATATAATATCGCAGTATATTGAAGGAAGAAACACTACTGTTTCCACTTATGAGAATATTTTACTCTTTTTTTTGTAGCTACTCTGATTATGCAGATACTTACATAGTAGCATATTCTATCATTCTGTGTCTGGAAATACATTACTGGTGAGTCGTCTGAAAAAGATCAAATATATTTCTAAAACTTTATGTCAAACAGTTGAGCATAAATGCTATTGGATTTAGTTTAATTTGAGATGTGCCGATCCTATTGGCTTATAGGAAATATTTATTAGAGGAACCAGTTTCCTCTCTGTGGTATTCATTTGAAGTTTTATGAATTGAGGTATTAGGGATGGGCAAATTGATTTGGGAGAAGTGGAAGAAGCAGTTGTTGGATTGATGCACTGCAGATAACTGCACCTTTCTAATTATATATTTAGGCTTCAGTTCTTATTCAGTTTTCTAGTTTCTGCTAGTACATGAGGTTGAATCGATGCCTTTTATGAAGCTATTAAAACAAATAATTAAGAATAAGACTTGTGAAATAAATTTCAGTTTCTACCTTAAATTCAGTGGACCTTGGATTAGGCTTCAAGGTACTGAAAGTTTGGGAAATGTCATATACAGTGTTTCAAAAATCCTAATGAAGCAGTACATTGTTTTCTTGGCTTCCAAGTTCTTCTTCTGTCTTGGAAACTTGTGCTGATATATCTTCTACTGTACAGCTTCTAGTCATGGTTGCAGGATCACACAAGGGATTGGCCCACATGGCCCTCCCAGTGTTTTGGGATAGTCACAGCTCAAATTTTGTTATTATGGACTTCCTGGAATTTATTATTATGTACTATCCATGCCACTGTGTTATGAACTGTATCAAGCCTCAAGAGAACTGAGGAAGTTACTTTATCTGCCACTTTATTCACTTTGTTTTAAAAATAATAAATACATATCTTGCCAATTTGTTCGTAAGACTTATTCCACCTAATGATGTTAAAATCAGATTAAAATTAGTGGTATCAAGCCTTTAATCAGCTTCAGAAGTTTGACTTATTTAATCAACCCTATTTCTATGTCATATCAAACGTCTGTATTTGAAATAATACCTACAGTTCGTTTTTCTCCCTCCATGGTTATTTCTGAAAAATGGTACTTGTACTGAATCTGTTTTTAAAAAGTATTTTGAAAAAAGAGCAAACAAGCATGCTTATCCCTTTAGAATAGTGAAGATGATCACTATTGGGCTGTAATTTCTCTTTTCAGTATGTACTACAACAGAGTCCAGAGAAAGAGTCTGTGGGGAAACTCTACATTCAGACATGTTTGGTCCTGATTCAGGGGCTGACACCACCCCCTGTTCACTGGGTGATCTCCTACCTCCCCAGGACCCCTTCTGTGTCTCGGAGGCAGGAGGCTGGTCTGGGAGGCCTCCAGCTCATCATCACCAGCTCTGCTCCCACAACATCCCTGGAATGATACTCTTCTGGCAGTAAATCTCTGTGACACCTGGTAATAATTTTACCAGAAGTGAAGCAGAATGGAAAGGTACCCGAGATTTCCGAGCAAAACAGTGGTACTTATTTTAACAGAGTTCAATAAATATTTTATTAAATCTGTGTTCTCTATTATGTTGTGAATCCCGAGAAGAAAGTTCCTGCTGAAGGAACTTATTAGGAGCAGGAGCTATCCTGTAAACTGAAGACATACAAGCATTTCTAAGTAAATAGAGTCACGTTTGTCTTTCATTTGAGTTTCTCTGCATTTGGGGTGTTTTTAACTCCCAATGGTCAGTTTTGAGACTGACCTACTCTGCATCATTTTCTATGCAGAGTTTACTTAGCTCTGCCAGACTATATCAGATTAGGGATGGAAATTTAGGGGATAGCAGAAGAGCTCTTGTGTACCTGAACTCTACCTAAGTCTGAAGAAGTGCACCAAAACATTTGTTAGGAAAGCAGTTAGTAACTTGGAGGATTTATCTTCCCTAACTTCAGGTATTAAGGCAAAAGTATGGCTTTTAGTTTCCTAATATCTCATTAAAGTAGAGATGAGCTCTCCCTTAGAGTCAATTAGCGAGCTGAAGATCTGAATTGCCTTTTAGAATTGCTGCTTGTTCACAGAAGGAGCCTAGGGTGGCTAGGCTCTTGGTTAAGCCCCTGAGGTTGTATAAGGATGATTTGGGGTTTACATGTGCTACTACTTTGTAAGTTAAGAATGCAGTCATCCTTTCAGAACTGTGTGTGCTATGGCAGCCTCAGAGCAGGTCTCAGGCTTATCCTCATGCAGGCACCTCCTGGCAGGTTTGGCTGGTTTTGGCACATATATATTACACATAGCACGTTACTTAAATACAGGTTGTGAGTCCAGAGGTGTTTAATTTTGGCTATCATTAGGAATACAAAGCAAGGATAAAGACCAGATTTCAAATAGTCTCTTCTCCTCAGCATTTCTTACTGCTTCCTACCTTGCTCAATAAGGTAGCTATTGTTTATTCCACTTTAATGTTCCAAAATACCATCTTTATTTAGGTAAATACATAAACATGTGATATACTGTTTGTAGATACCTAAATAAGCTTTGTAAATTCAAAGAGTTTGGAAGTTGAAAGCTAGGAATATCCACATTAAACTCTTCCTTAATCTGATTAAGTCACCTTGCAACATCAGAGAAATGCTGTAAAAGAGCATGGCTCTGAACCATCGTGTTTTTTATATACTCATTAGATCATATTTGCTCCCCTGCTCCACAACAGATTTTTAGCAAAGTAAAGGATTCGTGCTTCAGGTGCATCTGAACTGCACTTTTTGTTTAGGCAGTGGAAAAGCAGACAGCTGCAGTTTATTTCTGATAACACCTTGAAGAACTAAATGGTTTATCTGAAGATATCTGTATAAATGTCCCCAATAGTCAAAAAAAAAAGAAGTAAAAAAACCAGAAAAATGGTTCTGAAAAATGTCTTTGGTTTAGGGCAAGAAGCAGCTCCTTTTCTAAAGACAAAGTAGTATCTTTTTTGTTTTTCGCTTACACGGTTTGTTCAGCTTATTTAACTATGAAGTAATTATTATAAGGCAAACAGAGAATTCATTCAGTTCAGAAGGCTTATCCATGCCTTACTGAACTGTGAACTTACTGAGCTATACTGAAAAATACAGTACCATAAATGCCCTCATTGTAAGTTGGACATAAATATTGTCTATAAATACTAGCTCCTGAATAACATACTTTCTTAAAAAGGTTCAAAGATGTACTGTATTTTAAACTGTAGTAATACCAACGTCACTTGAGTTACAAACATCTGTTCAGAACATTTCTTTAGTCAGCACTGCTTCTTTTACAAGCAAAAATCTGAAGAAAACGTCAGGCTATAGCCATTACATCAGTCAAAGACTTTTCACACCTCTGTAACGTACAAGTTTATACAAGCTTTCACAAATCAATAAACTTTAAATGAAAGCCTGCCACCATTTTGTGCACAGAAGCATTTCCAAAATTTGCTCACTGACAGGTAAAAAGAAAATTAATGTTCTTGGCTAAGAATAGAACTTTTAATTGTGTGTGTAAATAAAGTATTTTTTTTCAGTTTCTTCTTGGCTAGATTCTATCTCACTAGGAAAGTAATGTTACCAGAAAGCTGGTGATAGACGAAATCAACATTTTTGGTATCAACAGAGAAAAGTTATTTTCAAAACAACCCTGGAAAAAAGTCTTATGAAGCCTGTGGAATTTAAACCCCCTCATTTTTTCTTTCTTTTTTTTTTCTTTTCTTATGCCATTTCATAAAGTTTCTTCATGTGACATTGTTCTCCAACTTAATAGCTGAAAAAAATGTAGAAATGTTTTCAAAACTCTGCAAATGTTTTTTTAATAGATTTTTATAGAAGAGATCTTTGCATGGAATTGTTATTTGTTGTTTGATGAGTGTATAGCCACAATTCATTTTCTACTAGTAAGAAACTCAAATATCTAAACTATCTGCAGTTACATTGCTTATTCTTTACCATAACATCACAATAATAGTGCATATTATATAGTCACTTACTATAAGTCTGTGTAATTTAAGTATATATTTGCTTAGTTGAAAAAAAATCCAATGGAGTATACTTTATGGTATTGCTGTTACTCACTATTTTGTATTCATCACATAGAGACAGACTGAATTACATAACTTTGGAAAATTTATAGGCTTTTAATTCAATTAATTAAAATAGGATATTTCCTGTTTTATTTTTCCTCCTTGTTGAAACTCAGGTTCACAAAATGGACACTAGTTCTCTGTGAATGAGATCTCTCTAAAAAGAAAAGGTACAGTTGGCTGCAGATCAAGTGCATGTAAAGATTTCACTGTTTAAATGGTGCTGTAGCTATTTCTTCATCAGCAATATAATATATTCATTGAAGTACAATTTTTCTTTTTCAGGTAGTTATCCTTGAGTCTTGCCAGTTGAATTCTTGTTGCATAGAGCTATAATTAACACTGATCAGTCACTGGTGTGACTTTCCTCTTTATGATATGCTAAAGCACATGGTTGATATTCCATTATGATTAGTAGCTCCCAGAAAGCTATTTTTCCACTATTTACAATAATTAATTAAAGCCATATATGTAGACCTATCTATTTTTATTGAAATCCAAATGGCTGTGCAGTACAATTTCTCAAATATATGGCATATATTGTGGAGATTGACATGATTATAAATAAAATTATTCATATATATGTTATATTTTCTTATTATTCACCCTTTAGAGTCTCCTATCATATTTTCTTTTTAAAATAATACCCTGAGACGTATTTCTAGGGTAAAAATATAACAAAGATTATGAAAGTCAATGCATTTAGTTACAGGCAAATCTCATTATAATGAAGACTTCTCCTGACAATATAATTGCTTTTAATCAAGATTCTCTCAGGCTTGAATATGATTTTACTTGTCCCAGAAAGGAAATGCTTTTAATTTTGTTTTATTTAAGACTGGTCTTTTCTAAGAGCACTCTGAGGCCAGCTCGGGTCTCAATCCATTTACTGAAAAAGACAGGAGGTTTTTCAAAACATCAGATGTGCAGCAGGGCTGTCTGAAATGTAGGTGTTCTGTGATGAATACCTCAGTGCTTCTGAGCACTGTAAAGAATTCAAAATCTGTGTTAGATTAAACACGAAAATGATGCCTCAATCCAAATTTATCTGAATTTTGTAGAACTGTTTTTTTGGAATAATGTACAAGTGTCTTTATTTTAATTGATTTTCTCCATTTTTGAAACCTATGGCAAAAAAACAAATGTAGTTAAAGTCAGAATACATATATCCTGACCAGTGCCCAAAGAAATTAGGCAAAGAGTCACATTAAAGGCAAAAGTAACTTTTGCTCTCTTGAAACTTCAGGATTCTATCTTTATATGTTCTATCCATATCTGATTTTTTTTTGAACAAGCCTGAGTTCAATTAAAAGAAAAAATAGCAAAATTTTCTTTCTCCAGGTAGTTTGTATTATCAGTCTAATAAGTAAGAGCTGAACAATGAATCAGAAAACAATGGTACAGTGAAGGAATAATGTGGGAGTTTGCAATCTCATAAAATAGTACTAGCCAATCTTCGCGATATCTGGAGCACAGAAGGAGGCTGGCTTTGGTCACTTGAAAATGTATGTTTTCTGTAGAGAAAAAAGGCCGTGTTTATGTTCTTTGGTATAGATTATTTCTTTTTTTTTTTTTTGGACCAAAATGGTGCTGTTTTATATTTATTCTGCACTGATGAGAAAGAGTCTTTGTACTTCAAAGAATGGAGAAACAAGTCATTTATATAAACAAGGGCAGAGAGGGAAAAAGCAAGGGGACTGGTTCAAATGAAGGCAGAAATGCAAGGTCCTTGTTCAATGGCTTGAGTGAGTGCTTTCTTGGCTAAGAGCCATTTTAACAAAGGTCAAAATTAAAACTGAGCACAGTAGGTAGCATTGCAACTTCTACTCCAGCAAATGAGTGTTTTTGAAGGCATGATTTTCTGATGAATCTTAATGGCTTGAGTAGATGGTAAATACAATAGCGTGTAGTCAAAAGGGCCATGTGATCTTACTTCTAACTGGGCTTAAAATCGTTTTCAAATCCTAGAATAGTTTGATAAGTTAGTAAGAGCTTTGTATATATATACACATTTATTCATGTATGTATATATTTATACACATAAACACAGTACCATTTTTTTCAGTTATTGAGTCTAAAGTTAATGTGTAATAAATATACATAGAAAATGTGCTATCATCAGCCATTTGCTGAAGAGCCAAATACTCAGAGCATGATACATGCCATCAGTGTTATGATGATGTGTAATATGAGGTACCCTTGAAATTCATTACTTACTTGTTAAGTTCCTACTAGGGACAGTGTTATTATGAGGAATTTGTTATTAATGCTGATAATACCAGTAAAAATTATGTAGTTAATGAGCATATCTAGTGAAGTAATAGTATGGTAAAATTTAGAAGAAATTTTCTATCTTATACATAACTCCTGTGATGGAATATTTCTCTGGTGACTGGAAGTTCAAGGTCAAGTCATGCATAAACTAAAGTAGCTGATGGGTACCAAAAGGAGTTTCTGGGACTGAAGACACAGTGCAATAGCAATGGCAAATTACAACATTTCCTGAACTGAGTCATCTGCACCACATAATGTATGAGAGAGGAGCTCTCCCTACTTCCTCCTCACATATATCTTATCTATTTGGGAGAGAAATACGCAGTGACAATGAGGAGAATAATTACATTTTTCAGGGGCTTGCAATCTAACTTAGTATTCAGGAATATTTGCTGATAGATAAAAGCAACAAGTCTTTCTTCTCACATCAGTTATTACAATTAACCAAACACCTTTCTTCCCATAGTTCATTTTATCTCTTGCACCATTGTATTTACTTAGCCAGCGGGTAAATCTTCACACCTACCTGATTTCAAGCTGGTAAGTGAGATGCTGCCTAAGGATTAAATAAGCACTTGGCCAGGTAGAGAATTTAGGGCCTATGCTCTTTATCTAGGCACCTAGGCTGGAGTGTCTGTGTATCAGAGAGGCACAGGGAGTAGCTGTGGCTATATAACCAACTGTGAAAGACATTGCAGGAGCATTTTGGTGGCATGATTTATTGATTTTTTTTTCTCCCTTAAGTATATGATACAATAAACTATATATAAAGCTTACAGATTACTAAATTTAGTATACAATAATACAGCTTCAGGATTCCCCCTTTGAGTGATCTCTTGTTCTGACCATCACTATCTGCAGAAGAGAAAGTGTGAGAAAGCCATTCTTTGACATAGTATCTTCCATCCACAGAGGCAATAACCTTTGAGAGATTACTGTGTGAGAAAGCTACTTCACTTGGAGACAACAGGGCTCATCTAGAGCCATTCATGTTTGAGTAGTACATGGTCATAGTTCTGGTTTTGTGGTCATTATCCAAGATCATATGAAAAACAGTAAGAAGCAAGTGGTAACTCTAAACTTTTTCATATCAAATTTTATTCCTCTTTTGATTCAAACCCCTTTCTTATTTTGTAAGAAAAGGAGGAGGGAACAGTTGCACCCTAGCTCATTTGGGTTCAGATCGATTTCTGGGAACTGGGATGCATATATTAAGACTATACTACGTGCACTGTAGTGAACTAGGCAATACTTGAAGGTTGAAAAATATGTATGTACATGTATTTAAGTGTATTAAGAGATGGCAAAATATTTTTCAACTTGATCATTTCAGGAAAATTTTAGAGATGATGTCACTTTCTTCAGGAAAAACAAAACTCAGGCAGGCCATGGGGGGAACTTATGTGGATTACTATAGTTACTATCAGGAAGCTGTTAAGACATCAACATATTTTAAAGCAATTATTTCAACCCTCTGTATTTTATTATACATAAAATGGAATTTGGTTGTTCTTTAAGTCTTGTCCCAGGTGAGATGGTAACACTTCAGGTTAGAGACAGACAGGAGACAAAAAGAAGGCAGAAATTGAGGAAGAATCAAGGAGTGGCTTTATGTGTTACAAATGGGGAATGGATCATATCTTTCTTGCTAATCAGTGAAGATATTTTTTCCAGTTACTTAAAACATTAATATCTCCTGAATAAGATGGTTCATATGTGATATGAATCCACAGCTACCCTTCATGGAACTTCAATGTCTGAAGTGGTGCCTGAATAATGTAGAATGCCAAGTGCCATATCTCAAAGTAAATTCAAATATAGGCTAGAAAAACAGTCACTAAAAACTGTATCTAGAAGAAGGGACTTTTATTATAATTTTTTATTAAGAAATCTCATGGGAGCTATTTATTTGCTTCCTCTCCAAGCCACCCAGCTGTTCCTTCCATTTGTGGTCTTAGGGCTAATTACATAATGTCCCTAATTTATACTCACTGGTAAATCAGATCAGAGCATTACCTGGAGGGCAAGCTCTAATTAGAGGAATTTCAGAACAAATTGTCTAAAGAGCTTGTTTACTGTGATTAAAAGCAAGTGATGGACCTCTCTCTCTTCTCCCCCACCCTTTAAAAACATAATTATTTACCTTATACAAAAACCTTTCAGATTAAAAAAAAGAATCCCAGCAATGACAGTTTTAATTAAAGAGACATAAAGCAAATGGCAGTGCTACCCTAGAGAGCAAACTGAATTCCCTATTTGTAGATATGTACAGATGGATGCTTGTCTTGGTTGTATTCTCTTACTACTGTTTTAATATATTGGAAATAACGAAGTGGACAATAAGTGGCTTACATCATGGACGAATGGAAAAGAAATAGATGTGAATCTCTGATTGGTATTGTGCCTGCTGCATGATGTCTAGGAATGGAGGAAAACAAAGATGAGATGTATGCAGTCATTTGTCCTATATAGCCTTGGAAAATATATGGTTTCAGCTTTATAATGGCACATATTGGTTGAGACATTATCAAAGTCCTTGCTGAGTAGTAGAAAGGACTAAATAGAAATGACCCTCTGTTATTTGTCTGGGGAAGGATGAAAAGCTTCTTAGTTTTTACCATCATGACTTAAATTACCTGGAAATGGAAGGATCCCCATCTGATGCAAACTGTCTCAAATAGCTGTCTAGAGTTCGTAAGGAGAACAGTGGGCATTGAATAAAAGTGTGAAGTCAAACAGAAGAGACGTGACTCTTCTGTTTTGCTGGTGGTGCAGATTCTGCTTGGAGACTTTGGAAATAGATTCATCCACCAAGACACACCAACAGAGGAAAAAAAGTGAATAGAGATTTAGGAAATGAATACTGACATTTTAATTCTCTATTTTGTATTGTGCTTATGGAAATGTAAATGACTTGTTTTACAAGACAATGAAGAGGGCGATATATTACCATGCTCTGCGCTATTCCTGATCCCTTTGAATTCCTACTGTATCATGTGAACTTGAGGTAGTCTGACATTCTATAATTAAATTTCTTGTCCTGAGTTGACCTTGAATACGTTGACTTCATTATCCCACAGCAGCTAATGTAACACAATGTCAGCCTTCTTCCTGAAGTGACATCCCTCTTCTGTGAAAGAACATCATTTAAACATCTTTCCCTGAAGAAAATACAATGAACTTGTTTTTTTACCACCTTCCTGTGTAAAAATAACAAGAAATTTAAACCAGTGCTACAAAGGTTATTTTAATATGTACTCACTTCTTGGGCATATTTAGGTAATGTAGTAATTATCAGCAGAAATAATAGCTCTTCTTCCTTGCCTCTTGATTAGAGACAAAAATAAACAAATTAAGTGAGCAGTGTATGAAGCCTGCTGAATGGGTTTTGAGACACTTTGATTTGCTATTCAACTGATCTTTACAGCATTTAGGAATAAGTACCTTTCTAGTCTTCCTAGCTAAACAGCTCTGTTGAGAAAATATTAACCAGCTGAAAGTGGTATATAGATTCCTAAGGGAAAATCCCCCATTACAGAGCAGCAAATGCTTCTAGAAGTAGGTGATTGCCAAGGTTTCTGTAATAAAAGCAGTAATTCATAACACAGGCAAAGTGAAATCAAGCAAAACAAAATCCTCATAAGCTACAAGTATATGGTGCCAAAGTCTCAGAAGGCTTAAAGAAAATCTCAGGAGAAAAATACTTTAAACTTTTTTTTCAGAAGAAGAAAAAAAGCAGTGTTTGTATTTTTGTTTTGACAAGATAGGTTCATTACTCCATGTCTTTGGTTATAGCATTGTAGACATATCCTGACTAATACTATTTTAACTGGTGGAGTTTGTTCCCCAGGCATATACATAGGCTCTAAGAAATGTCCCAAAACCTTTTTTTTTTTTTTTTACTTCGAAACAGCTGAAATTTAACAATGTACAGTCTGCTGCTTTCTTGGACATGGACAACTAACAGAGAGGAAGCAGAGAGACTGGTGAAAAGTGGACACAGATATTTTAGACTGAGCGTGACAAACTGCCAAGAAGGCGTAATGTGTGTAGTGCCCTATCCCTGCTTTTTGTGAGTAATCACATAGTTACATATATGAACACACAAGTATGTTCCCTTTGGCTTGAGGATAACAAGAAGGAGCTAAAGATCCTGTTGTGTGGTCAGATTTAAATTTAGAGGTAATAAAATGTTTCTCTGGAGTGATCGGGAGAGGTTGTATTTTGAACTCCAGTTGCAATCTTGAGTAAATCCTTTAATCTACATATGTCTGAACTTTTCTTCCCTGAAGATGATAACAGTGCCTTTCTCTTCAACATTTATTTCTCTTATCTAAGTTTCTAGTAAAGGAACTGTCTGTTCATCAGTAGTTTTGTAGAATCTAATGCACTGAGGCCCAATTCTTGGTTCATGATCTAGACAGTACTGTAATATAGATAACAATAATATTAATATACTTTTGAGGACTGTAATATTTATAAAAAGACTGTTTGGAGTGAAGTAGGTGATGGAACTATAGGGAATGAAGATTTAAGACTCTGACACCATGGAGGAAAGTTTTACAGGCATTTTAAAGTGATATTTTAAAGCAATGATTTCAAAGATATAAATAGCAGTTATGCTGCATACTTTCATTTCCACTATGTGGTGATTAGCTATTATTAGATACTTTTGTCTTTAAAAAGTATCTTTGTAAAACACATATAAATGGTATTTTTGTTCAATGGAATAATGCTACATGTAAAACTTTTAAGTGCATTTAAGATCTCTAATTCATAACCCTTCATAGTAATTATTTTTGTTGTTCATAGTTGGAATAAATGCCAACAGTTGCCACATAAATGGCAGTTTGAAGTATCACACACTAGTCAAAATCAGATCTAACCTCTTTTTTGACTGCTTCATACATTAGCCAATTCAAGACACACAGTCAATAGCTAAAGCTTGGCTTCAAATACCAGGGATTCTGAGCCAGAGAGAGTGGCAGGAAGACATTTTTATACCTTAAAACTGATTCACATTGGGTTTTGCTAACTGCTGTATGAGGACAAGTGAAGTTTAAATTGCTTGATTGAAAATTTATTTTATTTGCTCAAGCTCGAAGTTAAAACTGTGCTTTTCCTTGACTCTCTGTGCCAATGAAATGTCCAGAGTTGATAGCCCATAAAGTATACCAACTTTTCACTGGCATCCTGTCAATATTTTGTCATTGGACAAGATCAGGGAAATCAGTTATGTGGTTTTGTTTCTTCCTTGAAAAAGATGTTATAGAACACTAAACCTTTAATTCTGAAAGGAAGAAGTAGCATTTGTTTGGTTGTGGGTTTTTTGTTTTTTTTTTTTTGCTTGCTTGCTTGTTGTGGTTTTGTTTGTTTGTTTGGGTTGGGTTTTTTTTCATTTTAAAATGAAAAGTAGTTTATTTTCAAAGAGAAAATATTACCAATGTTTTTGATTGTCTAAAGTTTTGAAAAGCAGCCAAGGAGTTTGCCTGCAGAACCAGATTGCCAGATGGATACCCTAATATTTAAAGGACCCTTAATCATCAAGTCTGTTCAAAATATTTGTCACTAAATAATATACAGTATTTAATAGGGATTTAAGATTATAGTATTCAATAGTCTACATAATACACAATTTAATCCATATTTTCACTTTCCCATACACTTTAGGTAAATGTTCTAATGAATGACTATATCCAAATAAGTTGACTCTTCACTGGTTCAAAGCTTCACACTTACTGTTATATATAATATGCCATCCCGTTTCTTCCAGCTTCTCTATGAATCTCTTGATAGCTTTTAAATGAGCATAGGAAAGAAAGTGTCTTATAGAGTGTCAAACCTGGCAAATCGGAGGCCAGATAGTGACAATTCATAAATTAAATCTCTGGTAGTATTCTAAGAAGGAATCATCAGGGACCATCAGTTTTTCAAATAGCAGTTTCAGAGTGTGTCTTTAATATGCTTGTTGGAAAAAGTAAATTTGATTATCTTAAAAGTAACTGTCTGCTTATATTCAGCTGTCAAACAATAAACATGGCTAATGACCTTTCTGTTTTAGCAAGTAAAAACAGTTATTGTGCAGACTCAGCTTTTTTCTTATGCATGTAATAACAGAGGATCTTTACAAGTTGCTAGGTTCTAATAAGAATTTTTTTGTGATTTTCCCATCTCCTTTCAGAGATGTAGTATAATGAAAGTCCTAGTCAAACTCCTGTCATGGGAATGCAGAACCACAAAATAATTTAGGATGGTAGGGACCTCTGAAGGTCCCTAGTCCCAACCTTGCTGAAGGGAGTAGGGTTAACTTCAAAGTTAGATCAGTGTTCTGAGACTCACTGAGTTTTGGATATATCAGGGGTTGGAGAGTATACAACACTTCTGTGCAATTTTTTCCACTGCAGACCCATGCTTATAGTCATTTTTCTTTATACCTGACCAGAATTTATCTTGTTTTAACACACGACTTTCAGTCAGAAAAGCCAGTCTCAGCCTTCCCTACCATCCCCTCTAGGTAGCTGAAGACTGTAATTAGATCCCACTTAATCGAGCAGGATTCATTCTATCACATTATCCTCATGTATCATACACTCCATATCCTTGTGTTGTTGGCTAACCTCAGCTGGCAACTAAGCACCACACAGCCCCTCACTCACTTCCTCATGGTGGGATGGAGGAGAGAACTTGAAGTTTGAGATAAAGAGAGTTTTAAGTAAAACAAAAGCTACACACGAAAGCAAAGCAAAATAAGGAATTCATTCACTATTTCCTATCAGCAGTCAGATGTTCAGCCATATCCAGGAAAGCAAGGCTCCATCACATGTAATGATTAAAAAAGCCATAACTCTGAACATCCTTCCCTTCCTCCTTCTTCCCCCAGCTTTGTTTACTGTACATGATGTCTTATGGTATGGAATATCCCTTTGGTAAGTTGGGGTCAGTGTCCCAGCTGTGTCCCCTTCATTCAAACCTTTTGTGCACTCCCCATCTTCTTGTTGGCAGGTCAGCGTGAGAAGCTGAAAAGTCCTTGACTGCTTAACAACAACTAAAACGTTGGTGTGTTATCAAGATTATTATTTATATTAAATCCAAAACACAGCACTATAGCAGCTACTAGGAAAAATATTAACTCTGTCCCAGCTGAAACCAGGACAACCTGTTGGACTTGCTTCCGTTGGTCGGTATGTATTATGTATTGAGAAACTCAAAACTGAGCAACGAAAATGTGACACCAGAAGTGTCTCAGAGTGGGGAATACACCTTTCAATCTTCTAGCCATGAACTATCTTACGCAGGGCATCTCTGAACACTCTTGTCTTCTCTTTTGCTCTTTGTGGCACTGGATCCGCCCCCTGTCAGGCACAACTTAACCAGAAACCTCTCAGCAACACCTTCCCTGTTTCACCTTTTGCCAGGTGCCTCTGAACGTTCTTCAAGCGACCTTTTGTAAATAAAAGGAACCCACCATCCTCCAGCCTCCACTGTTCCTGTCTCTGTCTGCCCCTTGCTCGAGCATAGCCTCTGACTGTCTCTCCTGGCAGCTCCTTCATCTGTCATGCTCATGTCTCTACCAGAGCTCCTCTCCCAAATGTGAGGCCACAGTCCTGAGGCCTGGCTCAGACAGTCCCTGGTAACCAAGACCTCTGGAGCTCCCTCGTGGCCCAAGTTGTTGCAGCATGAAGGATGATACTGGAGCTTGTGCCTGAAACTGTGCTCCCTGGCACATCTCCACCAGCCTCCTCGAGCAGTCCCTCTATCTAGCACCCCTGGACTCAATGGACACCATCAGCTTGTCCTCTCTATTGTTTTCCATAGGGTTGTTCAGATAGAGGAAGATGAAATCTGTCTTTAATTCTGAGATTTCCTTGCACCCCAGAACTGAATAGAAGCAGCAATAAAATAGGAGGGAAAAAAAGAACATCTAATTGAAAGGAAGAGTTTTTGTATGTCTGAGTGTATTCTGGCTCCCATTGAAGGGACAACAAAGCTCCCACTGGCTTCAGTGGAGCAGGATTTATCTTTGTTATTTATGGCTAATCCCTTCTCTGGTCTAAATCTAGGATCTGAAATAGCCTATAGCCTCTGACATACAGAATAGAAGTTTATCTTTAACCAAAGTGTTATGAAATTAAATAACAAAAACAAATCAAACTTTTCTTTTCCCCAAGGAGATGTGCCTTTAATAACTGGATGGTGAATACATTACATGCAAATTTTATTCTACTAAATACAAATGGCAAATTTATTAGGTTGGCTATTGAACATAACTTTAATAACAACTGATTATTAAAAACATTTTCATTTCCCTATAATTGAGTATTCATAGTTCTTACACACTCTTGTTAATTGTTCTGGAATATAACTAATCAATTTAAATTAAGTTGCTCTGTGATCAATAATGATGTTACTGTACCACACAAGGGTCAGGAGAAGTCCATGAAATAGGGACACAAATGACTGTGTGTATATTTTGGAGAGACAAGGAGAAGAGATATGTTTTACAAAGCACGGGAGTGATTACTTGAGGTATTTTCTTAATATCTTTCTCTTAATAGAACGAAAGGGAATTGTGAGAACACTATTTTTAAAACTAAAGGACAAAATGGCATGAATCATGCCCTACCTGTTGACTTCTTTGCCATGGGAAAATCTGTAGAAACGTGGCTCAGTAAGGTTCAGAAAAAGATTAGATTCACATTAGTAAGAATATAAAAGAAGATGGAAATGACAACTGAAGTTATTCTAGCTCGGAAGATGGCTACAAAAGCTATTTATTCATTGATTGTTGATAAGCCAAACAGAGCCATGATAAGAAGAAAAGAAACCTAACTACATTGTGATGGATT
This sequence comes from Pampusana beccarii, assembly GCA_013399365.1. Lineage (NCBI taxonomy): Eukaryota > Metazoa > Chordata > Aves > Columbiformes > Columbidae > Pampusana > Pampusana beccarii. The sequence goes on along the minus strand of VWYH01004265.1, from coordinate 149,301 downwards.
TCATAAACCACTAGTCATCGTCTGCTTTACCTTTCTTTTATGGATTACCTCTACTCAAAAAAAAAGTTGATGCACTGATCTTGTCAGGTAACAGCAAATTTTGTGAGTCTGTTCTTGCTGCTAATGTCAGCAAACACAGACTATGATCTCTGTAGACTCTTTCCTAGTAGAAGAAAGGTAACAAGTCAGCTTGTGGGTTTATATTTTGTCATACATATATCAGCCATTTGTTCTTCCTTAAATTGAATAATTCATCTGCGGAAATTTCAGGCAGTTTAAAAGCCCAGATTTCCTTTCCATGGAAAACAGTGCAGGAACAGAGGTGACCTCAGAGCTGATCTCATCCCTGCATCAGGCTGAGACATGACCTAGGAACACACCCAAACTGGAGCTCAGAAACACTCCTGGATCCTCTAAAAAAACCACAGCCTTATCTAAAGCTGTATGTAGCAACTGATGCTCTGTTTTGAAAGGTGTTCTTCTAAGATTAAAATTACAGACATGTGGTCTTAGGGTTCTTGACTGGGGATATTGAAACTCTCAAAATACCTTGATTCTTTTTGTTCCTTTTTAAAAATGTATTTTGGCTCGCTCAAACTTGCTCTTGCCAACCAATGTGTTCCTGCATGACCAGATTACAGCTAACCTTTAGAGAATTTAATAATTGCCTTTTCTATGTCAGTATCTGCAGCAAATTTCAATGTACTAATAATATACAATTGTACTCTAGACTGTTGTAGTATAAACCTTAGAAATGAACAAGAAAACCAAATGAAACAAAAGCACTACAGATTCTAACAACAAGGCACTAGTTTATGTCTTACATAAATATGACACTAAAAGCAAAAGGTTGCATTATTGAAATAAATGGTAGAAGATAAGGCATCACCTATTGGTTCAAAACTGGACCTACCAAATCACTGAGTATCTGCCCACTTTCCTCCTTTCCTCTTAGTGTATTGCAGCCTGTGACACAAGACAGTGTTTAAATGACAGCCACTTCATAACCAGATGTTATCTTCTAGGAGACTTTGTTACACTGAATCCTCTTTCAAGAAGCAAAATACCAGTGAACCTGTATCTGTGATGTTCAAGTTTTGGAACTTGGCATGTGTGTGTTCAGCAATACTCTGACAGCTTTAGAACATTTTAATGTATGACTTTTATAAAAGCACTTTGTTAGAAAGCCTGTTCTGAAACCAGTGCAGCCTTGAGGGATGTTAACTAGTAAAAATGAATACATTAATAAAGGAGGAGGATTTCATTCTACAAGGTCCCTGTTCAGACTGCCAGTCTAAAGGATTTAGATGTGATCAGAGAGGTTTCATTTTTATTTCTATTATGGTGATTTAAGCTTTCTAGATATCTCACTGAATTGCTTTTACACCTGCTTTTGCTGACCCTCTTACAAGTAAGTATTGAGTGCCAACAATGAGAATAAAGAAAAAAAAGTGATATTAATTTTTTAAGGTTAATGGTGTGCTTAAGAATAACTTTAATTAGGTGGATCTGTAAAGAACATATTGATTTTTTAAAATGAAAGTTATTGGAATAGTTTTAACTTTCACTATCACCATAAAAAAAAAATTGTTCCTTCAACAAAACTGTTTTGAGCTTCAAGCTTGACTGAACTTTGAAGATTCAGAGCAAAATTCTGCCAGATTTCATCTGAACTCTTCTCTGGCATGTATAACTTGGAAGAGATGCTATACTTCTGGAGGATACTGAGAAAATAGGTCCAACCTTCAGATTAGTAAGAAAAATATTTTGTGTTCTTTTTGAAGGATTTTCTTCCTTAATCTTTCATGGGACTTATGCAATCTCAAACAATATAAATCACTTCAATTTTTTTATGCTTAATTTTGCCTAAATAGTGGTACAATCCACTACCTTATCAAGGATGTTATGGGTTTAAGTAATCTATTTTACTTTTTTTAATTGAATTTTTAAGACATACCTGTAAATGAGGATTACAACTTTACAATTGTAACAATTTCACAGTGAGAAACAGAGGCACAACAGTATCTTTTTAGATATTCTTTCCTATTTTAAAATCAGTTCACATGAATCAAGCTTATGGCCCCTTTATTTTCTCTAAGTGCTCATTCTCTGAAGCAATTTGTGTGAGTAGGTTTAGCTGGCTAAGCTGTGAAACCTGCCTTAAACATTTATACAAAATGAGCATTCACTTCTGACAGTGTTAACACAGACAGCCAATCAGAGATTTGTAGCAATTTTGTGCACATTAATTGACCAATCACATATAACAGTTTAAATAGCAAGTATAACATGGGACAGAGTTTGACGCGTTTGAATAGTCCTTTTGTTTGCTACACTTCGGCTCCCATAGAAAGCTGCTATTCAGGGTGAGAGTACTGACTGAGGGGTAATCCACATTTTCTACAGACAAGGTTTTCATGACCAAGCTATACAGTTAAGGAATAGTAATTAATCGGATAAATTAAAATACATATCTAATAAAAATACTAGTAATAGTCTGAAGTCTCTTATGAGAGGTAAAATTAGATAATTGCAGAATGATTCATTGTGAATTATTCACACAGCTGTAGAAATGATTCAGAGTGACAGATTGATGGGTCGAACATGCCCATAAAAACAGGATATTCCCCACTCTTTGTTATCCTTTGTGTGTTACATGTCATGCGGCTTTGACTGAGATTCTACAAGTACATGCAAAGCAATGAATGCAAGCTAGCCGATTGATCTCTGATCTTCCTGCAATTACAAATTTGAATGATATGACTCTACAGGAGCAATCAGCTGAAGAAAGAAATGGAAATTGCATTCTCAGTTAATAGCTGAGTTGTCATTTGAAATGTATATTATGTACTCTTAGGCTTCAGTTTTATGAGAGATGTGCATAAAAGTTCAGAGTCAGCTGATATTTTTTTGTTTTTTTGTATGGTCAAGTAAAATACTTAGCAATAAACAAACAAGTAAGGAGTTGTAGGAGATGGGTCATGTTTTTGTTGCAATCCAGAGCAAACTTTTAATGGTTAAATTAGTGAGATAAAATGTGCTCTGAAACTTCAGTGACAAGAGCATAATATTTTTCTGAAATAGCATGTTTTGGAACTGATATCTCCCTGCTTCTTCATGAAAGAATAATATTTCTGTAGCTTTAGGTACATTTCTTCCATGGAAGTTACAGTAATATTGATCTCAGTCAAGTTTAACTTGAAGAATTTAAGAATATTTCCCTTTAAATTTTAGCATGAAGAATCTTCCTTTTTCTAAGGGTAACGTCTATACTGGCAGTTTAACAGCTTAGTGACTGTAAATGTTAATAAAAGGACCATAGTCTTCAAAAAGACAGAAAATAAGTCTGTCATTCTTACTTGAATATGTAGCTGCTCCTTTTAAAACACCACAGCTGGTACCCTTTGATTAAGTAATGCCTATCAAATGGATTACTGTAAACGGAAATTTTATAGTGTTCATATTTGGATAGTAGAAGTTAGATTTGTCAACACATGCATTATATTTCAGCTGCACAATGTAATGAAGGTTTTAAGCAAGGAAGCAGCATTAAATATTTGACCTTTTGGATTTTTATTTGCACTCTTCTGAAGTCAGCCCAGTAAGATTTTATACTCAACATGAAACATGAAATCAGAATATATTTTGCCTGTATTTTTTGTATGCTATAGTGTGCTAGATATCTTATAGGAAAAAAAAAAAAAAAAGTCTAGTCTCATTCTTCAAAGAATTGTCACAGTATGTTCTTCGCACTACTATAGCCTTTGGGGTGGATTACCAAGTCAGATAATTTCACTACACAGAGCTCCTTAAGGGTGTTACTTCTTTTATAGACAGGAATGAAGAAGTGAGTCCTGTCTTAAGGATCTTGTGATCTCCTACCATAAGTCTAAGAATCCTCGGGCCATGGAATACTGTAGTTTTAGTAGATAATAATATGCATGGACCTCAAACCCTACTTTTGTCTAAGAAATCTAGGTGGCAAGCATCACTTCATCTGCAATTTAAGTGCACAGCTCCAATAGGGATTTACAAAACTTGTTAAATTGCTATGGAATCTTGAGGTGCGTAGATATCTTTGTTTATAAAGTTAGCATTCCTGTGCACCCTGATCCAGTAAGTATCTACATGTACAGCAAGTTGATTCAAGAATCACTGTCTGTAAATATGAGTGGGAGGAGACAGCCAAGATCTTTTTGGCAATACACTCGTGATTGGAGAAGTTGTGTGGGAAGTACTGAACTTAAAAAGCTCAAACCCACAGCTTCCACTTCAGTTGCTACGGTTTCTTCCAAATGGTTTTCAAAAGAGTTTTCTGGATACACTTTCCACTTCTCTTGTCCAGGCTTGTTCTTTGCATAGCAAGGAATACAGGAGTCATAGGGCCAGAAAAAACAACAACAACAACAAAACCAAAACCAAACAAACAAAAAAACCAAAGCAAACCAAACCAACCAACCAACCAAAAACCTCCAGACTGATCTTGACTCTACACTAGAAGAAAAGGGGATTACTTCTGCATTTCTCACTACAGTAATATTCATAAACATGACCTGGCATCAGAATAAGAATCCAGAGTCACCTTCTCAACACTATCCCCCAGGAATTTCATTTGCAGCTTCTGTAAATTCAATGGTGAATGAGATAAAAACTTTGAGTTTTTTTGGAAAACGAAAACTTAGTCCTGACAAACAGAGTAATTCACTTTCCTTGCAATGCCTAGGAGAGCTGCACACACACTGAATAATGTAACAGGCGGCGTGGGTGGGTGTGCATGTGCAGGCAGAACATCCCAGTGCCACTGCTGGTTCACAATGAAAATTCATTCCCAGACATGTCTTTTCCACACAATCATTTTAACACATTCCTCCTAACCTGAACATGTTGAGCACAAAGGAACTTCATGCATCGTACTGTTTATCCTTGACCTTTTCTGTAGAGTTCAAGGAGGTACACGTCTTCTACTCTCTCTTGGAAAATTCTAATTAAAAGAGAAGGGAAAGATTTAAATGTGTGAAATTTTAATATAGTTTCCCAGTGTAGCAATTGTACATTATGTCATCTTGGATAAATTTTAACTGAATTAGCTTGTGCAGAATGCCCATCAGACTTGCTTTCACAGGCTGTTTTGCCATCTGCACTATTACAACATCCCCATTAAGTGTGCCTAGGGTCTAATCTTTCGCAACTGATTACCAATTGCCCATGATGCACAGCCTGAAATAGAATTGCAAGAATTAATTTTTTTAAAATTAAACTTTCAAATTCATTATACCAGAAGCAAAAGAATATATATAGTTATAATAATTTTAACCTGGAAAGTATGAAGATTATGCTGGACACAGGCACTGATAATAAAGATCAGATACTAATGAAGTACGATCATTTGACTCATAGGTGTTCAGGAAAGTTTTAGTGTGCTTACATCATAAGTCTGACAGAAGGTCTTGTATTTCTCTGGAAGTCTGGTTGGAAAATCCCTCTTTATTTGATTCACTACCCTCTCACTGGAGTTAAATGATACATACTCATAGACTAAATAGAAAATACCGAAAAAGCTGCTTTGTAAACTGACTATCTGTTCTAGATGTCTGGAAGGGAGAAAGGTTTGTTTTTTCCTGTATCCCCCTTAACAATAATCTTTTAATAAGATATTCTTCCTCATTTTTGTATCTGAAAAAGGAAAAAAAGTAAGGGAGAGTCTAAAACTTCCAAATCTTGCTCAGCGACTATCACCTTCTCCCTGTTCAGACAAGTCATGCATATCCTGTCCTGCACTTCAGTTTCCTCCTCAGTTATCCTTACCTATCTCATGGAAGGTATGGTTCAGGTATTAAGACAGAAGGTGATAAATAGTCACACAGAGGTAACTCAAGGTCAGCTTTGAAGTGACTGAAGTCAGCAAAGTCAATGGGTTTCTAGAATCATGATTGTTCTACCATTAATGATGTACTTCCTGTTTGAGGGTCACTTCTGCAACCAGAAAAGGCCACTGTGGGGATTCTGCTTAGAATCTGGATTCCTAAAATAAGATTTTTTAGCCTGATTCCATATGTATTTAGAAGTAAGTAAGACATGGATGGAGATGATAAAGAATTAAAAAGTCAAGAATAGTTCAGGCATTTTTAAATATCAGAGCTGTGTAAAACCACAAGTATTTGTAAGTCTTGGCTTGAACTGGCATTCCAAGATTTCTAGGCTCATTTTGGCAAAACTGAAAGTGGAAACCCTCTGGGCATCCCTTAATTTGAAGTCTTATCCTTGAGTTTTCCTTGAGCTTTCCTCTGCTATGCATTTTTACATCACAAGAGTTCAGCAAACCACAGCAGCTGGAGCCCTAGACACAGCAAAAGAAAATGGCCATATGTTGTCATTGCTTGACAACAGGTTTTTATAACTATAATGCTTCACTAGAATTCAGGCACTCAATAGAATGCCTACAAATTATGTTTTTGATGCAGAAGATGGCTCTTTTAAAAATTACTCATTCCATTTCTAGCATGCTGAAAGAAATAGCATTTTCTGATGACAGCCCTAGTGTCCACCCTCTGGAGCGCTATACTGTATGTAATTTTATTCTGCACTTTTTCTCCCTTCTGTGTTCATCTTTGTCCCTGAAAATGTCTCAAAAACTGAATAGGTGAACATTTCTTTCCTCAATAAAGACAGGGAAAACACTCTATTCAGATTTTTAAGGTGAAAATTCTAATACTAAAGCTGTTCTTGAAGGGCTAGAGGTTAAGCGGATCTTTCCCAACAGTGAAACAGCATCCTTGCATTCCTTTGAAGTATCCATTTGGATTTCTCAGGCTATCAGTATTCCCTGGAGCATTAATTTATTTGATGTCCTAGAGCTCGAACATTTGACTGCCACATCTCAGGGCTCACAGTCTCAAGTCTTGGTTCATAACTCCAGAATACCTTTTCTTTTGCAACTGCTGACCTAATATCAGCAATGGAGACTGATTGTGAGAGAGATAAGTACGTCCTCATCTAATGCTCAAATGTCTGTCACCATTCTGTAGTAGATGAATAGTGCATTCATCAGCATGTACCTTCTTACCTTGTGCATACCAAAACATTGTGTTGCCATATTTCCTCTTTCTGTTGCACTTTTCACACCACATCTATCAAGAAAAAATATGGGCTAGGCAGCTCGAAAGGCAAAAGAAGCTGTTTCAGCAGTAGGGGAATGACTCAACATGGAAATGACACAGGCAAAATTCAATGTTTATCTCTACAGAAGGATGCAGACAGATAACTACTGACTCATTCAGAAGCACTAGGTGTGGCAGCTCTTAACACTCTCTCTGTCTCTGATCTTGTATCCAGTCAAAACAGCAGCTCATAACTATGTTACCCAATAAGGCAATTCATTTCAAAACTCCAAATAAACATCTGCATCATGCAGCTGCCTTTCCTTCAATAAAGTCTAAATACCAGGGAGGGAGATTAATCAGTACTAAACTTGAAATAACTGAACTGTAACTTGCTTTCTATGACTTAAATGAACAGAGAACGAATCCCGTTCAGGCTGGTGCAAGGTAGAGCATCTTTTCAGAAACACCCATCAGCTCCATTTTATTCGCATCCCATTATTGTCCACAAAGCTAAAGGCTTATACATATTCCAAACCTGAGCAGCAGCAAGAGAACAAGGGAAGGGCATTCTGGAGGCTGGGGTAAGGTCAGAGCATGGGCAATGCTCAAGATAACTGGTGTCTCTAGATTCTCTAATTTTAGCTTTTTCTGGGCCTCTTAGGAGATGGTTTGCTTGTACTAAGATCAATAGACTGTCAACAGAGGACAGATTAAAGAAGCAGAGGAAACCAAAATAGTGGATGCCACAACACACTGTTTCATGCTTTAAAAATTCCATGGTAACCCTGGTAAATCCAGAGGCAGCAGTGGGGGTTTTCTGTGGGTTCTCTGAAGAGAAGGGAAATAAAGTCCTTTCTTGCAGCTATTGCCTGGACATGCTTCAGAGCTGGGCCTTTCCCAGGATTGCTGAAAGCCTTCTAATCCTAGCTTCCACCTGCTCCAGCACTTCACATTTCACAGCTCAGCAAGACTCTATCTTTAGCTTCTCAGCAGTGGGACATTTTAGTCAGAAGATTAAGCAGGCCAGCACAGATTTAAGTGCAGCCTGCAACTAACCATAAATGTTCTATCTGCGTAAGCTGTCAGTATTGACAAGAACATAAAATATGATTGTTGCTTTACACTACTTTTGATTAATTGGTTTCCGTTAAGGCATGAAGAAGGACTTTTTCTAGCTAAATAATAGTGATATTCATTGCCATAAAACTTCATTACACCATGTCTGTATAATTCAGCATTTGTTTGAACAAGGGGAGCTGAGACTTATAGAGAAACATGAGGGAAATGATGACTTGACTGAAGAAAATATGCCACACCAAACATTACTACTATAATGTCAGTGACATATGTCTGACAAATCTAGTTGGCTAACTCTAAGTGTGGGCATGGGAAACTTTTATTAATGATTTCATGTTGCTCATGTTTCATATTTTACAGTATTAGGGATGCTATTTGTCCCTAAAATCACAGTGTTTTAATTCATTAGGAATTGTTGTGCAGCTTCTTCATGGTGGAGTTAAACAATGACAGTAACACGACTTTATTCCATTTTTTTTTCTATAAAGACTTGAACGGGTGTTGATATTTAGAAATTATTTACATGAATCCTCAAGAGCATGTGGTTTAAAATGGAAGGACTCTTATTACTGTGATTTGGCACACTACTCATATACAACTACCTTTGCTCTTCTAAGGATGAAGTTCCTCATACAAGATTCTCTCCTCTTTGGAAATGTTCTTTTTTTGGAATTGATGTATGTCCTCATCCTGAACTTGGGTTTGGCCGAGTATTTTCCTGTACCTGGGATCTCTGCCAGAAAAGCATGAAGACATGGGGTGGGACAAGGGAAAGAATGGGCTAGCCTGAAGGAGAGGTTAGCAGGCTGTGCCTAAGGGTTACAGAAATTCAAAATATAAAACCTTGATATTAGAGAAATGAGAAACAATTTAGAGGACAATTCTTTTGACCCATGAGAGTTGTCAGGTGGAGATGTGCTGGGCTGGACTCCTAATTTCTGTGTGTAGCAGAACTCTACTAATCGTAACTGGAGTCCTACCTATTTATAGTGGTAGAAATTGTATTCTGATTAAGACTTGCTATTTCCTCTTTCTTCTTCGGACTTGCAGGGTGAAAACCAATTATTATTTGAGGTGAAATGTTAGTGCATTTTCTTCAGTCAAGTTTGAGACTTTTTTTTTTTTTAAATAAAGTTTAGAAATTTTGAAGAAAATACCTGCATCTGGTGTGGAACTTTCAGCTTTAAAAATGTTTTGTGTTACAAAAAAAGTTTCATTTTTCTGTGTGAACAAAAATCAGGCTGATTTTGAACAAGTATTTTTTAATGAGGAGGCAGCTTTGCCTAGACTGAAAAGAGATAGGGTTGAAATAATGTATGTACATCTATTTTAAAATAATAATTTGTTAATATGAAGTACAATGATAACCATGTTTCTTTAGGCAGCTACAACAAAATCAATTATCTTTAATGAGTACAAAAGAGTTAGAAATGAGGAAAACACTCAAAAATATTGTATTTTTTTTTCCATCAAATAACTAACCCTTTGAGCAGTAAGACTTCAACTTCTGTTTAACTTACATTTGGCTCCTTTATGTGGGTAAATAATAAATCCTTTCATCTTCTGCTTCTATTCCTGATAGAAAATAGTTTGTTTATGAGAAAAAAATGTTCTTGTTGCAGGGTTAGATGAGTTAAATTGTGAAGCCTGAGTTACACAGGAAGAGAGACTTGATTGACTAAAATTCCTTTAAGCTCATGCATCCATATATTTTAAGATAGTTGGTTCACCGTTCCAAATCCTGTCAAAGTAATCTTGACTTCTAAGGATAAGTGCTCGGAGCTGTACTTGCTTGTAATTCAACGTGCAGCTATCGCTGTTGTGGATGGGCATAAGCTGTGTAATTACATATGCACTTGTCCCCCAGCTACATATAAACGGTCATGACACTTGTGAGAACTATTTTAACTGAAATAAACCCTGCCTTTGGAGTGACCAAGATTGTATGCAGACACTGAATCATCTCTGCAGATCAGTGAGAGCAGGAAAATATGGCGTGACACCAACTGTTTGGCTTCTACATGCAAATGTTATTGTCCAGCCCTTATAAGTCATTATGTACATGGTTGAGACTTAATAAAAATTTTAGTTGTTGCTTGAAGCAGTGGGTTTTGTTTAGTGAGACCTTCAGGGCAAGTAAGCCAAGGTAATCCAGAGTAAATTCTATGCAGAACTGCCCTATCTCCTTGTATCATTCAACTCTGTCCACACCCCATGCTGGAAGACTTGTCAGAATTGTCTGATTTATTAGTTGCTGCAATTACTAGTGTGGCAGAGCATCTCCTCCTCCTCTGAGAATGCAAAGAGTGTTCTATAACAGAAAGTCATTATTCAGAGAAGTACAAGGGGCTCTGGAGATCTGGAATATACTTAGCAAGACACAGGTTATCAGTTTGGTTAAAGTTTCCTCACATTGTGTGTACTGCCATATTGATTTACTGTCTTAAATTAAAGACTAGATATCCATGTGAATGTTGATGGCATAGTAATAATTTTTTAATTTATCTGTACCTTGGTCAAGCTACAGATATAGTGGATGCCTCAGGTAGTATTAACATTCTTCACAGACTTATAAACACTGAGACTCCCTTTTCCAATTCTACGACTCCCACCTAGTTCCTCATTAGGCACTTTGTATAACATTTGAGCTAAAGCAGAAGACCTGTGCTGATGGATATTAACTTCGTGATCATCTCTCTGGTGTACCTCTAAGCATACAAAGAGTGAGAGAGAGAAACAGTCTTTATTAAAGGGAATGGAGAGTCTTCTTTCTAGTTCTCTCTCTATCTTTTTTGTTCTACTTTGTCAAGTTTCTTTATAATCACATGCAATTTATGTATATGATTTGAAAAGCAAAACCAAAATTCTCCTTTCAGATCCATTCATCCATCCATCCACATATTTAAAGTGATGTAACTAATTTGATTATCAAACAAGAAAGCAACAAAATGAATAACCTGCTCTTTGTTCATAGTTATAAAATCTACAATAAGGAAGCTGATTATGGTCTATATAAAAGAGAAACATAAACTGGCTAGCCACCAAAATCTTTCTCAGAATAAACGTTTAAATACTTGTGGAAAAATCAGCTTTGAGAATGGCAGCTGTTACCTACAAAGAGACAGCAAAATGGTTTTCCAAAGTGATAGTCCCCCATTAAAACAGTAAGGAGCTGTGTGCAGACAGTTTTGGATGAAGAATTTGTTTATAATTCTTGAAACCTCAGAAGAAAGCAGAATAATTCGTACACTAGCCTCTAGCCTTCCAGAAGCAAATATGGTAAGAGTTAGATTGGAACTTCAAAGCATGTTCTTGGATGTGTGGTGTCAAAAATGTTGTATAGTGAAGGAAGAACATCTTAAAAACCAGTGAAATAAAAAGGACTTTGTTTGTTTGTTTTGTTTGTTTGTTTGTTTTAATATAGAATCTTTTTCATACCCATTGAAATTGCTTACAGAAATGTTAAAGTTAATAAACAAAGACCGTAAGCAAGCATGCTAAATGTTATTGTTAGATAGGTAAAAACAAACTGATGGTGACTTTTGAGTTTGTGGCTCATATAAAATCACATCATAACCCGAAAACTAAATGAAAGATAAATGTATCTGAAATTATGCATTATTTTTCAATATTTCACTAAAATTAGTCTGTTATCTTTATATGAATACATATATGCAGTCACACAAAAATATATATAATTTTTATATATGGTAGATCTATCTGCATACATATACCTGAAATCGGAACATAACATTTAAAAATAAACCTAGGACAAAATTTCTCTGTGTCTGAAAATTGTCATTGATGTTAATGAAGTTGTATTTCAACATATCAGTGAAGAACTTGGTCTGTATAAGTAATTAAGGGAAGATTTCAGGAATATTCTGCATTCAAGAAGACGTTTATATTAACCTCAATTTACACTGAGGTTAGTATAAAAAAGGTACTGAACTGGAACTCACTAGAAGGTACATTCAATGTCCAAATTTATAGTTGCAAAACAACATATAAGTAAAAGTTCATCTTTATTGTTTTCCTAAATTGCTGAATTTGGTAGTTAAATATTTTGTCAACAAAAGCTGAAGTTCAGAGAAGGGCAGTCTAGAATAAATAGCAGGACGATATGGTGATGTTCTCACTGATCAATGGAGCATAAAGCAGAAATCCCTGAGGTTCACATGCGCAAAACATAGTTAACACAGACATGACATCAAGATGCTAAAAAGAAATAAAATCTCTTATACTGTCTGTGTTGAAATTCCACCAGGTTCAGAACTTATCCTGAATTTATGTTACAGAAACTCCTCTTAGGTTCAATAGGAGTTTGGCTTTTTTGAAAAAAAAATATCTGTATTTATATCCTCTATATGTCTATATATTTACACTTTCATCTAAATTGCAAGATATATGTCTCTCTTAGAGTGTCAAAAATACATGTGATGGAAAAATGTCCTTGCTTTAAGTGCATTTTGAATTATATTGGAAAGAACAAGCAATACATCACAGAAAATATTTTATTCAAAGCTCATATAGAGAGCAACGGAGACAAAAGCAACTATATTACAATTCTGACTATGCCCTGGGACTGCACATTTCTAAGTATTTATACTTTAAACTGAAGTATTGCAGAATGGGAACATGCATAGAACAAACACAAAAGAAATAATTGAGATTTTAATCTGTAAATTAAAATAAATCCATAAATCCCAGATATTTGAAACACATTTACAACTAGTCATCAGTATTCTGTGCAAGAAATGGTCTGACAGAAAAAAAATGACCAACCTGCTGCATTTTTTTTTTTTTTTAAACTGCATGCTGCCTGAAATTTTTATTTCAGGTTTTTAACTCACTGAAGTGACACCTATGTAGCTCAGAATGGGAATGACACATAATTTCAGTCACTTTAACTACATACAAATTATGTAAGTTTCCACTACAGTTAATTTAGAGAGATGAACACTCTAAACTTTTAATTCACATTCAAGGTGAATTGTCTGTTGTATTCAACCAAGTACAAGAGGAACTTAGGCTTAGTAAGTTCCTAATTTAAGTGTCTCTTATAGATGTTAAATCAAGGTTTCACAAATCTTAACAAAATGCAACTATTTTACAAGAATTAAGTGATGCATGCTGTCTTGTACTTTATATTTTAGTGATATGGCAGAAGCACAAATGAATTCTGAACTCTGGTCTTTTCCAGCTTGTATGAAAGGTCTTTAGATACTGAAATACCTTGCTTCTGGCTGAAGATATTTGTCATTCACATCTTCACTTGTACTTTCTAATGATCTCAGGGAGTTTATTTTTTTATTAGCAAAACCTTTGCCATTCTACTTCAAATCTTTAAATGAGTAGCAATAGCTTAAATAGATTAAAAACATGTACAGCTATCCACCATAGAAGGAAAATGATCATTTTAACGTATTAAAACAAACGAATAAGTATTTGTTTGACAAAGCCACCCCAAAACCTTGCTGGAAACTAACACATGATATGACAAGTGGTTTATTTTTCATACCGGTCTCTTTTTTGCTATTTTATATTCAAGTTATGGCACTTGATATTAAATTGCACACAGTCTAAAACACACAGCTCTGTGGGCTATAATGATCTGTCACTACTTCGCTCAGTAAACATCATACATGTGGTACTCATTTCACACAAATTTCAGTTTCTGATCGGTGGTTACTGTCACCCGTTCAAGATAACAAACAGAAAATTATGGGAGAGCAGTGTGGTGCAAAGTAGCCTGGAAGTTATCCACAGAGCACGTCTTTTATATCTCAAGTTGTAATCCAGCTCACAAGAATGTCTTTCATGTATGAAGAAAGAGGTTATTATCCTATCAGTATACAATCTGTTAATAACAAACATCAGGAGAGAGCAATTCATTTACCCTGACAGCTTTGTTGAACAGACTTAGAAACTGTTCTGCATAGTGGAATACTTTAAGGAAAATATGTTATTTATGGCAGAAGACAGGAAAGGGATCTTTCCTCCTGGAATTTGGGAAACTTCAGCCAGCCAAAACATAGCAAAATTTCCAAAATATGTTTGCAAGATTAATGAAAGACAGACCTCCTTATTTTCACCTCAGATTTAAAGGTGAAGGCCATGTCATTTGCTGACACATTTTTCAAGGAACACTATTGAAAAGCTATCAGTTGTACTCATACAGAAACATAGAGAGATTTGAGTTCTATGAAAAGCTGGTCGTTTTATTGGTCTCAACTCTGGTTTAATTTTAGTTCAATATTGTTAACCTGTATAATATTCAGCCTGCACTTCTGCATGCTCCCATCCTGTCTGACCTTTTTCGAGAAACATTATAGAACAGGAGATGAAGGCAACTTGCTCATGCTCACATGGGTCTAGAGACAGAGTCTGCCATAATGAACCTCCAGACTTACTGTGTGTGATTGCTGTATTTTATGTCATATTTATATTTCATATTTTATTTGTATTTTATATATCTAATATATATACACACTCTTATATTGAAAGATATTGTTGTTACTGGAAAGCCTTCTCTCTAATTATGACCATGGTGTTTCCAACAATTATACTTAGATCTAATAAAACAGGAAATAAATTTTTTTAAAAATAGGTTTAAAACAAATATGCTGATCGTTATTTGGTGGTACCTTAAGAAATGGTTACACAGACAGGGAGATGTATCTGAACAATTCAGAAATTCAGATTTTCTAATTGTGTGTATTTTATACAGTGGCATTTGCAACATATAGTAGATTTGCAATGGATTCTTTTCAGTTGTAACAAAAAAGTTCTGAAAGAGTTCAGGAAAGGATACTATGTGCTCCTTTGATCAGCAAAAGCAGATTCTCCTTGTTTTAAGAGCGTACATGCTTCGTAAATAATAGAGGTAGAAACAGAGTCAGAGAATTCCATCCTTCCTCTTCCTCCCCATGAGTGGTAAAACTGAGAATAAAATCCAGGTTTTGTCCCAAAGTAGTGCCTCCTTTACCTTCCTCTTAGAGAAGCTGCTACCATGTGTGTATGGCCTGCTGCTGCAGATGGCTCTCAGAGGCACTGCCTGGCGAGGCAGGACCTGTGCCAGCCGTATGAGGCCACTGGGCTCTAACAGCTTCTCAGAAGATATGTGTATCAAAGATGATGAGCCTAATATAGACTTTATCAGGCTGGGGAAGCACTTCAAATAGTAGCACAAAAATACTGGTTTTGAATCTGACTTTCCTTGTTTCCCTGTTACATTCCTGCCCCCGCCTCCCGTATTTTGTTTGAATGAACCTTTGTTTTCATCATATGCAAATTTACAAGTGTGAAAAAGTAACACATATAGCCAACCTTTAGTGAAAAGTATTGTAAAATAAAAATATAGTACCTGCCCTGGTTATTTGTGCTTTAAACTCACATGCCTTATTTTCAAAGAAATAAAGTGAGAGTTTTTTTAAAATCCCGTATGTAACAGCTTTATTTTTCCATTTATGGAGCAAAAGTTACAGTCCTTAATAGAAAAGATAACTCAGTAACCCAATCAAAGTATTATTGATCTGGTTTTGTTCATTACACAGTGAAAAGATTCACTGTGAATTATTTTCATGATAGCTATTTATTCAGATCTCAGACTGTGGGTTTTTTTGTTTTGTGTTTTGTGGTGGGTTTTGTTTGTTTGTTTGTTTTCATTTTTGTTTGCTTGTTTTTAATGAACTTGTCAGCTGATGAAAATGTGCTAAACTTGCAGGCTGAAGTCTGCTATTTATGTAAAAAAGACAGGTAAAAGCAGAAACCCACCATTTTCGTTTGTTAAGAGTAAACATTTTCTGTAAGGATCCAACATTTCTTCTCTGTATGACTAACAAGGGAAATTCATGTGGGGTAAGTCACTGAAAAATATCCAAAAAACTGTATCATACATATTTGTGAGGAGCACAGACACCAGACACCATAATGAACTTAATTACTATTGGGTCCGGAAGTCTGACTCATCAATCAAATTATGAACTTCCCCACTCTGTATTGCATCAGCGTACTTAGATCAGAGATGTAAATCCTTGGTATAAAAAGCATTATCTGTGAAGTGGTGGCCAAACAGGTATGTACTAAATCACAAAGATTGAACTAGTTGGGAAAATCCATTTTGCATCTGTTGCCATATGATAGATGGGGGGAGGAGTCGATGAAAGATTTAAGGATAAATGTTTTTTCTATCCCATTGCTATTTATCAGTCTTGTATCTTCAGGATTAACAGTTCATTAATATTAGACACATGGATGCCTTATGGTCCAAATGTCTATCAAATCTCCCAAACAAGCTGAAGTGAAATCCACATACACATTCTGAAATTCACATTTTCTTTACCAATTGGTGACTAGAGGACACAGTGATCAAATTAGAAAAATGACTGAGAAAAGATATTTTTGCAAGTTCATACAGAAGCAGGTACGTGGAGTTCACTGAGGTCCCTCAATAACAAAGAACGAATTTTATCCAGACTACTGAGATTACAATTCAAGGGCTCAACCAGCTTCCTATAACACCTGCTTACTAGAGGGGAAAGGAGGAAGTTATGCCAAAGCCAGAAGCATAAAAATCCTTGAGTTTAAAAATTGTATCAGTTTGTTCCAGAGAGTCCCTACTAGCTTTGAGAGGGCACACTAGATTTTATTTTCTCTCAACACTGGGTCAGGAAGATGATCTCTTCCACCTTAGTAAGACTGGAGAGTTCAATGTGGAGAAAAGTAGCTTGAACCTACTTCATAAACCACCAGGAAATACCAGCAGATAAGATATATTATGGAATATTTTTTTTCCTTTCAGTAAGTTCTTGAGGTTTTATTCAGTGTTTCTCTTGTCCCATGGTGAGACTTGTGCTGTCTCTGTGAGCTGAGGAAAACTTAATGGTGACATCAGTTGTCCCTTAATGGATGTTCGCGGTTATTAGATTTTGTTTCCAACCAAAATGGAAATAAAGAAAGAATTGCAAATACTTAGTCACATGGAACTCTGACCTAGTCTCTATGGCTTCCTAGAAAGTTACAAAGAGAACAGAAGAAAAAACTGTTGTTAATCATTAGTCCAAATAGCAAAATAGTTCTAATTTATATTCTCATTCTGATACATACTGCACAAATGTCTTCCGCCAAATTAATTTGAAAACTACAGAAATAAAGATTTTTGGTTTGCATTTTAGATTTGTTTCTTAAGAAATACGGTTAGGCTACAATTATGGTAGTAAAAATATGCTTTTTCCTATCAGTATCACCTGCTGAGTTATTTACAGCTGTTAGAAAGGTTTTACTTCAGTGATGGGATTCTTACTATTTGTACAGTGCCAACAGTAAATTAAATTTTCAAGACATTCACCTTTTGGCATGAGGAGGTAGTAAAGGAATATTTTCTAAGTGAAAATAATTGTATTTCTTTAGATATATTGCCTAAAATAACTTTTTATATTTCAATAACTTTGCTTAGAGCCCATGGTGAGCCAGTCCTTTTTAAACAACGGACTACCTTGAAAAGCCCTTAATACTAGCTAGTTTGCTTTTATTTCACAGTTCCACTATAGGAAACAATATTTCTGAAATTCTGTCCATTGCAAGTATTGTCTGTGGATGATTGTTAGTCTGGATTGACACTTTTGTACTAGAAACAAATGACCCAATCAAGAGAATATGACAAGTCCAGATCACTCAAACGTTTCCAAGAAGTCAAATCAGGATTCAATTTTAAAGTGAAAAAGACATGTAAGCACTGTAAGAATTAGAAAATATTGTGATGAAGACAGTTGTAATAAAATCCTGGCACCAGTCAACTCAATGAAGAATACCCCACCAACTAAATTAAACATGTCTGGATTTTAATATAACCTTCCTGAGATGCATACAGCTATAAAATATCAGGTGGGGTGTCAGGGCTACATTTTGCTTTCTACGTACTCCTTTTTTAATGTTACTGTTTGTAGGGGGTTTGTGATCCAGACTTGATTCAGCATGTTACAAATAAGTATGCACCATATTCTCAAATAGAGACATTATCTTTGCTCTTATTTCCACTTATAGTTTTCTCCTATAATAGAATAAATCATTCAAATTTAAATGTATCTCTGGGGTTCATGTATTTTTTTAGTTGGCCATTGGTTGTTTGTTTAGTTTTCCTGTTCTTATGACTATTACATTTTAGAAGAACAAGCAGGTGCAAGATATCTCAAAGAGAGCTTTTATCACATTATATTTATAGTTCAGTTCCTAACCCAGGTAGATGAATAATGAATACATACCCAACAAAAACCTGAACTTCCAGATATGTCAGAGTTTAGCAGAAAGTCCCAGTGTATTTCATGCATGCCATTTTGATATCTTTAAAATGTTATGATGCTAAAACCCCTCAGAGATGTCTTAAACGAGGGTTTTCCAGAGAGCCTCAGGATATAGGGAACAGTTGCCTATTTTCTTTAGTTTCTTCTACCTATATTTAGCTTACCTTCAGAAGACTTTATTTTTCCCTTTAGAAGTCCCATGACCATAAATGTAATGTCAATGGGTTTAGTTTTGGTTTTTCAATCTTACAATTATTAGTTACAAATTCAGAACATCTCAAAATGAAATAACTTTTGGATTCCTGGTTTGTGGGAACTGTTTGAACTGTTTGTAAGTTTTGAGCACACTAAAAGATATCGCGTGTTAATACAGTAACAATAAAGTTACTACTTTAATGCTAGTAACATTAAGGTTAATAACATTTCATATTTATTTATATTTCTAATAATTATGCCCCATGTTGTTAATTATTATTATTGTTGTTATTAACCATAGGGTTTAAATGTGTCTGAAGAAAGTCCAGGCTAATTCTATAACAGATTGTGCAAGTGTGAAGGTGGAAACAAATCTTAGTTTTTACCATGCTCCATAAAAACGTGTAAAATAGCGGTGATGTTGGGGAAGACAGGCATAGAACAGTCCTCAGTCTCCCACATGTTGCCCTGCCAGTGTGCTCTATCAGGGACCCTCACACATTTCTGTGGCAGAGTAGAGTCTGTTTTTTGATTCTAAAATCACACCACTAATGCATCAGCTAAATATTACCAAGATGATTACATCCTTCATATGTTTTCATCATTGCTTCCAGAAGAAGCAACAGCTTCCTTCAGGCACTATACAGCATAAAAGCATGCATAATACCTACACCAACCAATCTGCTGTGTAAACAGATATGTATAACATAAATGTGAGTTTATGTTTTTTTTTCTCTTGGTTTGGGCAATATTGTTTGCCTCCACAATTAATAAAACTCTTAAGGACAGAAAAAAGATACATTTAATTTTCTTGGCTTTGTCTACCACATTGTCATGTTTACATATGCATGCCCTCATCTACAGCTGCTCAGAACTACCCTTTCCACCCACCCATGTATACACAAAACTAATCACAGTGTTTTTGAAATAAAATAATGCCTTACTGCCTAACCACAATGGCAACCCTGCCAGCTCATCTGGTTCACCATGAATAGAATACCTCACTAGTGAATCTTTTTGTTAAAATGAGCTTTATCTAAAAACACAGTATTTAAGCTTCTGGTAGTTGAGCTGTGTTGTCTTCATTGTGATTGTGACAGCGTTAACAGAATTTGAGTTCACAGAGCTCATGATAAGTCAAGATCATGAAACATTACAGACCGAATGTGCTAATCTGCTCTGGAATGTTGCCTCATCCCATCTGAAAAGTCTGTATTTGTGTTGAAGACATAACAAAGAGAACTGCTTTCAGACTCACTGAAGGTATTTTAAATACTCATAATGCTAGAGATCTCATTTTTCATCAGTGTATTCAGATATCAATTTTATAAATGTACGTTACCATGTATCACCTAGACACTAGAGATTTTCGTCTCTCACCTTCTCCACTCAGGGAATCGAAGAAATCAAACAATCAGCTTTTTTTTTTTTNTTTTTTTTTTTTTTTAAATTTAATTTTCTTCCTGCAGGACTAGCTCTTTTGCTTTAAAACCAGGAATCAGACTATAAGAGCTAAAGCTAAATCACACAGTTGGAGGGATTTTAATACTCGGAACAATTTAAGATATATGTTTTCTTATTTGTGACAGTGGTAAAGAATGTCAGACAAAGGAAGGATAGCATAAAGAGAAACCACACTTCTGTAATGATAATTTAAGTGTGTAGTTGCAAACTGTGAGGTCTTTGCAGAGATTGTGTGATATTGCCCTTTCCCGCAAAACAGGAAAAGATAACACTTTAACAATGTCTTGAGAAGCTGAAATGCTTTGCACTAAACAGGACTCATTCTTTGGTGTACACTCCTCAGCATAATTAGCAACAGATCACTTGCTCCAATAAACTGTTTTCAACAAGGGAGTTTGAGCATGATCTTTAACAGCTTTCATTACTAATGTTGTCAGAAGTACGGCTATAATACAGGGACACACACAAGCACATTTCCGCTTTCATACTATGTTAAAAGGTGATTGCAAATGTGTTGCAAACTCAAGGAATCTAATATAAGAAAATGCAGTTTTAATCCCCCTGCTTAGGCACATCCATTCTGCACAGCTTTGGATTTTGTGATTCCATACTGCCTGACACACTGCTGAAGATGAACGATGTACTATTACAAGGAATTATTTTTCTCTTTATAAATTTGGGTGACTCGCTTTGATGTGCTGGAGCGAGGTCAGAGGAGGGCAATGAAGCTGATAAAGGGTCTGGAGCACAAGTCTTATGAGGAAAGGCTGAGGGAACTGGGGCTACTTAGTCTGGAGAAAAGAAGGCTGAGGGGAGATCTTATCAGTCTCTACTGAAAGGAGGTTGTAGCATAGAGGGTGTTGGTCTCTCCTCCCAACTGGCAAGTGATAGGACAAGAGGAAATGGCCTCAAGTTGCAGCAGGGGAGATTTAGTTTGGATGTTAGGAAAAATTTATTTACGGAAAAGGTTGACAGGCATTGGAACAGGCTGCCCAGGGCAAGTGGTGAAGTCATCATCCCCAGAGGTGTTTCAAAGATGTGTAGATGAAGTTCTTCGGGATATTATTTAGTGACAGTGTTAGGTTAACAGTTGGACTTGATGATCTTGAGGGACTTTTCCAACCAAAATGATTCTATGATTCTATTATTCTATGATTTTTCTGACTTGAAGCAGCATTACTGACTATGTTTTCACATTTCAGTATTACGAGTGACTGTTTAAAGTCCTACAGTTCCTTCTGATACACATGGCATCATTTTAACAGTTGGATTTGATGATCCTTAAAGGTCCTTTCCAACCAAAACAATTCAATGATTCTATGGTTGTTACTGATATAAATGAGTTACTGCACAACATTTAAGACAGCATTCATTATTATATTTATTTTGACCAACACCTCCAGGTCTTTTCCCCAAGCTCATAGTGTTGCATGAGGTTGTTGTGATCCACGTGCAGGGCCTTGCACCTGGCCTTGTTCACATGAGCTCACCTCTCAAGCCTGTTATGTTCTCTCTGGATGGCATCCCTTCCTTCTAGAGTATCAATCACATCAATCACCTTGGTGTCATCAGCAAACTTGCTAAGGATGCACTCAATCCCACGGTCCATGTACCCCACTAAGTTCTTAAATAATACTGTTCCCAATACTGACCCCTGAAGAATGCCACTCATCACTGATCTCAGTTTGGATATCAAGACATCGACTGCAATGCTTTTAGTGCGACAATACAGCAAGTCCCTTATCCACTGAGTGGTCCATGCAACAAATCCATGTCTCTCCATTTAGAGAAAAGGATGTAATGCAAGACATTGTCAAATGCTTTGAATAAGTCCAGATAGATGACGTCAGTTGCTCTTCCCTTATCCACCAATACTGTAACACTGTCATAGAAGGCTGCCAAATTTGTCAGGCACGATTTGCATTTAGAGATGCCATGTTGGCTGTCATTAATCACTTCTCTGTTTTCCATGTGTCTTAGCACAGTTTCCAGAAGGAACTGCTCTGTGATCTTGCCAGAAGTGAGACTAACTGGCCTGTAGTTCCTTGGCTCTTCCTATTTTTCCCATATTAAAAATTGAGGTCATATTCTCCCTTTTCCAGTCAGTGTGAATTTCACCAGACTGCCATGACTTCTTAGATATGTTGGATTGTGGCTTAGCAACTTAATCTGCCAGTTCCCGCTGGACCCTTGGATGCACCTCATCAGGTCCCAGGCACTTGTGCACCTTCATGTTCCTTAGATGGAGTCGAACCTGATTTTCTACTACAGTGGGCAGTACTTCATTCTTCCAGTCACTGCATTTGGATTCTGTATTTCTGTTTTTATAGTCCTATGGAGACTACGGAGAACCGAAAAGGAACTATTAAAATCACAGAATGAGCTTACATTTTTAGGTATGGGAATGGAAATAAAAATATTCTTAATTTCCTTTTAGCTCTTGAAAGAGCTTTTAGTTTGTTTTCCTTCATTCTTAATTTATTTTACTTGGGGTTTTTGAGCAAAATTTCTGATGTTCTTTGGAAGCTGACAATTTCTTGGTGTGGTTATGAGAACCCTTGTTCAAAAGTGCAAAGAGTTACTTATCTAGTGTAACATTCAACAGCATTTGGCTCCTTTTGGCTGCTGATGACCATTCTTTAGCATATTTTCAGAAGTCTAGAGCATGTAATTTTAAGACTTGCTCTTAACTCACACAAACAGTATATCTCTTCCACATGAAATTGAAAACCAAAACAATAGCTATTGCATTTAGCTTTTGTCTTAACACAGGGTGGTACCATAAAAATGGTCATTATTAGAATTAAGATTTTTTAAGTTGAAATAATACTGTCTATGCTACATCTGATGTGGAAGCAGTTATACTGGTACGATGTATATTGGGTTGGTAGAGCTTAATTCTCTTTTGCAAGAAATTTTAGCCTCTTGAGATATTATTACATTTCAAGTCTTCCTGGAATAATTCGTGACTTAAAAGTAGCATTTAGAAACAAGATTACACCACATAGAATGAACAGAGTTATGTTTAATATTTTATTATTACTGTTTAGCAATTAATGTTTAGTAGTAATATTTGGTATTTTACTACCTAGAGGTTTGACCAATGCTAATAATAACATGCATATAAGAGAGCAGAAAGCAACCCATTTTAGGTGTCTAAAAAAACCCTCACTTTCTAATTTAAAAGTAAATAACTTTGATTCATAGAATGAATTTTAAAGGGATCCTTCCTCAAAAAATTGTTGTGGCATATGTATGTTTATCTGAGTTTGACAGTAATAAGAAACTAGATGATGCAAAAAAGGAGGGGAGAAAAAGAAGTAAACCCCTATTTGCTGTGTTATTTAAGTTGAAGTGAACTTCTAACAACTTTCTTTCTCTGACAGACATGATTAGCTCAGAGGAAGACATTAAAAGGTATACAAAAATAGAAAGAGGGTAGACCCACCCCTGCACTGTTGAGGAGAGAGAAGAGAGAGTATCAACTAAAAGAGTTCCTTTGTTGTCTGGACAGCATACAAGTAAACATAACAATAATCACAAAACTCACGGGAAACGGAACAAAAAATGTTTGAAAACCTGTCACTCATCAGTGTGAGATCTATCCATTCCACTAGAAAGTGTGGGGTCCATGGGTTAGGAAGTGAGGATATCAGAGCCCCATTCCATGCTAGAAAAAATTGTGACAACATCAAAGAGGCAAATAAATCCAAGACAATTGTTGTGATTCTTCACTTCCTAGAAGTCATCATATTTCTAACTAAAAGGAAAAAAAAAAGATACAGAAAAATTTTGGGCCACCTATGCAATTGTATTATAGTGCTAGACCTTTAAAATTTATCATAGAATTATTATGATAAGGTATTTTTATTATGGTGTCATAGTCTTTCTCCATTATGAATCCCAGAAATTGTCACTAATTAGTATTCTGGTTTTAAAACAGACATTAATTTTAAGTTTTCTAGAAAATCTAAATAACGAATCCACTGTTTTCTGAACTAAGACATAGTTCTTTGGAAAAATCCCATATGTATTAAACAGAAGAAAATGCAGATGAAGATTTAAGCCATATAATACTGATCAAACTATTCAGTCATTTTTGACACAGAATATTTAGACAAAATCCACAAATGTAGTTTCTTTACAAAAGGGTTTCTTACTCTCCTTAAAAACCCAGTGACTTTCTAACAGGATTTTAATATGGGAATTCACCTGTTCGCAGAGGGGCGTAAGCCTTATGCTGTAAAGATAAAATGTCTGACAGCAATAATCTTTCATGCATGAAATCTAGTGGTTGAAGTCAGGGCTTTAGCATAGCTGAGGTCTCAAACGATATGTCTAAAAGCTGGAATTTCCTGGCTTTAGCTAATGAAAATTCTTATAGCAAAGGAATTTTGTTCACTTTTGAACTTGGCCCCAGGTATGGAAAGAAGGTCTTTTCTGTTGAGTTTTCTTGTATTAATTCCCCTGTAAAGTACTGAGATATTGACGTCAATGTAGCTGTTTAACTTGCCACTTTTACTCGATGGCATAGTAAATGACAAGTATTTTTCAGCTTTTTCAATGAGCTTTCCAGCATCCAGACATTTTGCCTGAAGAGATGTCTGTAATGATCACACAGGTATAAAACACTAATGTATCTTCTGGCATTCATTTTTAAGTTTACAATTATCTGATTTACCTTTAAGAGTTTATTTTGGAAATTACGCATAATGCATAACAACAAAATAAGTCTCTGAATTTCCATTGAATGTACATTGAGAACAATTTTACAAATGTGTTTCTGGCTTTTCAAGTTTTTCTTTTTGGATAACTTTCTACTTAAATTCTCTGAAGCTAATATCCAAAAATAAGGAAATGATTGCTTTATTTTTAGCAGTTTCCCTTACCATAGTGAACAACTGGGTACATTTCTTTGCAAAGTTTAAGAAAATGATTTTATGTCCTGTCTCTCCAAACTGTGATAATAGACTATCAGAACAATAAATTACTGACTTCAGTTCTGTTTTTAAAGAGAACAAGTTTGCTGATGACACAAAACTGGGAGGAGTGGCTGACACGCCAGAAGGCTGTGCTGCCATCCAGTGAGACCTGGACAGGCTGGAGAGTCGAGTGGGGAAAAATTTAATGAAATATAACAAGGGCAAGTGTAGAGTCTTGCATCTGGGCAGGAGCAACCCCAGGTTCCACTATAAGTTGGGGAACGACCTGTTGGAGAGCAGTGTAGGGGAAAGGGACCTGGAGGTCCTGGTGGACAGCAGGATGACCATGAGCCAGCACTGTGCTCTTGTGGCCAAGAAGGCCAATGGCATCCTGGGGTGTATTAGAAGGGGAGTGGTTAGTAGGTCGAGAGACGTTCTCCTTCCCCTCTACTCTGCCCTGGTGAGACCACATCTGGAATATTGTGTCCAGTTCTGGGCCCCTCAGTTCAAGAAGGACAGGGAGAGTCCAGCTTGAGAGAGTCCAGGGCAGAGCCACAAAGATGTTTAAGGGAGTGGAGCATCTCCCTTACGAGGAAAGGCTGAGGAAGCTGGGTCTCTTTAGCTTGGAGAAGAGGAGACTGAGGGGTGACCTCCTTAATGTTTATAAATATGTAAAGAGTGAGTGTCATGAGGATGGAGCCAGGCTCTTCTCGGTGACAGCCAATGATAAGACAAGGGGCAATGGGTACAAACTGGAACACAAGAGGTTCCACTTAAATATCAGAAGAAACGTCTTCACAGTGAGGGTGACAGAACACTGGAACAGGCTGCCCAGGGAGGTTGTGGAGTCTCCTTCTCTGGAGACTTTCAAAACCCACCTGGACACCTTCCTGTGTAACCTCATCTAGGTGTTACTGCTCTGGCAGGGGGATTGGACTATGATGTTTCAAGGTCCCTTCCAATCTCTAACATTTTGTGATTCTGTGATTGTCTCCAACCTTAAAATTGAAATAAGGCAAAATAAAACGAGATAGTAACAGAAAGGTAAATACTAATTGCTCCTTTGCTGTCAGCCTCAACTGACACCAGCAAGATTCTCTGCCTAAACCTACAATGAAGTCCTAATCCAACAGAGGACCTTTGCTGAAACATCAACAAATCCATTTTCTGAGAATAACTATCACCGTTCAGCAAATAAGAGCACACAGGTATATGAATATCAGTGTATGTGCACACATATGTACATGCATAAAGCCCTGAAAAAAACACAATCAGTCCTTCCATGCACAGCTAACCTTGCAAAAGCCCTCATTTTGATATCAATATGCCAACAACAGTGTCCTTGCTTTGACATCCTTCTCCTCTCAAAGACCTCAACAGTGGTGAAAATGAGTACGTCTCTAGTGGACGGCCACACAGACAAAAGGTTTCTAAAATGGGATAACTATAATGAAGATACTTACAGAGCAGTGGTTCCATTGCTATATGAATTAAAATGCATTTCCTTGCCAGTTCACCTATCCAGCACCTCTCATACCACTTCTGTTTAAAATACAGTACTCTAAGGATGAAAGAGTTAAGAGCTGACTCCATTTAAGGGTTTTGTAGACTTTCAACTTTAGGCTTCAAATGACTTCATGACAATGCTATGACACATGGTCACACACACATCACATTGCATATGAATTTTACAGCAGTTTTAAAAAAAATATTTCTCAATCTTATCTTGAATAGGCATTTACACAATAGACTTGTAGAGTTTTATGCAAATGTCTTCTACTCACCAGCACAAAAATTTGAATTAAAGTGGATAGAGATCCAGATAGGCCGTTTACAAAATATCAGGCTCATAAGATACACGCAGATCAAACACTTCTCTTAAACTAGACATCCAACAGAAACAACAAGAAGCGACAAAAAAATTCTAAGCTTCAGAAACACAACCCTGCAGTTATCAAAAGCGACATTACCTGTACAGTAATTAATGTACTTAATTTATTCAAAGCAGTTCAAGATCTGCAAATAGGACTTATGTCTGACTAGATGTGGAACCCCAGAGGCAAAATGAAATAATCAGAGGCTAAGAAAAAAATAATAGCTATACATGAAAATGTTAAAAACCTCCTGGATAATATGCATGACATGTTCTAGTGGGAGATTAGAGTTCAGTGTTCTCACTGTTTCCTCCAGACAGTAATAATTTGTTTCCAATTAGGAGAAAATGTACTGCAACTGACTTAGCAGACTAAAGTGGTCACAGGAATATTGTCTCCACTTGTAATCTTGCCACAGAAATCTGTTCTCCCTTGTGCTACCTTATTGTGAAAAATTATAACCAGTCAGTTGTCTGCTTGCTATTGTACTCTGTTTTGGGGTGGTTTTTTTTGTTGTTTTGTTTCGTTTTGGTTTTATTTTTAAGTAAAATATAATTTGTGAGAACACACATTAATTTAGACATCCCCTCAACCACATTACATGCCACTACAGAAGAGAGGATTTGTAGCTGCTATGGTGGAAATAATAATGGAGCAATTGAAACCAATTATAATACTGTACTTAAGCAGCTTGTGACAGTCTGCAAGGATCTTGCATGGGAATTATATACTGAGCAAAGATTAACGAACTTCTGTTCTCTTTTTTTTTTTTCCCAGGAGTTGTTGATTCCTTCATCTTTAATATAAAAATGTTTTTTATACTGTTGTAGGAGTAGACAATTGTTTCCTTAAGCATCTAATATTTCTGATACCTTTGCAGTGGCATGTAAGTCACCCTTGGCACTGTAGGAAAAGAAACCACAGAAGGCTGGAAAAATAGAGTTTCTAAAGGACAATGTTGGACCTTTGCATTGAGGTGACACCATTGCTTTTTCTTCCAAATAAAAGTTGGGAAATTCTTCTAATTCTTTCTCTTCCTCTCTTTCTAAGATGTAGCTAAAAGATCAGGAAGTCGAAGAAATCTTAACCTCTCAAAAGAGAAACCAATTTAAGAAACAAAAATAAAAAAAAAAATAGCAGATTTATACTTCAAAGATCCCCCTATGGGCACAACTCTCCAAATCTTCAGCTGCACAAAACATCTCTTCAGTAAGGCAAGGACGCACCTAATTTGAGTGACACATGAAAAACCTCACGTCTAAACCGAGAACCTAATCCCACTGGTCAGGAGATTTGTTACCATTTCTCCAACAAACTTCAAAATCAACTAGAAAATGTAAAGGCCAAATGTCAGATACTGGAATATGAAGAGCTGCACACAGAATAATTAGAAAGTTGAGACATATGAGCATTTAAGGAAAGAAGCAAAGACTAAAGTTCGATTACTGCTAAACGGCAGATAACATTACCTTTCATTATCT
Source organism: Pampusana beccarii (assembly GCA_013399365.1). Classification (NCBI taxonomy): domain Eukaryota; kingdom Metazoa; phylum Chordata; class Aves; order Columbiformes; family Columbidae; genus Pampusana; species Pampusana beccarii. The sequence continues at coordinate 120,887 of VWYH01004265.1, read as the reverse complement.
GGCAAAGTGGTAGAGTGGTCTGGGAATAAGATATATTAAGATTTACCTTTGCCATTGACCAACTGTGGGTCATGTTATAGGCAGGTCAGTTCAGTCTCTGTATGTCAGATTCTTCAGATGTAAATTAAGATATATATATTGTCTTTTTTTTTTTTTTAATTTTTAAATAAAATACACATCTTTATCAGATATGAAACATGAAATCATCCTGGCTATTTATTTTTTTTTCCTCTCTTACCATCTAGGATTTCATAGAAAGAAAGAATATAGAGCAAACTTAAATGAAGATATTCGTGAATTCGGAAATTTCTTACCTTTGTCACCAATGAAGGTCCTGTAATATATTTTTATTAAAAAAAATAAAGACTGATAATAGATTTTACTTTTTCATAGCCTCAGTTTCTGTTACTTCTCACATAACTGTTACTCCAATGTTGCCCTACATTTTCAATTAATGATCTCATCAAATGGACAGGGAACTTCTAGCCTCTATTAAGTCTTGGTCTCAGCAGCTTGGGAAACTCACTTGACATTCTCATGCCTTCATTTTCTCAAATTTAAATCAAATTTTTAAAGGGAAAGTTTCCTATATTAATGACTCAGATCTCTACCTCCTAAATAGCAGCTGTGTTCAAAGTTCTGCTTTTTACAAATCATCACTTCTCATTGAAAATGCATTTAATCACAACCTTTCTGATCACTTCCAGTTAGCATATTACCATCAGAGAATAACGTGTACTTTTCCTAGATGCACATAAATAATATATAAGTTATTTTTCAACTTGATGTGCTTACAACTATAAGTCAAATAAATAAAAAACAATTTATGATAGCAGCCAGCATTAGTTCACATTTATTACAGTTGTTTAAAGAACTGATGAAAATATAATATCCGAAAATCAAAGTCTTCTAACCAGAATGTGTGCTCATTTGCTTTGTTTTTGCTTCTTCATTTTGCAGCTCTTGCTACTTCCATGCACAGCAGGAAATTCAGCCGAAGTCATAAGACTAACCAAATAAACAAAGCAGCTGCTTTTATATACTTCAGACAGGGCCAAGTCCTGAGTTACAATGCAAGTTAGCTATAATAAGGAAGGTGAAAATTTAAAACAGTATAAAAATACTTTATGTCTGTTCCATCTTAAAAGGCATTTCACTCAGTTTTTAATTCATTCAGTGTTTTTTTTGTATTGTTCTTTTTTTTTTTCTAAATGAAAGAAGAGTGATGGAGGGAGATTGATGGTTGAAGACTAGGCATCTAGTTCTGGTTTGGGGCACCTACGTGTGTTTTCTATTTGGTTCAGGAGAGGCCTGAGGCCACTGTTTGGCCTTGAGTGACTTGTGACAGATGGTGAATAACAAATAAACTCTCTAAGTGGAGATCAAGGGCTTTGGGTAAGCATTGCAGATTCTTGCCTGGAAAGATGCAAGGGCTTTGTTATAACTTGCATTTAAACAACCTTTACCTGTCATTAAACCTTATGTAAACACAGAAAGCATGAGAATGGGAGAAATATATTAAACAAATGTAGGCAGAGATGCTCAAAGGTTGTTGCTTCTGACTGCTAATCATTAACACCTTCTTTAACAAGGTACCTAATCTAGCCTGACATATGGACATGGTGGAAAAGGGAAACAGCTGACAGTTTATGCATTATACTAGAGTGATCAACCCAATGTGTAACACGAAAACTTTTGCTGAGAAAGCCCTTCATCATGCAATCACTTTAGTCTGATATTAGCAATGTATTGTTGTACTATGACAAAATGCTTCAATGAGCCTCCATGAGAGGAGTTTACTGTAAACTAAATGTATTTTGTAAATGAAAATCTCTTAAAAGTACTAGGTGCAGTATCTAGATTTGGGTCTGGTTTTAGGCAAAGACTGCTAATAGATAATGCAGAGGTTGTATTTTAGAAAAAAAATGTGTTTATTGTAGACATTGACTGGAAATAGGTACATAGATTTGTGAAGACATACTCTCTACTGCAAGTTTTATGCAAATATGAACTGACATCCTGGCTAAAGTTCTGTTAGCCCATATCATTTGACTAAAATGTCATTCATTCAGTTAAATAATAGTTTGGTAGTCTGCAATATGACATTCTCCTGTTAACTCCAAGAAAAGTCACACAAAATTGATGTTACTAGTTTCATACTGCACCCACGGTATTAGTTTTGATACTGCGTGCAAGAGGATTATAATGCATAATATTGATCTGGAGGACTTTCTCCCCCCGCTTCAGCTGTGTCTTAGCTTCTAGCCTTGATCTTAAAAGTTAAGATGGATGTTCAGTATTATTACCTAACAGAAAGGGTAAAAAATCAATTTTATCTCCTGGTGCTTCATTCCCTCATCTTCCAATGCTCGAGCAGTGGGGCTGTAACAACTGTCAGCGTAAAATCATTTATTAGCTGATGTTATGACAACTTCTGGCAGATGAATATATTACTCTATATACATTGATGCTCCTGAAATCAACTTTCTGATTAAAGATACGAAAAATGTGTGGCAACCTATCAACTGTTTTTAATGGAGTAATAATTTCATAAAGCACTGCATTGCAGAAGGAGCATAGTAAGATCTAGCTAAGAAAAACCTTTTTGTATACCATGCCTTTTCAAAGACTGATGGTGATAGGTGATAGTTACTCATTATAGTTTATGGATTTTAAAGGTGACCTGAACAGCTAAAAAAGGATCATTTCAAAAATGTTGGCTTCTTACTTTCCAAAAGATAATGAAATCAAACAAATAAGAATTCTCATCTTTACTAACCCTGTGCTAAGTTACCAGAAATCTTTGACACACCTTTAGCTTGAATTCTGGATGTAGGTAATTTTCTATTAAAATGTACTGATGTTTCCTCTAAACTTCATTGGAGGACTTTCCTACCTCACAGGATGCCTTGGGCCTAGGAATTAAAAACATGCCTTCCCACCACACTTTCAGGACAATATTCAGCTGTGAGGATCTGTGCCCCCATCCCCTGGTCATTCCTAACCTTTAAAACCTCTTTAATACTTTCCTGCCATGTTCTCCGTAATTCAATTTGTTAAATGCAGGCCTCATTCAGCCCATCATTTGCCCAGTAAATCTTTTTATGTTTAAGTATTTTACACGAAAGTAATGTAGACCAGAGTCTAAGCAAAATCTTCACTACTGCAAGCAACATTGAGCTGTTTTTCCTCATCGTGTTGATGATTCTATGCACTTACATTACAATTTATTATACAATATTGTCTATACGTTATAAATAAAAATGTCATAGAACAAGTTATCAAGCTACACTAGCAGTATCTATGCAACAAATTTATATTTTAAAAGATATCATGCATGATGCTAACCTGCCAAAAAACTAAGACAAGGTAAAGATTATAAAATACGTATGTTATTCTAATCTCCTTTAAAACAATATAGTAAGGAGTAGTTCTGTTGAAATGGGCAGAATTTTTTACCGATTTAAACTCACTGAAAAGCACTGTAAATGACCGCATATAACGAAATCATCAGAGGATTAGTGTTGTACATATTTTATAAGATGGTATTAAAATGCTGTTAAGACACAACCTACCCTTCTTAATCTTCAAATAGAATCCAATCTAGTTCTGACAGTTTCAATATTCCTATTAAAATTGAGCCAAAATTCATGAGATTAGATTAAACATCATGAAATGTAAAATAAATGTTATACATTTATACATTTATGCATCTTTCTTTGGTTTTTGTTTCTGAGCATTTGAGATTATTGAAGGAAAAAAATTGAAACAGATTTTTTTTTTAAATAGCTGATATACTAGGGAAGAATGATAGCAAACGCAGCAATAGTAACAATAAATAATTAAAACAGCCAATACTAGCATATAATGACCTGACACCATGAGTCGAAAATTACGAAGCATTAAATGTCAGGATACATTGCTGTGTTTTTGTTTGTTTTTCTGTTGTTTTTTAAAAAAGAGATTGTATTTACGGAGGTTTGACTTTCATTTTCTGCTTATAATCAATATGTATTTGAGTTCTTTAAAATCATTTAGAAGGTTTGTGTTTACAGATGTGTGACCATGCATTATTTAATATAACTTTCAAAAGCAAAACATTTATATGTTTATACATCTGCATAAAATGTTATAAAACAGGCCAATTTTTTTATCTTCCAAGGATTTTAATAAAATCCTAACATTTTGAAGACTGTATGTTTTGTATTTGAAAAGCAAATATATTATTTCAGTGTTTGTTAAATAGTTTCAGTCAAGGGAATTTTTGCATGAAAGAGTAATGAATTATCATTTTTGTTACAGTTTACACTAATTAACAGAAAACAAGATCAGAAATATAAATCTTTGATAAATTATTTGTTATGTCAGAATAAGATAGTTTTGTATTGATTTATGTAAATTGTAAAGTAATTTCTCTTAATTTCTATCAAAGTGTCCTGATTAGCATAACTCTAAGTATTTAATTGAGATCAAGTAGCCAGACGAACCCTTTCTTTAATTGTCTGCACATCTGAAGCAAACTGACCGTTATTCTCTGTACCCCAAGATTTGAAAGTAAGCCATTTTTCTTTAAGACGTAAAAGCAGAAGCTTTAGCAGCATGGAGTAGATTACTGCAGTGCATGAAACTAACTAAAATAAATCCATGCATTTTAATGATGTTTACACTTATGACAACACATCTGTGAAAATTATTCAGAAGTGAGCTGTAAATAAAAAGACTGGCACTGAAACCAATTGAAATAAAAGGTAATTCTATACCTGGGAAAATAGTAATTTTGTTGTGCAGGAAATTCTGTATTTATGGTGAAAACAGGACCGACTAACAAAATCACACGGCATAATTCTTTACTTCCCTCTATGCGGATGCTGTGCTGTGTCTCATTTTTCTAAAGGACAAAACACACACAAGCACATGCAGGCTGTACTTGGAACGGCTGGAATACTTAGACTCCTCTAGGGTTGTTACATGTAGCTACCATGCTGATGAACCTGCTTTTCTGGTGGTATTGGCATAATTTCTCATCTAGCTGATTTTTTCCATTGCACTTCATCTATGGACAATGTACAGTGATTTTAATTATTTGCTATACTTTGCATCTTTTTAAAGGAATTAACAGAGAACTTGGACTGTAATATAAGATATTACTGTTTTGTCCCAGTGGGAAGACGTCCCAGTTTTTTACCTATATAGGTAAAGAAATCCAGGTATTTAACAGAGTAATGTTATGCTAAACAATAATTTGCCTATATTCTCACCTTTAGCTGGATATCACTCAGGTCACCTGTAGTAGTAGATAGCACAGCAGAATTAATTCTGTTTCAAAAAGAGCATGGAATTGAGAAATTAATTTGGTTTCCAAACAAACAAACTCGATATTCATAAAACCCAAGAAAGAGAATAAGTGACTGTAATAATGGGTTTCAATTCATCCCCCATGTCCACACATCTAAATATTAATGTACAAAGGAACTGTGGCTGATCTATACCAGGAATGACCATTTCAGATTTAGGTCTGTAAAGTTACTTGTCTTCAGTCAAACTGCAAATTATACAGGTCTGACAACTGTCTATCAGGAAGAAAAAAAAAACCTAGAAGACCAAATCGAAATTCAGTATAAAATTAATTGTATCATATTCATATAATTGTGTGTCTCCAAAGACATGGGTTTCTGAAGTATGTAATTTAAGGTATGACTTACGAGCCGTGCTGAACTGCTGCCATGAAGCTGAAATAAACCAGTGTCAGAAGAACAATACGTGAAGATACAGAAATCATAACATATCAAAAACTCAGAAAACGGAGCATATAATTTCTGGTATGTTTCTTTGTGGACTGTGTGCCACCCATATTTCTGGAATGGTATTTTTTGATCTGAAACTATATTTTTTTTCCCTTAGAATTAATTGGGTGACAGTTTCCTTACAGCTTTTTCTGTATGTCTCTTAATAAATTGTTTAGAATAATTGTTAATTATTCTGTGTTGTATGTATAAAATAACTCAAATGGAGATACAACTTGTTTTAGAAGAAAATAAGGAATTAATAATTAAAAAAACCAAAATCTATACATCCTATACATCTACTTCTGATTCTCCTGTCAACTTTCTAAATGATTTGGGACAAATCTTTTTTTCTGTGTATAGATATTCTGCTTTTTTTTTTTTTTTGCAGAGGTGTGATAACGGAGTTTGTGATTGAGTGCTGAGGATGCCATAGAGCTAGATGTTTTTACACCACAGGGATCAACTTCCGAAAGTGACTCATACTTCTTTTCCTCTCTTGAGGAGAAAGAAAAAGTATTAGGCCATCTGCAGAGATGTCATGTGGCTTAGTCGTAGCTCCAGGGATCCCTGCTATAGACACAGGGAGGTGAAAAAGAGTAGTTATACAGTGAAGGTTTGTTTTTGGAGTACAAACTGATTAAAAATGTGATCCAACATAGTGGAAATTGATACTGAAATAGAATTCTTGCTTTTCATTCCTATTACTTCTGATTTATTCTCTGTTCTGCTTTACTCATGTCTTACAGAAGAAAAAAACCCAATATTTGCAACTGAATATGTTGAAATTTTATTTACAGAAACTGTAAGCCACATACTGGCATATAAAATAGGTAACTCCACGTACTGATTGATAAAACTAATTAAAAACTGAAATACAGCATTCATTCTCTGACTTACTTTAAATCCAGGGTGAATAATGTCTTCTGTCTTCCCTCAGGGTATTGATGCTTCTCCTCAGAACTGTAGGGTACTCATAGAAACTTTTTTTCTCTTTTGTGATTTTTTTGTTGGTGTCCTTTTCCGATTTTCCAGGGAAATGAAGCAGGTGTCTGAAATTGGACTGTTAGTGAGGCACCTGAAAAGCAGCACAGGTGGGCTCCTGACCATGTTAAACAACAAAAATAGATCACATAAATTTTTCATGTTTTGCAGGTCACGGCAAGGGAAATACCCTTTAACTCACTTGTGAGCTTCAGTTAGCATATACATTTCAACAATTAATGGTCTTTAAACTCCACTGAATTTGCTTCATATTTATGGTCCTGTGTACTTCAAGTCTCTGTTTCTCATGTGAACAGTGATATAGAACACACATAGCAAAATACTTCAGAATTCTATGTTGCAACACACTACTTCCAATTAAATTAACTCAAAATGCCATAGGTGTATCTATAAATCTGGAACAAAATATCCGCAAATATTGTTACTAGAAGTTAATCAGTGATCCCACACGAGTCCTTGATTTTTCAGGTTTTTACTTGAGATGAAATGTTGAGTTTTTAATAAAAATGAAATTTAAAAAAACACAACAAAATCAGTGAGCTTTGGAATGATGGTCAGAACCCACATGTATCTAGGAAGTTTGGGATTTGAGGCCTTTCTGTCAAAAAGAAATAAGAAAACATATTTACTTTTGTCATTGTCCATTTACTTTAAGTTTATTTCTGAAGCTTTTTTTCAGAGTCCAAACATATTCATAAAGCATAGAAATTGCAAACCACCCCCAATATCAACAGTTGATCAAACCACTATGATTCACTATGCAGTTAGATAGAATTCTGTCTGAACAAAACCTGTTTATTTTTGTCTCTTATTTCTTTAAAATTTTGTTTTGAATTATTTAGTCATATCTTATGGCTTGTTATATAGAATAATCTCCATATCTAAATAATATGATGAAGATCTACAGCAGAGCACCAGGTATGTACAGGTGCTCTTTCACTAAGATACCATTTTCCCCCAAAAAATACTTTCTCACCCATGCTGTCCCTGCTTTTTTTTTTTAACCATCTGTTGCATTACTAATGTACTATGTATTCCTAAAGCTTTTTCTTAAACTGTTTATTCAACATCTGTATTCCAATGATGATTATCATTGCCAACTTCAATGCTGTATTTTTGCTTTCAAGTGATGCTAATGCCATAGACAACACTCACATGAGGGGCATAAGTTGCATTCTTACACTTTTCCAGAGCCAAGTATGTTTAACAAGTCTTCCGTTGTTAAGGGAAATCACCAGTAATAAGAAATGTAATTTTTAAAACAGAGCAAAATAAGGAAATGGCAGTACACCTGTTCTGTGGCTATTTCTCATTCCTCTTCTTCTGAGGGGCATAGCAAGAGTTTAGGTTGCGATCCATAACAATGGAGTGTTTTCCCATTCAAGGTGACTGCAAATTCAATTTTTCCTGGCAGTACCAATTATTCACCCCTCAAGTTTTCCTTCTGACACTGAAATTGGTTGCACAAGAAAATGTGTCTAGCAACCTTGAAATGGAAATAGACAAATAGTAAAGAAGGGTAGCAAGGCATCTAAGCACTTCTGCCACATCTTGCTGACAGATGGGAGCTGTAACATCAGTCACCAGTGCTTGCAACTCCAGTACAGTTAAAGAAAAGGAAGCGTTCATCAAGCCATTCATTTCTCATTCCTCAAACAGAAAGCTGTTTACATCATGTCAGCAAATGATTACCCTCCGCTGCTGTTGTTGTGCTACCTATTGGAAAAGGTGAAGAGGTTATGTTTTGAAATCCCATGAAGATGTTGATTAAGGAAACAAAGGAAGCTGTTTCTTAGCACCCAAAACCAAAAAAAAATAGGAAGCAGGCATCATCACACTCACATCTTGACATGAGAAACGGGTTCTTCTTGGAGAGAACAACAAATTCAAAGCACAAACTGCTTACACATATCAAGGCAGAACCAAAGAGCCTAAGCACTTTCCCTTCAAACTGGGTCATGTCTTTAGGTCTTTTCTGTCGTTTTAGGTCCTCATTCAGCTCTTATCTGAGAGATGACCTGGGACAGCATGGATCCCAGATTTGCTTGGCTTCTTCTTAAGGCTTCATTAACTGTGCCTAAGAAAACAAAGCTATATAACCTGTGCAGAAGTCTGCAAATGTAAAACTTTGTAAATTAGTCCATATTGGACCATCACTGGATGAAAGTAAGCATAAACTGAAAAAGACTGAGAACAACTATTCTAGGTATTGAATTCCTACCAAGCTTAAGTTGAAATGTGATCAGGACTCCTAGGTATCATACAGTAATTGCAGGGTCTTTGTCAAGAGCAATATGCAGTTTAACAACATCTCATTTTTGAGATTTACAGCTAGAGTCTTTAGTTCTCAAAGAAGATGCATGAAATTATTCTACTGTTAAAGGCAGAACTTGGCTTATATAGTGTGGTGGCTTTCTTTCACTTTCCTTAAGCTTTTATAGTCTACTAGACCTTTACTGCCTTTTCTATCTTGGAAGATGAATTCTATTTTAAAACTGCATAATTACTCTTCAAAAAACTGATGTATTCTTCTTGTAGGGTAATATAAAGTTTAGGATTCCAGGACTATTGCTCAGTAAGTGAATAGTATATTATGTAGATTATTTTCTTCTTTCTCATTCATATTTAACTCTAGACCACCAGAGACTTCGTCCTGTCTCAGAGTCGCAAATTTCCACCAAGTACATTGCATTGGATTTCTCTTAGTTTGGCCATGCACATTTTCACTAAGAGTGGTTTCAGCTTTTTTCCGATGTTTTATGAAGTGTGTCTGCCTTTCTTTCTTACCGTGTGCAAGTTGTACACAAGTAACTGATATATTCTGCCCCAATATCTATTTCCTCTCTGTGCATGTGAGTTAGTCCTACAAAATAAAGTAGCTCCCAGCACTGAAATTCTCTTATCATTAGTTATGTCCTACAAGGGAGTTTTGGGTTCTGTATTGTTTCAGTTCCCAGAAACAGTCCCTGAAGAGGTTAACCTGCACATGAAAGCTCCAATGCAATAAAGAAATAAAAAAATATCTCTCTGAGTATCAGAGGTGGAATACAGCTTCCCTGAATTTTTATATTTATAAAACTGTCTCAGTTTCATATTCAAGGAAAATGGGCCGCCACAGTTTATCCATACAGTCAACACAAAATTTGTATTTTGATTTGGAAAAAAGATGAAAATACATCTAATATTTTTCTCTTTATCATGATAAATTCATGTTCTAATGAAAAATGTGGTAATAATTGGGGGGAAGGGGGGACATCGGTGCCTGTAATTACTGTGTCTGCATATGACATGAGCTCTCTAGATGTTTCTACAATGTTTTTATTAAGAAGATTGCAAACTGAAAATACTGTGTATATGCGAGGAAGGTCTCATACTGGTAAAACAGAGCCAGCTCTAAAAAAGACACGGTATATAAGACCACACAGAAATACAGTAAGAGAGCAAGACTTTCTTGTTTAGCTGATACGCTCAAAGCGGAAAATCAAAAAAGAAGAGATAAAAGGGGCTGCCTGGTATGCCACATAGTTCTGTTTTGCTTTTATGGCTGAGTAACTTTCCCACATCACAGCTAGAGTAACCCCTGGGAATTTTAGAGGTGAGAAAAATGGGCAGGGTCCTTACCTAATAATTATGTTCTCAATAAATTAAATAATCATACTCAAAACCTGAACACCATTAGGAGACACTAATGTCAGAGTCAGAATGGAATGTGTAGTTTCAAATGCTTAACTTTAACATTATGTGAATAAGAATATTAACCGAAAATATTCAGTGCATTGGTGAATTCGTTGACTATTACATAAATCTTTCGTGCTTTGATTTTGTTATATATGGGGTTTTTTATTCGACATAACATACTAAGCCAAATACTATGTAAAAAATCTTAACCTTATAGCAGCCCATCCAAAATACCCATAGTACTTTGAATGAACATGATTGTAGGCATGGTATGTAGAGCAGAACAGGCATATTAAACATTAAACTGTCTGCTTTTACACCAATTCTCTAACCCCTGTTAGCCACAGAGATTTTGAACAACTGGGAATTGTGTACAGACAGTTGGCCTGTCATTAGTACAATACTTTTCTTATTTCTAACCAGTGTTTGTATGCTGTTCATTTGGCAGGTCTCCTAAACTTTGCTCTGTTTCTGATTCTAAACCTCAGGTGCATGGTAACTTACTGGTAATACTGTAACTTCTGCATAGGTCTCTGCTAGGTTTTATGATCCTAGGTTGTGTAATTTACACCACTGCTGATGATGTTATGGCTAGCATAAAGTGAACACATGATTAACTTTAACTAAGTCGCAGACATTGACAATAAAAAGAAAATTGTAATTTACACTGCACAAGTCTAGATAGTTAAGCGGACCCTATTGAAAATGGGACTGTTTTGAGTGTATTTGAAATTTTTAACTTCTGCCAGGTAATTATTTAGACATACAACTAAGCACAGGTGTATAAATTAGTAAGTACTAATACACAATCTGTGCAGATATGAGTATTGAGGTGGTGGGACTGTGTCACAATCAGAACTTCAGCAGCATCAATAGGGCAACAACTATATGTCCTTGTAGGCAGGTCAATATATCCTTTTAATAAGAATATAGTAAACTTCTAAATCTGGAACAAGTATGCCACCTCAATTAAGCTTGGGATTAAGGAGTTCTGTATTTCTGACAACATTTTTCTTTCATTTTTAAAGCTGGATTTTCAGCTTTTTCAAAGGACCGTGATGAGAGCTAGGATCATTGTTGATGTCTCAAAAGCCTTCCAGAAGCCATTTCAAAAGTCATTCACACTACATAGTAAGTCACAAAGAACTGCAGATTATTCCATACCAGTTCCTGGACATTTTCTTCCTTACATCTGAGAAGTTAAGAAGTGGAAGTGGTTTGTACACTACTTCTGCATCTACAGAAACAGATTCAGATTCAGCCACAGGTGCAGTACTGACGTGACTTACTCAGACACTGCAGTCCTTCTCTAAGTCAGAATGATAGACCCCTTTCTATATTTGAAAAAGAAAAAAAAATAGAGAAAGAAAAAAAGTAATTATTTAAGCAAAAAAGTACAATATTCAGTACCAACATACGTAAGTAACTGTGTCAATATAAACATAGAAAAACAAAGGGGAAAGAAAATTTTAGCAGTGAAGTAAGCTAGAAAAACATTGTTAATGAGAGTTTGTTAAGACATGGAGAATATTCCTGTATCAGGACTGAAATCAATTAGTATTATGATAAGAGAGGTATGAGAGCACTGCAAATCGCTGTGTCTCAGCACGCTACTGGTGAGGAACAAACAAACATAAAATTGGGAAATTGTGGCAACTTCAGCGGTAGTTCTGGGCCCTTGCCAAAACTGTCACCATGCAAAAGTGACTCAAAATATTAAGCTAAAAAAGAATTAGTAAAAGTACTTTGCAATTTTTAATTAATTTAAACATTACTATTTAAAATGAATTTATAAGAACTATGCTATAATATCAGTAATTATAATTTAATAATTGTAATGCAACATGTAGTTTTTATGTAGCATATATGAAAATAATCAGTATGATTATCTTATACTGCATTGTTTATCATATATATTAGTATATCTTATAATAATATGAATTCTAAAGATTTCTGTTAAAATTACAGAAAATAACTTACTGTCCGGAGATACTGAAATAAACAATCTGTTCTATAAGAAACCAAGTCAGCCATGAAACTTTACAAGACGCTCTCTGGTTTGTCTTAATTAATTATTAATGAATTAGAAGAGTGTGACCTTATTTGTCTCTTCTCACTTCCCTGATCTTTTCACTCACATCTAGCTCCCTTGCCTCTCCAAAGGATGCTGCTACCCTTAGGGCAAAATTTTCATACTCTACTGCTCCTGCTATTTAGAACAACCTTCTTGTAATTCTTCGCCTCATTAAATCATAAAATTATCTGAAAAGCTCTCTTCAGGTCTGGGAATTTAAGCTTCTCGTTCTTTCTACGGCCCTTCTAATACCACAATATCCAGCCTATGAGTGCTTATTTGAAGACATGTGGATCCTAATGCGAAATTTTGCGTAGGCTTAGTGTATGTGTCTAAAACTAAACTGACTTCTTTGCAGAACAGAGAAAAAAATAGTGTAGAAGAAGGATATAAAATGATATCAGATATCGGTCCGTAAAACCAATACAATTTATTAATTGTACACAGAAGCATCCTGCAATATAAATTAAGGTATATTAGGAACCAGTTGATTTGAAAGATGTACTTAAATGATATTGGAATGATGTTGTGTTATGATCAGAATCATCGACTACTTAAGAATATCTTCAGGACGTGCTTCCAAACTGATTCATTATCAGAATTTATGGCTTGATTTTCAAAGTTGCGTAGTCCCACAGACAATCAGACCTTTCAATTACCTATGCAGTTAGCTCTTTTAATGGATAAATAACTCACTAGGTTGTTCACATAGCATACTTAAATGCATTTCTTGTTTGTTTGTCAAATTCACTTTGGTATTTATGGACATTAATAAGTGCTTCAATTAATTAGGAAAATCTATTTGCCACTTGCTTTCTAAATTTCTTTTTACAGAGAAACTTGAGTTTGGTTTTGTAGCTGGTGATCTAGACTGTGAACTTTGTGATTATGGTACTGAACTTGATGTGTTTTACTTTTTAAGTATAAAGCAAAGGAATACAACGTTCTTCACAATTTTCCTTTATAACAGCTCCCAGGGTTCGGAGGAAATGGGTCACTGGTGTTGTTAACAGTATTGAACAGTTCACTTATGTTAAGAAATATGTTTTTTCTTTCTGACATTGCAAAAGTAACTGAATAGAAAAGCTTTTGTTCATTAGCAATTAACCATACTGTCTTCTGCCAGTCATGCAACAAATACATTTAATATTTTTTCAAAAGGAATCAACTCAATAATACTACTAGACAACCTAACATTTCATGCTGTGTTCCATTCCTGGACCTGTCAGTTGCTTACTGCTTTTCCCAGTAGATTTAGTTCATTTAGCCAATGTACAATTTGATATATCAAGGCATTTAGAATTTTGATAACATAATTTGCTTAAATGTTATGAAACATGGTGTGTTTCGATATTGTAAAATACATAAGGACATATCGTACTTAATGGTAGGGCAAGAAGCAGAATGTTAAGAAAGCTGTTTTGAATAATACTTTGCCAAATGTTAAAACTTTCATTTTCACCTTTTTTTTTTTGTCTTTTCAATTTGAGTCAAAATATAGTCATCAAAATCTGAAGCAGCCAAATTATATATTTGTGCCTGTGAGATCTGTGTATTTCAGTGAAATGGTCCTTTAGTGGTGTGTTACACACTAGTCTTACAGAACATCTAATTGCAATGAAAAACAGATATCAGAAAAGTAACATTCCTGAACACTCTTAGTTAATGCCACAATCCTGAAAATTTCTAACTGGTGATTTGCTTTTATGCCTGATGGATGGAATACAAATTGTTCAAATATGTAAAATTATTCAAATGCTTATTTTTTCAGCATCAGAGTCTAAATTCTTATAACGTTGTTAAAATTTTACAACTCTAGAACTCTTGTTTGATATTTTGTCTTTTGTATGAAGGCTAACTCTCTTCAGCTATTCGGTTTAAGGAATTATAATTGAAAAGTGGTTCTGAAACTGACTCTAGAACATTGAGAAATGAGCAATCTGTTGCTATAGTTATTTAAAAAGTTATATAATTATAAAAGTATTGCTTTAAAAATAAAAATCAAACAAATGCTGGCTTACATTTGACCTAATATGAGCCTCAAGTACTACGGAAATGAGAAAAAGTGAAGCAGACCCTGGTTTTCCCAAGGGAAAGGGCATATCCTCATTACTATGCCAGGTTTACTTCTGTAACCCAATAGAAATGGCAGTAAGAAAGCAATTCAAAACAAAACTTTTTATTTTTTCTGTAAGATAAAATGGCAAGACAACAGAATAAAGAAGCAAAAGCCAGCTGAGGATCATTTTAGAAAAGAAAATGTGTGTCAACATCTGAGCTTTGGTGGTATTCAGGTAATCTGGATCCTGATGTTTTGATCAGGATTTATTTCTAATCTGTTCTTGTTTTTTTGGTTCACAATGTAAACAACAACTGATATGAAGATTTGGGATAATTCCTAAACTATACACAGTATTTATACTATTTTCCTGTTGATGCTTAAAGGGCTAATGGTAAAACCATCTTGATCTACTTGGTTTAGGGATAACTGATTTTCAAATTTCCGACCATTGAAAATCTTTGAGAACATCTACATGCAAGGAAAAGAACACAATTCAGACAAAGTTTTCAAGGTCCACAATTTTAATATTTATCAAAATGCAATGGCTTTCAAAAGATCCTTTTACTATTTTTTTCAGCAAAGCATTATTTCCCAAACAGAATTTGTTGCTTAGCAAAGTAAATACATTTTACACATTGCTTTGAGTAAATTTGTGTCAATAAAGTCTCTGCAAGATAGTCAACAATTCAGTCATCAGCTTCATTTTAGGATTAAACTACAGTTCCTAATGTTGATGTTCAACTCTCAAGAACTCTATTACAAAAAAAAAATCCTCCCTTACATGCAAGATGAGTCAGGTGAGACTGTTTTAGAATATTTTATATAGCAAGTGTTTCTATTTAGCATCAGTACTCATGCAGTCCTTTGAATAGTCAGGAACGTTAATGGCCTCCTATAGCATCTGCAAGTAAATATTTCAAGTAACATATTGTCGCGTTGTTTAGAAGTTAATCACCAGGTAATATTAGTGATCATATGGAATAGCATCTGTTTGCATCAATTGTCATAATTTTAAGCACTTGAAATGGTCATGAATAACTGGAAATCCTTCAGAACAAAGTAGTTCTTGATGATTTTTCTAATAAGCAAAATTTTTAAAAAGCCTAAGTAATACATGTAACCTTGTTTATTTTTCATGCGGATGTAAAATATTATTATTTAAGAGGCAGAAGAAAGATTTTCAGATGCATAAGAGGGATCTTTAATATTTTGCCAATCGCCTTCATGTAGAAAATCTTAATACAAATTCAGGAACCTTTCTGCCTGCATGGCAAGACAACATTCACAAACAGGCCAGCGTATCTGGGCTGCCTTGATACAACAGAGTCTGCAATGAAATCATGCCTGCCTTGACCACTGGCTTTGTAGAGAGTGGTGCAAATCTCTGTGTACATTAACCAGATATTTATGAGGTGTCACAAGGTTCTTTCCAAAGTATACACAGAGCAATGCCATTGAATCTACCACAAACACTCTGTTCTGCTCATAGGTGTTACAGAAGTGCTGCCCAAATGCATGAGGCAGGAAGTGCACAGTCAACCAGGGCTACGTGGAGTTTCAGAGGAAATATCAGATGGAGAGATTATACCTATATGCAGCGGAATCTGGCCAGGGCACTGAAATTAACACATTCAGCTCTTCTGAAAAGCATTATGCGATCTTGAAAAAATGCAAGCAGTTGGGATATGTTTCATATCTCATCCAAAAATAGCCTACTTCTAACACCATGAAGTTCCCTGAAACAAAATGGAAAATACATCAGCTATTATTGTAGAAGGTACCAGAGGTACCTAGAACTATTTAACTGATGTTACTCCTAATTTATACATGTGTGAAAGAGAAGAAAATTAGGTCTTGGGTTTCTATGCTTTCCTCCTTGGGAAGGGCGACAACCTCATGAAATCCTGGTTCATTTCTTAGACATTTCCAGAGCAGAGTAAAAATTTGTGCCAAATGTGGCAATTCACATGTGGTCTGAGCTCAGAGACCCCAAGACTATTTCATTTATGAGGATATAAAGTTTACTGTAACTTGAATCATGATCACACAAGGGAAGACCTGGTTCTCTATTCTCCATATTCTGAACCTCCTTGATACTGCCTTAAGTACTTTCAGATTGTGTTTGTTCAAACTGTGGTCTGTGACATGGATTTTATCATGTCCAATTGAAACTACAATGCCAAGGCAAACACATAACGTTACGTATTACTTTTTGGAGACATTTAAAAAGGCTCTGTACTTAGGTTTATACTGACTATAAATTAGTCTGACACCTATAGTATGGTATAAAACCAGAAATACATAAACACCTTCTGATAATGCTCTGAATGAAGTAGAAGGTTTGCCTTTACAGATTGAATGTAAGGGAAGAATTAATCGGAGTAACATTTTGCTGTTTCAAACACAGAATTTTTTCACATTTTTAAGGTCTTCGTATGTAAAAGATGTTAATTCTGAGGACATATAAAGAATTGAGGGAATGAATCCTAATGAAAACTGATGTTATAATGGCTGGATGCTTAAATTTCTAAAGACATCTCAGCAAAAGACAATGCATGTACATTTAGTTGATGATTTAGGCTGAAAAACTAATAAAGTTTCTGATTCAGTTTAATATCCGTGCCTGAAACTGAAGTCAAATTAATATTTTTAATGAAATTAAAAATATGTATTTTTTCACATTCTTATAAAATACAAAACCTCTTTGTATTCTGCTAAGGGCATTTTAAACAAATCAGAGCAAGGGGAATGATGACAAGAACTGTGGTTTCATCATCTGTAAATTCACTGAATAATCCAACAGTACATATTTGATTCAGATCAGACAATTACATTCCTGTTAAATTAACCAGGGTATATGTTATGGAGTTTTAATGATGGCATTATGCCAGTTGTAGAAGGACAGATGATACATGACTTGGCATAAAGCCTGCTCATTCAAAATTAATACATAACAATTTTTCATTATATTTAAACCAACAGAGTAAAAAATTATAGCTGGTTAATATTTTGTATCAACTGGCCAGAACATTTCTGAATCCAAATTTTAAGTGTTTAAAAAATGGAGTTGCTGCACTGATGACCGGCATATGAAAAAAAGCAAGAAAAAAGGGCATCTTTAGTGGCCTAACCCACGGCCACCATCAGTAAGAGGAGGTGCAAGAAATAGAGCAGGCACAGAGAGTGCATGAAAGCTGAATTCAGTGCCCTCATCTAGCTCCGACGTTTCAAAACCATATTTTTCTCACCTTTTCAGAAAGGTTTTCCAATTGTCTTGCCATCTGCTCTTCAGGGTGAAATATTTCTCAGTCTTTTGATGCTTTTCTACTTAGAAATGTAAAACCACAAGATAGTCTGACAATTAGAGCAAGTATATAGGACACTGGTGTTGTTTTGTGTTGTTTTTCTAGTACCAGAGAATGCTTGAGTAGGGAGGAAGGAGTGAAATATTTTTTTTTAGAAGAAAGTGACTGACAGGTTCTTTTTTGCTGTTATTATGGCAGGTTACTTAGCACATTCTAATAAGACTTGGGAGATAAGTGTACGGCAGACTGCAGGATATAATTTAACTGACATTAGTAGTGGTTCATTATTTTATTCTTTGAGTCCTGCCTCAGAGGAAAAGCCTGGGAGAGCTGGGTCTGTTCAGCCTGGAGAAGAGAAGGCTGAGAGAGGATCTTATCAATGCTTATAAAAATCTCAAGGCTAAGTGTTTAGAGGATGGGACCAGACTCTTTTCAGTGATGTCAAATGACAGGATGAGGGGCAACGGGCACAGACTGAAGCATAGGAGGTTCCATCTGAATATGAGGAGAAATTTATTTGCCTTGAGAGTGACAGAGCACTGGAACAGGCTGCCCAGGCACGCTGTGGAGTTTCCTTCTATGGAGACATTCAAAACCTGCCTGGACACATTCTCGTGCAATCTACTCTAGATGAACCTGCTTTAGCAGGTGAGTTGGTCTAAATGATCTCCAGAGGTCCCTTCCAACCCCAGTTATTCTATTATATGATTCTGTGACTCTGTGAAAAAGACAAAAAAGCCCAACAACCAACGGCTCCTCTTTTGTAGGCCCTATAGTTCCTTTCTTCCTTCTTTTCCAGTTACTTTTAACTATTAATTTTCCAAATGCAAATATTCCTAAGAATTGCTGTAAATTCTTTCCGCTCCAACAATTTGTCTGTACACGACTAGCTTAAGAAAGCGGAAGTCACAGCAGCAGCACCTGATTTCTCATAAGAGAAAGTTCATTTCTGTGCTTGCTTATTGGATGTACTCTATATATCACTAAATCAAAAGTAAGATCTAGTATTAAATAACAGTGACAGTTACTATATTTGTTTTTTGTTGTTATCGGTTTAATTTTAAATTAAAATGAAAGTTAAATGTTTAGAAAAAAAGTGTCTTTTGACACTGTGTTTGGCCAATCAGGACACAGATCTTTTTTTTGGTCTCCACTAGCTAAAATTTTAGATTAGCCTAATCAAAGAAACAAGATTACAATGATTCAAATAGGAGCATAATAGTCCTCTTTGGTTCATTTATTCGCAGCTTTCAAGTGGTTCGGTATGATTATCTGGAAAGCATATTAAATATTTACATTTCATACAGATTTCAGGAGATTAAAATGCATTTTATTTGAATGAGAACTTGATCTTAGGTTCTGGAATGACAGAGTTTCAGAAGAACATCTCTCTACATGAGTGCATTGGGCTTATTCATTTCTTTATGCCCTGCATATAGGTATAAACATTTGAATGTAACAAAATGACAAACCCATGAGAACTTTTAGGGACTCTTCAAGGGTTTTCTGTAATCTTCTCTCTGTGTTCCTCATTTTTACTAGCAGTGTTTCAGCCACTTCAGTTAAAAATGATACCAAACAACTTTGTTAAGGTTTGTCATGTCAGTTCTGTTACTCAATTTCTAGCCTCTAAGAGAGGGTGCACTAACCTATGCACTGCTATAGCAATGACAGTTTCATTATTGTTCTTCTTATTTAAGATTATTTGAACATGGTTCCAAGCCTTGAACATGGTGTTCAAATGCACATTCTATGTAGCTCTTTTTAGTTTTACCTTCTCTTCCTTTAAAAGGTTCTGTTTCAAGAAAAGCTAGTCTCAGAGTGTCCACACTTCAGTTATCAGAGATTCACTTTGGGATGGGTGGAAGTAAAAAAAAAAACAAAACAAAAAAACCCCAAACTTATTAATTTTATTCCTTTGTTAGAGCAAATTAAAACACAATAACACAACTTTGGTTTTGTTCATTTTAAACACAGCTGGTTGAGATCATGCATCATCATATTAATTAGAACGCAATTCCTCCAGACCTGCTGTTATTGCAACAATTCATTAAACAGTCCAGGTGTAAAATATGAGGAATTTGATTGCTCATGGGATTGGTAAGAGCATATGGAGCTTTTCACCTTTAAGTTGTTGGTGCGAATCCAGCCCAGGCCAATAGTCAACAACTCTTGAGTTGTTACTCTCTAACGAGTCTTCTGTGGCTCAGGGGATATACCTAGGTAGTTGCAGTCTCATTCCCAAGTGTCTACCTCACAAAATTTCTGAACATTGCCTTGACATTTCCAGCTAATGGGATGAGCAGCAAAACAAAAATATAGCCTGATTTGTTTTCAGTGGTCCAGTTTTGAGACATATTGGGAAACTTGTAGAGATGATGTTCTAAACTTAATGTTGTAAGTAGCAGAATATTAAAAGGATTGTTTTCTAACATATTTACTCTACTATCTTCAGCAAACACTACTTTCAGATATATAATAAACCATATTATGCCTCACCATTATTCTAGTTAGCTCCCTGCTGGAAGGCAGAAAAACTTATTTAAAGACAGAAGACCTTACATAAAGAAAGGCCCAATTTCTGTTCATTATCAAGACTTTTATTTTCTTTTTCTTTGTAAGAATAATTTATTTTATCAAAGGATTAAGTTGAATCATGATAGTGAATTTCCTTATGTTCCACTGGCTTGGGAGGGTTTGATCTTTAGTTCTTTTAAATTTAGGCTGATGAAACCATAATACATAACTGAAAAAAATCCGGAGGGAATACATACATAAACAAATGATTAAGAGCAGTTGAGACCAATTCTAAACTCATTATATTTTATGAAAAATAGTTAAATCTCTCTGGAGAATCCTTGAAAGGGTTTTTAATGTCTAGTCTGCAGGTCTATTTTTTAATTTTTCTAAGTCACCAGACAAATGCTGTGGTTAAGAATTCTGCTGCCATCTGATTGGGATTGGGCCATCCTAGCTGCTTTGATGTAACATAAGTTTCTGTGTAGCAGGTGGTCTTTCCTGCTGTTTCTAGTGCAGCCTAGGGAGGTCTGTCAGATGTAACAGCTCTTCTTTATCTGCATGGAATTTGGGTAAATCACAATGGAACAGATGGAAAAATACTCATGTACCACCACAGTCCCAATTCCTAGTAGCAGTTTGTAAAATTCCACAAACATGCTTGACTGCCCGAAAGATAGAAGTCCTATGGGTATGCTTTTGAAGTGCTAGAGGATATTCACTTTGTTTATACAGAAACCTAAAGCTGGGAATTAAGAAAAGAGAACAAAACTAACAAACAATTAAAATTATCACAGCTGTTCTGTACGTATATACGTACAGATCACAATTCCAGATTTCTTCAGGAAAACACTGAGACATTGGAAATTATTCCCTAATCTCCTGTGCTAATTCAGAATACATTCCCTTTCCTTCTCTTCCCTTCCCTCATTCTTTTTCCTTTTATCCTCTTATCTCCTCTCCTTAAAATTTGACACACTTCTCCAATTAATTTTGTAAGAAAACTATTTAGTCAAACCAAATATTTTTTTTAAGATTCTTGCCTAACAGAGTTTTCTCAGATGTATAACAAGTATAAAACTTTAAAATTAAATAATAAAAATCAGGAACAAAAATTCATTTAAGGGGGAAAAAATCTAAGTAAATGAACTGCTGTAGAAAAAATATTCTTGACACTGATGGTTCAGATTTTTAGAAGAGGGAAGTGATGTCTTTCGTAAATATAGCATGACCACATATGTATACTTATCAACAGCCTGTGTTCAGCCTGTTTTATTTCCATTCGTTCCAGATTCTTCTTCACACCTATTTGCTTATAAAATGAAAACTCTCAGAAATGAAAACTCTCAGAAAGCTATGCCTGTCCATTTATCAATAGCAAAAACTTCATCAGCTAAAGCTCATGGGAACATTAACTCACTAATTCTGTCTGTGTCTCTAACTATATGATAACTGTAGATGAGAAAGATTATTCAGTCCTACAGGAATTTAATTCAGTCAGCAGTTGTCAAGCTTCCTTTAATTTTAATTTTATTTGTGAAAGGGGTAAATGACAATTACCTGTCTCTCAGGAGAGATGCAACTACACAGTGTGCATTATGAAGTGCTCAGATGGTTTGATATTTAGTAGCATATAAATATATTTGTGCATTAATATTCGACTAGATGAGTCACATTCACCTTTAAGTTTATACTCGTCTATGAACTAACGAACATTGCTCTGCCCATCTGCTTCACTCAACAAGTTCACATAGTTTCGGTGCTGAAGTCAGTCTACTTGTAAAAGCACAGGACAGAAATAAACTCATAAAGTGGACCTATTTATCTCCAATACTACATAAGCCAAACTTTGCATAATGTGTTTTATTGTAATAGATAGAGATTATACTGAGTATCATAAAGTTCCATCATGTAGGGGAGATTTTTGCTATTGTTATCTGATTCTTGTATCTACTTTTTTCTAACAATTCTTTGAAAAAGGGAAGATTTACCAGGACTATGTTTCGTTATATACATATACAGAACTAACACCACGAGATCCTGATATCTCATTTAAGTCTCTAGACACCATCATACTATGAATAATAATATAACAACAACAGAAATTTAGCTTATATGTAAAGCTAGGAAAACAATTAATTCTTGTTTTCAAATATATAGAAAAATTTTCATCAGATAGAGAAATTTTGGAACTGAAGCTTATATCATTTGCTGTACCACTGGAAAACAAAATCATTTGTCAGCTACTTGCAATGCAAAGTCCTTACTGAAAAGTAAACCCTTCGCTTGAGGCGTTCTCTCTCTCTCACTGAACTGTTTCCATTAATTAAAGTTAGCACAGAAAAAGCTCTGTGTTTTCTAAGTAAAGATTAAAAAAAAACCAAAACAAAACAAACAAAAAAACAGAGTGAGAAAAAATGGAAAAGCGGAAACGTCTTTTAGCAATTTCCACTTCTTTGGAAGGTTACTTGTGTTTCCTTTATACATTGCTCACTTCTGCCAAGAACAAACAAAACCAATAAAGGGGTGCCCCATCAAGCACCCTGTGTGTGTCAGAGTATGCTGTAAATATGCCAGTGAAAACACACATTTGAAAGAAAAACAGAATTGATCAGCAATTGTGGACTAAAATTAACAGCTCTTCATTTCCAACTAAAAACACAGCTGCTAAGTGCTGATGCAGCTTTATATTTGATGTGATCTTCAATGGAGCATTTTCTGACATATTTACGATTAGTACTTGAGGCTTTGGCAGGTAAATAATAACTATCAGAGGCAGTTAATATTTTAATTTAGGACCACCAGTCTGTGCTATCTTGCCCTGCAATAATTATTTTTCTTCCCCTGCAGAGCCCAGTGTATACAAGATCAGCAGATCATTGTTATAAGAGGTAGTACTAGCAAACAGTTAGAAAACAGCATACTAACAGGGTGTTTGGGTCACTGTGGAAATCTGGGGAAACTACTTAGTTGTTTTGGCCCCGACTCAGGGAAAATTTTAAGTATGTTTTTAGTATTTAAATTGCGCTTAAGCCCTGCTGAGTTCTGGGAGTTATATATTCATGTTTAGGTTGCTTGTCTTGAACAAGAATACTTCCCTGTAGCTAATTGCTTTCTTATAGTATTTCCATCTTTATAGCACTTAGGATTATTTTTATTCTATCAACAGATTCTGAAGTATAATTGCTGTTTCTAAGGTGGT
Source organism: Pampusana beccarii (assembly GCA_013399365.1). Lineage (NCBI taxonomy): Eukaryota > Metazoa > Chordata > Aves > Columbiformes > Columbidae > Pampusana > Pampusana beccarii. The sequence continues at coordinate 97,261 of VWYH01004265.1, read as the reverse complement.
TTGACATCTTGATGCAAATTTTAAATTACGATTTCAATCTACAATTCAAAAGCTAAATGACGATTTTACAGAGAAAAGAACCTGACTAGTGTATGTTCATTTTGCAAAAGTGAATTTTCTGATTTGCATAAGCATTCGCGTTGTGTTGAGCAGAGGCACATTCTGTTAGATATTCTCAAAATATAATGCCATGTATTTGAAAATGACCTGTTATACTACACTGAATACTATACTTCATGTTAAATGATTAACTAAATATCTACCTTTGTGCACCAAAAATCAACATTTTTGACCTTGTGACATTTTTTTAAATATCCTGCACAGCCAGAACTGATTGAGTGCTGAAAGACTTTCTGAGTGACATAGATACACAGAGTTTTAAAAGGAGAACAATCAGATGTATTTATGTCTTATCCTATTCCGTTGTATATAACATCTTAAACATATTCCACCTTTGAACCTTGTTTTGAATGTCTTTTTTCGAAAAAAAATAAAAAAAGTCAATTAGAATAGCAGCTGCAGCTGAAGTAAATAGTCATTAGGCATGTACTGCCACTGTGCATCCAACTTGAAAATACTGTTGTGTCTGCACTTCAGCATTTCAGTTTGATGTCTAATGACTTCTTTTCCCAGTCTCAGGGCCTCTAAAATATTGCTGAAAGCTGAAATCTTTCCTTTGCTTGAACTGCTAATTAGTTTTGTGCATACAGGATTTATGAAGTACTGGGTATTTAAATCATATCTCAGATTAGATCTGCTCTACATTACAAAATAGAAAAATAAAAGCAGCAACCTAACAAATACAATGTTTGTGACTTACATCCATGCAGATCTTGTGCATAAAATTAATCTGTAAATCTTATACCCAACAGTTGTTGATTTCCCCAGTCCTCTTGTTTTAATTGTATTCCCATTGATTAAATCCTTTCTCTAGCCTTGAATGGAATCACAGTTCTGGCCAAGAAATAATGAAAACAACACACAATGCCAGGGCTCCCCATCTCCCTGGCTATTTTGCTGACAGAGCATGGTTTGTACAAATCTTGCACAGCCTCTGTCACCTGATATCTGAGTTCATTGCCTAAACAAGGGAGAAAAAAATATCCACTTAATGATAAAGCTTGTATTTTCACCTTCTTTAGATTTTGTAGACATTGTCTTACTAGGAATCCAGTCTGTCAGGAAAAGCAAAGTCTATGCAAAGACATTTTTATTGGCTCTGTGTTATGTTACGGTACTTTTATTAGACGGTGACATTCCTGAGACAGCACCTGCTGCGTGGATTTGGGCTATTTGCCAGAAAAGAAATAAAAAAGAAATGTGTGGTATAAATTTGAGTGGCAATGGGCTTGTATTACTGTAACAAATACCCACATGCCTGAACAGTTGGGAAGTTAGAGTGAATCACAGTTATAAGCATTGGGGATAAATATGTGTGTAAGTGGCATTGTTATCACCATAGCTTTCAGAGCCACAAAGATATAAAATGTCTCCTCTACATCTGTTCTCCTTTCCCCTGTGAATGTGAGTATTGAACAATATTTTTCTACCCAATATGCATGGAAGGAATGAACATTTATTTCTTTTATCAGTGAATTTGTTAGCACACCGTGGCCCATTCTACTGCCAAAGCAACAAAATCTCTAATGAGAAAAAAGAAAATAGTCAAATTCTACTTTTCCTTATACCCCTGTAAACCTGGAGTATCTCTAGATTTGCTGCTGTATGAATGTGGCTGAAGGGAGAATTATGTCTAGAAATATTTGTGGGTTTCCAGGGCTGCTCAAAGAATAACTGTTCTCCATGTGTTAAATTTCACTCTCCAAAACCAAAGGAGTTCACAATCTAAAGCAAATATGATCTTCAGACATGATATAAAGATCGTTTCAAATTTGTGAGTTCTGCATTCGATATGCTGGAAGAGAGTTCTGGATATATGATCAAATTTAAAAAGCAAATGGTAAAATAAATAAGCTCAAGAAAACAAGCAGATACTAAATTAGAAAACTGTATATCTTTTTTTATTCTACAAATCTGGATATAGAATTTTATTTCTGAATGAATATATATTAATTTTTATTGATCACAAACAAGATATTTTAGAAGGAACATAAGACTCATCTGGTCCCTCATGCAAAGAGGGAGCTTCTGCTTTGGAATGTGATGTCTATCAACAATACTGTAATTGAAAAAGCCAGTAAGTAATGTTCTGTTATCTTCTGGCATTCATCACTTTCTCAGAAGAGCAGTATTTTAGCCTTTGAGGCATTGATCTGTTTAAGTACAAGAGTGTTGATTTTATAGGGTTAGTCCAGATGACCACAACTTGATGTGAGGAAAGTGCAAGTAATTCCTCAGACTTTTAATGGGAGATTGGTAAGACACAGATCAATTGTTCTCTCCATACGAGTCATACTCCCCTGTCAGATATAAGAAAAAAGTAAAAATTTCATAGTTCGAGGAACAGTACATTAAGCTTATCTTTATTATTGCTGCAATTTATTTAGCAGCTATTCCACTGTTTTGGGAACTTTCTAAATATTCAAGAAAATTCCTACACTGATAAAACTCATAATGGTTGAAAGTCGTTGAGAGGTCCTTGGCTATGTTCAGGTGTGGTCAAACCTCCCTTCGTAAGAGGTGTTATGAGGTTGGAGGTAGAGTGAAGGCACAGACTTTGGTAATTTTGATTAGAAAAATCTTATGCAACTTGATGTCATTAAATTGCAACCAGTTTTATTACTAGTAGAAAAGTGTGTTTGGCTGGGACTCTGTTCCAAACTGTGGGTGATGTGGCAATGTACGTAAAGGAAATGCTAATAAAGGGGTTTCTGATGCTCTTGCTTTTGAGTCCTACTAGTGTGAAGGTATAATAATGTTAGAGCAAAAAAGAGCTTTCAGTAACTTAAAAGTGGACTTCATGTCTTCTGCTGATAACCCTTCTTTCTACACAGCCCTGCACCTGTCTCCCCTCATAAAACTATTCGTGCATTGTTTTGCATATGTGTCCATATTCTTGTTATGTGGTTTGAAAAAAGGATGAAAATAGTGGAAATGCTGTTCTCCACACATTTGACATGTTATTTAAGCATTTTAGTATCAGTTCAAAACGATTGCTTCTGAAACAGGATCAGATATGGGAAGTTTTAAGTTCAAGAATTTCTTCCTGAAAAGGAATGACTATGAGTAAGTCCTTGAGTCAGTGCTGTTGATTCAGCTACTGAAGGCAACCAACTAAGATGTCTTTTATACTCGAGTTCCTCATCTGCATAATGTAGTGGATATTAATATTGCTTTGTTACTAGGGAAATAGGACATCTTCTTATTTCTAAAGGTCAATAACATACAAAATTTAAAATGTTCTCTAGGTAACTTATCTTTTTCTTTATTTCTGTTTATGGATGTCTCTAAGTCACAGATTTCTTTTGAGAGCATCCTTAAAAAGTTCCAAGCTTTCAGGGAGGAGAAATGAATGTCTTGTTTTTCCTTTACTTAAATGCTTTAAGTTTTACAGAGAAGACTGCCTCTTTGCTCTGTGGCTGAACTGTACAACCCAATACAGAGTAGAAATTTTTGTCCATAGTTGGACCCTTCAGTTTTTCTCAGCCGTATAAAATAACAATAAGAGTAATGGTGACCTTTCTGATTGACAGCTGAGTATCTTATTTCACTAGAGATTTTCAACACATGGTATGCATACAAAAATCTTCTGATAAGCATCTTGCAGAATGTACATGGGCATGTTACCAATCAGTGATGAGCAAACCTGAAAAAATTCAGAATATGCTGCACTTCCCTGAACCTTGGGTAGTCATTTGTGTCTAGACACAACACACATAAATCTCTTACGTGTGTGTAGGTAGGTATGATTTCACGAGGATCAAGACTGAAGATCTAGGCCTCCCAGGTTTTCCAGCTGGGCTCTGATAAAGTGCCTGAGATTGATATATGCCTGGATCTCCTGAGACTTCTAGATTAGACTTTCCTGAAAGATTTCCCATAGCTTCCAGGAAGAGTAGTCTTGTTGGTGATACAGCGTGTCAGTGCTTGGCATTCCTTGTGCTCACCTGAACTTTTTGTATCTCAGTTTATCCTGCTAGAAGAGAGGGTTATTGAACAGTGGTTTCCCATTTAATATAGGAAGATTAGGTTTGTTCTGGTTTTATCTAACTCTGTGACCACATAAAAATAAGTAACGTCTTCATTATTTATATAATCCTTGAAAACAGTGTTTGGATGATGCTACTGTAGACAGTGATCTTAGTGGTATTTCTGTTCTTCTCTGATGGTTACTTTAAGAATATGAGAGAGTAGATAAATACTCAGAAGAACAGGATAGCTATGACAAGAGTAACTGTCCTTACCTTTGTTTAGCAAACTATAACCAACATCTAATTCTTTCTAGATAAACCCTTAGTGTTTTTTTGTTGTTCGTTTTGTTTGGGTTCTTGTTGTTGTTTTGTTTTGTTTTTCTCTAGGTGGGCTATCTCTACTGTTGTTATTTAACACATTTTTATCTTTCATATGTTTGTGAAAAATGCTAATAGATCTTGCATTACTAATTTAGAAATATATAATACTGAAAGAAAGCTTTGCTGAGCCACTGCTGATATAGCCTTTCTATCTGAAGTAGTCCTGTTTGGATCAATTTCGCTGTCAACAACAGCACTTTTGTCTCATTGCTCAGTGTTACCTGCTGCATTTTCCCTGTCTGAGGCAGTGGGGTTGGAACTAGATGCTCCTTAAAGATCACTTACAATCCCAAACAGTCTATGATTCTAAGAATAATGCACACAGTTTCCTTTTACCGTCCTTTCCTTCCTGGACCAGGATGTTCTTTTTGAACAGTGATATTTACGTTGCTACAGGTCACGTAACCTGAAGCTCTTACCTTCAGTCATCCTTTTTACCTCTGTTGCAAATGACAAACATGTTCATGTTCACTAATTTGGCCAAAGAGATGTTGTCACTGAGTACCTCAAAAGCATGTGCTTCTTTAAAAAGCAATACATTAACTGTAAACACAGATTTTTTTTTTTTTCTGTTTTATGCATTCTGTCTCTTTATGCTGTTCATTGCTATAGATTGTGAACCTCAAAGGAATGTATATTTATATAGAGATTGCAAGAAAATTCATGCATCAAAACATCGCATTTATCATGTCTCTTTGCATTTTGAATGTTGTCTTTTGTTCAGGTCTTTAAAATGAATTCTGCTTGGCAATGTTATGTAGAGACGTTATAGATCTCAGGGTACCATTTTGCAAGTAATTTAGAGTGCTGATGGGTTAATTGTCATGAAAAGTTAGAGGTGTTGTAAAGGAGGTCATAGAGGCAAGGGCTGCTATGACTACTAGAGACAATATGCTTTCAGGACAGAAGATGCAGTCCTTGTTAAGTGTAAGCTCACAGTGACAGTCAAACTTCTCTAGAGAAATCATGAAAACATGGTATTTAGAGAAAACACTGAATCGGTAAAGGCTAATTTCCATGTTTCCCAGAAAGAAACACTGGGACAGAATAAATGAGTCCCAGGAGAAGCACAGGAAACTCTTGGCAGTATAATAAGAGAAAGATTCTGTCAAGGTATAAGCTCTTATGAATCAATTCTTCCTTAACAGTGTTCAAAATGAACCAAATATCACACCAAGAATGAAGGCTCTGAAATTTCTGAGACTTTGAAGTATCTTTGAAGGTAAGACTCTAATATACCTTCAAGAAATATCTAACTTTAAAATCCAAATTACATAGATGTGTGGCATTGGGTGTGGGCAGGGAGGGGAGGGCTGCTTTTTTCCTGTCTAAAATTTTGTAGATCTGTCTGCCTGTGGGGTATATAGGAATCTTATTGTTTTCATGAAGCACTAGAGTCACATATCATTTTTAGAAACTGCAAGCATGTGAATTAGTATCACTCATTCATCCTTGTTCTGTACGTTATCTCCTATCCCCCAGCAATAAGCTTTTTCTTCTATGACAAGGATTTTACAATGCCAGATTAAAAAGAGGATTTTTTCCTTAAATAGTGGCTTTCTTGAACAAATGTTTTCTTTACCATTTCAAAAACAAGATTACACTTAGGATGAAATGCTGGATGTTGGTTCTAACACTCACTTCTTTTGATGTTGATCAGGAATAATTCAATTAATATTAATGTAAATACAGCACTTGGAATAAGAAAATAAGAAAATGCAGCCTACAGAAGTAGCCACTTGTGTCACCCTTTTTCTCTGACTTCCCCCACACTCTTGCTCTGTAAGGAAAAGCAGGAGGGAGCTGGGGAGAACATCTTCCAACACCCGTTATCCCTCCCTGTTAATCTCCAGCGATCTATCATGTATCACATTTTCCATCCCTGAAGGCATTTGGTCGGTATTCGTGACAATAGCTGCAACATGTTGATCCTGGCCCAACACACCCTTGTTTGACACACCAGATTGTTGAACGATATTTACCTTGACAAAACGAGTTGTATGTGCCTTTTATTTTTCTGCATTTAAACACAAGTAACACTTTCTTAAATGAAAGTGAGGAATAGAGTTCCTGTTTGGTTTGTAGCTGATTTTTGTGCTATTCAAGAATGAGACGAATACTATCTGTAAGATATGTGGACAATGCTGGGCAAGTGTCATCAAAACAACTGATTTGATTGCTTTTCTGCTAGCAGAATATTTGCAAAGAGACCGTGATTTCGTCTGGTATTTGTAGCTTGGAATATTTTATAAATTAGTAATTATTCAAAGCCTTCCCCTGTCCTGTTGAATTAAATTTTGGGCACAGTGGCTTATAATTCAGTAAAATATTTCTATGCAGAAGATAAGCACAGAGCAGGACAAAAATTAGGATAAACTGTACCACATGAATTGGTGCATATAGGTGCACATAGGGCAATGGAATATGTCCATACAGGATAACTTGATGTTTCAGATCAGTATCAACTTTCCTTCCAACTCAGTCTGTGATGTCTTTCTGGCCTTAACACATAGTCTAGACCAGAAAAGGGGCACACAGTCAACAGTGGTCACAGGATACAAAAATTGTTTATTTAAGATTCTGTCAGGGATTTCTGTTTTGTTTTGTTTATTTAATCTATCTCTATGGGAATAAAAGATCTGATCAATTTCTGTGACTCTAAAAAAGTATGCAGGAGAATTAAGGTTAAAGTGCTGTGGTGACTTGATATGTATATATATGACGTTTTAGAGAAAGCTGACTTGTGTTGAAAAGTTTCTTCTTCAGCAACAAGGACTAATGGTAATCAGAATGATGAAATTTATCTTTGGTTATAAAACAGATATCTATATTTCTGGAATTATTATAGAATTTTTTCCTTCAATATATTGATTAATGCTTTCATCAGTCCAGTTCTAAACTACATAAGCTATGGAGTACCCTTTTCTTTCAGTCATCAGGAAGTTATTTGCACTGTGTTATCTCTGGAAAATATTTATATCCTTTATTTCAGGTTGTTTTCACGCATTTAATCTTCCATGCTTTTTGGCCAAATTAAGCAAATTTGGACAGAACTTTCGGACAGACCATAGCTCTCAAATTTCTTAAGATCCTTATACTGCTAACCTTCATACTGCTGTGTCATTCTTTTCTTAAAAAACCCACAATCCTATCCACTAAATTTTTCTTGCTGAGTTGCAAAATTGCTTTGAAAAATGAATGTCGGTTTCCATTAAAAGCATTTATTACTTACAGTTCTCATTTGCTCATCTCAGTATTGAACTTTTTTCAAATGAAAGAATGGAATAAAATCCTTTAGACTGGGTTTCTAGCCTTGCTCATGCAAAAAGCATTATCTTACACAATAAATTCCATTGACTTCAGACATTTTTGATTGCAAACTTCAGGTCAAGTACAGTCTTTGGATTGTATCCTTTATTCAAATGGTACTGTGGTGGCTGCACACACCCCTGAAACTTTCCATAAGGCAGTTTATGGCTCTTTAGCGCCTTTCATGCCCACTGTGTCTGTTCTCACATATGCACCTTTGTTGATGCTGACCATCACATCCCCCCACCCTGGGTCATGGTGACTTCTCACATTCAGATCACCCCAACTGGGGGAGCAGGAGGGGCAGAACCCTTAGTCAATAGACATGGCCCTCAGACAAGAGGGTGCCCAGGCCCAGAGAAGTTTTCGGACCATGCTTGTGATGACCACAGCCAGATCTGCCCAGGCTATAAAACTGGGCCCCCACTGAAGACCGTTTTAAGTGGTCTTCTCAGAGCAGAGTGACTGTGAACAGAGCCTTCCGCTGAGATCAGGGATGCCATCTAAGGAGACTTCCCAGGACTGAGTGCCCTCACCTTCTCCTTAGGGTGTGATTACTTCTTCCCTTGAGTGATAGCGGCCTCTTCTTTTTGTAAGTGGGTGAGGGCTGTGAACCATCATTATTGCTTGGTCATACAGTAATAGTATCCCCAACTGGTATATCAAACCTACAGTTTATTAAATGTTGCCAAAGTCCTGACTGATTTTGGACTGCTTGCCCTCCTCCTCCCACACCTCCACAGCGTGCATTGATTTCTGTCATTTGGTTTCAGTCTCTCTTTTGGTTTCAATTTCAGTTTCAGTTTTGGTTCTGAATTAATGTTGGTTTAATCTTATTATTTTCTTGGAGTCCTTTTGGCGTGCCTCCACGACAGGTACTTACAGATATCACACGAAAATTATTTAGGAATATATGTGGACAGAGCTTCCATTTCATACATTTTGTACTGTTTTCAGTAAGACCTGCCTGGTATTGCCTTTCTCTAGTGTAATGGCATCTCATTGCTTGTGGAATGCATCTGGAGGTGTGTTCACCTGACAGAAAATCACTGTAGATGTTAGTTAGCTGTCTAGTGTTGCTTCTTCTCAGTGGAGAGAGTTCAAATGAAACGACGTGTAACTCAGAAAGTGAACTATGTAAGATTAGCATCCTACATTCATACTTCACATACATACATAACATCACATACAGCGCTTCTGAATTTGGACAAAAAAGATTATGTATTTAAAAAAAAAAAATACTAGGCATTTACAATATTCTAAAATATGTCCTCACTCCTTCACTTATATGAGAATGGAGGCAGTCTTTTCTATGAAGTCCTCTGTGTCAAATTGTAATACTTTATTATCTATCTAATTTATTAATTCAATCAAAGTAAGTAGGGGAAAATTGCAAGAAAAGTTACTTGAATTAGAATATACTAAGTAGTAGTAGTACTACTGTGACTTCAATGTATTTGCTCTACTTTCTGTGTGAAAAATACATTATATATATAAATTGTCATCAGTGCTGGCAATTTTTGCAGTGAATGGGAGTTTCATAGGGGTTCAGTGAACTTTACAGAGTTTGATTCAGAGAGATCTTAACCACATAACACTTAAGTGTATATTTTCTCAGTTGCAACTTCCTAGACTTCTTTCATTAGAAGGCTATTTACCTCCTCTCTCTTTGCTGCCATACAACAAAAGCATCTTTGTAGTGGAATATTTAAGTTTTAGGCAGCATGTATTCCCAGGATATAATTCTGCCATGCTAACTGCCTTGATATCTAATAACTTAATTAGATAATCATATAATTGCAATAAGTAAAGAATTTGAGCAAAATGGAATAGATCATTGAAATTAATTTTTCTTGGAGAGGAAAGGGTAAATTTTGAATTTCATAACCTCAGCTTATAAGTATTGCTAATTAGACCTTGCTTTTTAATGATGTTCTATTCAAATAGCTGCTGATACACTAGCAAGATATATTTTTTTACTCAGCGAGCCTTTATGTGATGAACACAAACAGTAAAAAATCTTCCCTTCCTCTGCCTGGGGGGAAAAAAAAAAGTATATTCCATTTCCCCTATTGATTTTTTTCTCTGGCTGACAGGAAGAAATTAGTTAAGACTGAGTTAATATGACCTACAAGGTAGCTTGAGAGTGGGTGGGTACAGGCTTCTCTTTTCAGTCCCATTTTCCATATCACAGGAGCTAACTCCTTGTAGAATCTTTCATTATTCAACAGTCTCCTTTGAACTAGTCAGTTTTGCTGCAGGAAGAGTTTTAGATTTGACCCATGCCAGATGCAAGGTATTCCAAACAGTTGCTTTGCCCAAAATTTTCATTAGCTATGACATAACCAAGGGTGTTATCTGATAGTTAGTCAAGCAATCTATTATTACCTAGGATTACTCAGTAGGTTTATTACTATCACTGCATTAAGCATATGAGTCTTTATTGTTAAGGATTTTTAACCAATATAAGTTTGTATGATGTTTATCATTAAAGTGATCAGAAGGAAAAAATTATGTGGGACCTACTTAAAGGAATTTTTAATATCATTTGTTTATTCGGCATTAATTTCAAAGGGTGACTTTCTGTAGTTTATCATGAGCACTAGATAGATTACCACATCTTTGAATCTTCTCATTGTTACAAACCTCAGAGATGAAATAATGAATGATGTAACTTTCTGAAGCTCTTCTCTGCCTTTTTTTTTTTTCTTTATCTGTAAAACCAACATTTTTAAGCCTTATTGCCTGCATTAGGCTCCTCCAAATAATGTTCTGATTTCATAGATGCTGACAACTGGGTTAAAATTGCTGTATCTTGCAAGTGACACACTGGTTTTATATTGTTGCTATGCTACAGGTTGTATTTCCCAAAGTCACCAACATAACTTCAAGCATTTGTGAACTAGTAAGCTGCATAGTAGTTGAGACAGCACAGAGCACAGTCAGGCTGTGAAATCTGTCTGGAAAATGAATAAATATTAAGATATTTAGACAATGCTGATATCTATGCTGCTGAGGTTATATTTCTGTATACAGTGACTGCCATGTAACCATGCTGTATGTCACACAACATGGCCTTAAATTCTTGTTTGTTTTCTTTTGGGGGTAGGTTCGTGTTCCACTGGGAAGTGGTCTCATCCAAGAGCAACAATATGTTAATAAGGAAAGGGACTTCCCTTGGAACTATTATTAACAAGGAATATAATTTACCAAATATACTAGGATATTAATATAGAAAATTACATTTGCTGTTACAGATGTTAATTTGCTGGCTCTACAGAAAGTAGCTGATTTTTTAAAGGCTACTAGGGTAATATTTCCATGCTTACATTATTGACATTTGAAAGCAGCATTTAGAAAGGCCTGATAAGCCCAAAAAGGAAGCATTAAGAAAATCTCACCTTAGTTTTGAAGTGCTGATAAGCTCTGACCAGTCCTGAAAGCAGGTGGTAACTATACACACCTTTGTATGAGGTATCTAGTCCTACCAGAGCAAACTCATGGATGTACATTTTAATTTTAATTTAGAATATATTGTTATTTTAACTGAGCCCTAGCTGCTTCAGAACCACTAAGACTGCCAAAACTGAAAATCAGATATCAGAGAAAATAAACATTCACATTATTTTAAACATATGGATTTAAACCCAGGCTTTATGGACTCACGCAGCTTTGATGAGGTTCAGCAATGCCAGTCCATAACTGGCTTGTTGAAGTAAGGCACTGGATAATGCCAGTAACGGGGAGATGTTTCACGATTTCCCAAATGAGTCCACAAAGCCTCAAAGCTAGTGGCAATAGGCCCTCTATAACTCACGTGGCTGTGATAACTGTAATAATACATTAGGTTCTGCCCCAGTATCCTGGTTTGAGGATTGTCACTTCCCCAGAGATAGAATCCATCAGGAATAACACTTAGAAATCATCCTTAAAATGAAGGTAAAACTAAGAACTGAAGTCTAGCTACTAGGCAACTATTAAACACAGACAAGCGAATAAGAATGAAATAAAATCATGCTTACAGTCTATTATTGCTTAGCTTTTAATCTAATGGGTTTAAACTTCCTTTTATTAAAACTAGAAAACTGTGCCGAAATAAGACAAAAAAGGTTTTTTGGTGCTCGTGGAAACTGTCACAATAACACTCAGAAGTGCTGTACAAGGCTGACTGCAGTGATTGCAAAACCTGATTACCATAGCTTAGGGTGTACTCCCAATAAACTGCAGCATGAAGTAGCAGGACATGTGGATGGATCCACAGGTTTCAAAGTCAAGTATCTAGTTTTAAAACAACTTTACCCTTTGGTTTTGTGCTTTACGATTCAAAATTGTTCAAAAAGGAGCCATTAATATTTTCAAACAACAAGAACAGAAGGAGTATTTCTGAGTCTGCTGTAACTTATTGTTTATTTATTTTTTTAAAATTAATTATGTATTATATGATTTGATTTTTGCTATGAAATTTTTAATCTTTCTACGTCAATAAATTATGACAAAACGAAAACTCTACAGTAAGTGTGCATGCCTGTTCATGGGTAACAATAATAAGCAGTTACACATGAATCATCCAGTCTGGTGTCTTGCATTATTCTGTGCATGTTTTAGAATTTTTGCTGAAATTCTTTTGCAATTAGATTTGTTGACAAGAGATAAGAACGTCCATAATAGATTCTGGTAATTTACTTAAAGCTAGACATTTGATTTTTGTCTTTACAGGAAATCAAATGCCTAATTTTACATAAGAAGCATTCCGAAGAAATCAAAAGAACTACTCACGTGATTCAGAACTTAATTCTTAGCTCAGCCATATTCATTTTAGAATGTAACAGTCCAAATCCAGCTTTCTCTATTAATGTTAACTGGCAACAAGCACTGATAAAAATGTATATAATACTTGCTGAAGACTTCAGTAATTTTAAATTTCAACATGATTATTTAAAGTTACATGTATTTTATTTTTCTATTTCAGAAAATACTTGCAAGGACTTATTGGTGACTTTTAATAGGGAAGATTTAAAAACCCCACACTACTATAATGAAAACATATTCCTATTAAATTTATGTGTGTTCAAAATTATTCAGAAAAATCTTACCCTTTTAAACCCTTCTTGCAGATACAGTCTGATAGACAGGTAAACAGATGGACAAATACAATTGGAAGATAGGTATCAGTGAATAAGTCAATTACATTATGAAAGCTGGCTATACAAACACAGGGATGGAAAAAACCAGATGGTATGCATTCCAGTGTCTGGTGGCTGTTTGGGAATTAAACATTTGTCTGAACCAGTTCCCTGTAAGTAAAGAATCTGTTTTAATGTCTTCAATTAACTGAAGACCCGATAAGTGGGGAGATAATGAAACAAGAATGAATTTTACAGCTTGTAATGTCATTTCAAATACTCAAGTGTCATGCATTCAAACCAGTAAACTATCACAGGAAAGTCTTTGTATAAATACTTTAAAGTAGAAATAGAAAAAGGTAAAACTCTCAGGGAACTATGCAAAATCTGTTCAAAAATGGTTTATTCTTCCATGAAGATACTTTGCACTGGTCATTTTTAAGAAGCTCTCTCCCATTCCTATTTACTGAATAGAAACATTAGCATGCAAGTCTGCTTGCAGATGGATGGTGGAGTGTAAGACCTTAAGTTTTATATTACTGCTAATAGCAGAATCAATGACATTATATAAACCTGACTCACACCCATCACCTGCAATTACAATGAGCTGCTGTTCATTGCATACGTGGTGGTTGGTTTTAAGTCACTGAGGATTAAGAAAGAGAGAAAAATGTACTACAGTCCAAAGTAATGAAGAGGAAAATGTATGAGAGTCACATACATTGTATATTTATTTACTTATGATGAGCCCCAGTCACGAGCCATCAGCTTACAGTTTCTCTTACAATCACCCTCATTGGCTATTCATGAACAGCTCATGAATAGCAGGATTATATCACTTTGTTTTCGTTTCCTTAATAGGAGCTATTAAAGACTAACTTTTCAGATTGGTATTATTAACTGTTTGTTAGGCTATATTTTATGAATAGTGCTTTCCTTATTCAGAAGAGGAGAACAGCATAGAGAACTGGAAATGGTTTGAGAAGTAATTTGAACATCAAATTATTTGTACACCAGGAAATAGTTGGTATACATTGGCAAATGTAGTAGAATAAAAGAACTGAATATCAGCCTATTGCAGGAACAGAGCAGTTTACACTGCTATTCTGAATAGATCTGCACTTCTACCATCCAAATAGCTTATATCACCTTTTAGATCAGTAGATTTTAAGGCCCAAAAATGGCATTCACATCTTAACTTAATGGCTAACACTCTATAGGCCAGTGATTTTCAACAAGTGTTCGAGAGTGAAAGCCATGATTTCATAATGTCTTTAAGAGGCAACCAAATATACCCAAGCTTAGTTTTACGTATTGAAACCATGTAATGGCATAAAAGATTTACCGCATGGCTGGGTAAGATGTCCCAAATGTTCAATATAGTCTTCATTAAACATGTGTAACATGATCCTAGTCTGTGTAGCACTGTGTCACCACTTTTTGGGAGAATTGTAGTTAAGTAAGGACAAAGAACAAGTGGAAAAACTTAGGGTAATGAATCCTTCAGTATTGTAAACATCAGATCATTTCTTGCCAATAGACAACAAATTGTGGATTTTTTTTTTTCCCTCACTTATTCAAGAACAGAATTTCTGAGCCTCTTTTCAAGGTATGTGTTGTCTGAGTGGTACAAGGTCAAATAAAATGTTTGTTTGACTTAAGTTCCTTAAGGTTCCAAATGTTGGTATGTCACTCAACAAAGATGTTTCAGTAATGTTGATGAATTTGTGCCAAGATGCTTATGCTGGAACCAATCCAACATTTTTTCAAAGGTCTTTAAATGCAAAAGTATTTCAATTTTTTATTCTGTGTGATCTTTCAATGTAGAATGCAGATGTAAATGTCAATTCAGAAATAGAAATTTTAATCTGCTTTTTTCTTCAGAGTACTATTTAATGATATTTTATTAATTGTGTTTATCTTTTGTTCTCTTTCAGAACAGTAAATTAAAATATCAGCATTTCCTTTCAAATTGAAGATGTGTTAGCCACACTGTATTCAGAATGTTTCTTTACTCTTGAAACCTAGAATTTATCACTCCTGGGAAAGAAAGGGAATAAGGGATAAAGGAAATGCAAGGGAAAAGTTTAGTGAGGTGTGACAGACTTCCGTATACATTGAATAAAAGGGTTAATACTTAATTGAATACTTCATTTTAATTAAATAAGAAAACATTAGAGTTACAATAAACATTGCATCAATCAATCATTCTCAAGATTACATCAAAAAGCTCTCACTGAATAAAAAGCATAGCTGTATACCTGTCCCAAAAGGCTGAAAGGCAAAAGGAAGCATGCTAGGATCTGACTAGATGTATTTGTTTTCACGGCAGTGAACAGTGATTGTGACAAGAAACCTCAACTATTCAGCTGCTCATTTTTTTCAGTTTTATGTATCATGTTCAAACACTGAAAATAATAGAGGTTCACCCAAAATAAAGAAATCAAAAGTCTTTTGTCTTTTTATTAATATAAACGTGAAATATCATCAGCTAAATGACATTCAACAGAGATCGTAAGATCTTAGGATATTTCAGGTTGGAAGAGAGCTCAGATCTTGAGTCCAAGTCCCTGCTCAAAGCAGTAGATACAAAATCAGTGCTTGTATCTAATCTGATCTTGAGGACTTGCAAGGATGAAGACTGCTTAACCTCTCTGCACTACCTCTTCCAATACTTGATTGTCCTCATGGTGAAAAAAAAAAAAATGTCCTTGCATCTAGTTTGAAGCACTCTTGTTTTAATTTAGGCCTATCTTTCATCCTCCTATTACACACCATGATGAAGAGTCTGGCTTCATCTTCTCTGTATTCTCCATGTAAATGTTAAGTTCCTTCAAAGCCGCCTCTTCTCCAGACTGAACATGTACTAGAACCTTGACCTCTTTTCACTGGGCAAGTGCTCCAGCCCCACAAGTCATCTTGGCAGCCTCTGCTGAACTTGGGTTAATTTATTGACATCCTTCACATAATGAGGGACTTAAAACTGGATACAATATTCTTGATGGTGTTCCTATCCTCAGAACTGACAGGTAGAGATGAGCACAAATTGTCAAAAATATGTGACAATGTAATTTTGTCTTTTGGAGGGAAAGAATCTCTGTATTTACAAAAAGGAAGGCATTAAAACTTTGCCAGCAAACATCTTTGTGATATTATGGAATGTGCACAAATGCATTTGAAAGAGTGTTCTAGGTAAGTGCAGTCAGATGGACTGCTAGAACTCTCCACGAGAGAGACTGACACAGGCCCTCAAGAATGAGGATGGATGTTCTTCTCCATAAGATGCCATTGCAGAAAAAAAGAACAATGCCTTTTACAACGCAGCTAGTAACCTAAGAAAGATTGCAAACATGATGATTTGCACATCATGATCCGTAGAAAAATGGTATATAACACACAATTCAAAATTTGCTAGTTTCTCTTTAGAACAGTCATGAGAATGGTACAGATTTCTTTTTATTTTTTTTTTTTTTTTCCAGTTCTCCAGTCTTCTCAGATGTGGCACAGTGAATGTGAAAATGTCTCACCAGCTCACAGAGGCATATGCCCATATAAACCTAGGTTATATCCCCATTTTTGGGGATATCACAATTCTTGCTCCTATTTGCAATATTACAGGTATGGTGACAAGTCATGGCATATTTCTATTTAAATAATGAATACGGCAGGAGGGAAACACCACCTCCTAAGATGGAGTAGTATACTAGTGCAAAGAGCCTGTTGTCTCCATAAAAAGAGACTTTCAAATCTACACATTCCAAAAAGAGTAAAATTCAACATTCGGTTCAATATCTTTAACTAATTGAAGCTCCAAAACAAAGTATTTTTCTCTTGTAGCTTTGTTTCAGACTCTCATACAGATTTGACCACAGAAGTTGCAGCAATGGCAGCGTAACACAGCAATTGTTTCAAGAAAATGGAAATGGTACTAATTCCAGGATTTGCTTGTGCAGTTTTCCATTAATATCTGCAGTTTGTGTTTATGAAATTGCTTAGGTTATATGACATTTCTTTCAGACAACTGGTTAGTAATTCCTCCACATACTTTCATCAGAAGCACAATAAAAAGCCTATCTATAGGAAGCTAAAAAAGGTCTCATCCAACCAGATGGAACCAACAACTCAGAAATGTGCTTTCGCAAATGGAAGTCCATAGACAGAGATAAACTTCAAGTAACAGGCCTTCCTTTTTTGCTTTTATTTTTAAAAAATAAAGAATCCAACCTGAAATTTTAATTTTTACCTCCACCTGTTTATTCTATTTGCTTTGGGTTTTTTTATATATATTTTGGAATCATCTTCTGCATTGAGGGGAAAAAAGCCACCATAATCAAAAAACCACAAAACTAGTATCGTCTCAACTATACATCCAAATCAGCTATCATTGCTTATAAAGGGCACAGTAATTTTTTATTACAGATTTATCTGCAAGCATAAAATCCTTTTTTTTTTTTGACAATACTTAAAAAGAAACAATAGAGCTCAAGTTTTCCTGTTCTTCTTAATTATACTTGTGCTACATATCAGTCACTGTCAAATTTTCTCCTTTATAAAGGGTTTCAATCCCTGTGGCATGCATGAAAATGTACCTGTCTTTTCAACCAATCTCTGCTTGCTGCTTGTAAATTGATACCTCTGTTTTATTAGCCTGAGTGCAACACAATCTTTTGTGATGAAGTTATTCCTACAGTCTTCCTTCTAATAGACTCGTCGTTGAAAATATAGTGGTTAAACTTTTATTAATCTTCGCTGTCTGCAGAGATGCAGAAACATGTTGGCTAGGGAGGGCCCTTTTCATGTGGTATCACAACACAGATAAGCTTCATGATCTTCTGTTCAGATGCCAGACTCAAGCAGAACATGCTCATCTCAGTCATTTTCCTGTGACTTGGGGCTCTATGGGTGCATGCCTGGGAGGTTGATCGCTGAGCAAGTTTAACACGATCTCAAGGGAAGAGACGGGAGAAGTTATTTAGAAGAACTAGGACACCTAAACCAATAAGGTTCAATATTTGCATATCTGGAGGGAAGAGAACAAATACAAAAATTGTGAATTGAACTTTCTGTGAAAGCTGCGAGAATTTGTGATTATCTTGGTCTAGTATTATTCAGTGCACCCGCTAAAAGAAAAAATGGTTAACGTGTGGATGGGAAAGGGTATTTTTATTGTGATTATTCTGTTCCAATTTTACAATTTTTTTTTGTTTTCCGTCTTTTCCCTTTCTGTTGTCATTGCTAAAATAAATCTACTATTCATTATATTAGCTTGCATTACATGAATGCCATGTGTTTAGTAGGGTAGGATACTTAAACACATTATTTCATCCATGAAGTACAGACATGCCTGCATTGAACCTGAAATTATTTTAGTAGGGCACAGAAGCTTGACACAGTAGCCAAAGGCAAGAAAGGCTGGATTAAGCTGAGCATCTCCTGAATGGTTCTGAGAGTATACACTTACAGGACATGTGAGATACACTCAGTTTCCTTCAGGTTTCATAAGTTTCTTCTAGGAAATGTCACATAAAACTTGTAATTCAGTGCTGTTGTGTCACTGTTTTAGGAATAAACAGGGCTGTTCGGGACAGCAGATTTCAAAGGCAGTATCTGCTTTTTCTCAGGTGAATGTTAGAGTAAGCACAGTTTTTGGGTCTCTTTGACCACCCATTTTCATTTAAGTCAATTTGTTTTGAAATACCGAACAGCTACTGATCTGACATTTCATTCTAAGCTTGTTAGCAGTGCAATAAAACAGGAGAAGCTGTAGAAAAATCAGCCCCCAGATTGTGTGAATGGTAGTCTTATTCACAGAATCACAGAATGTTAGGGATTGGAAGGGACCTTGAAAGATCATCTAGTCCAATCCTGCCACCAGAACAGGAACACCTAGATGAGGTTACACAGGAAGGTGTCCAGGCGGGTTTTGAATTGTCTCCAGAGAAGGAGACTCCACAACCTCCCTGGGCAGCCTGTTCCAGTGTTCTGTCACCCTCACTGAGAAGTTGTTTCTTCTCATATTTAAGTGGAACCTGCTGTGTTCCAGTTTATACCCATTGTCCCTTGTCCTGTCATTGGTTGTCACCGAGAAGAGCCTGGCTCCATCCTCATGACACTCACCCTCTATATATATATAAACATTAACGTGACCAGCCTTCAGTCTCCTCCAAGCTAAAGAGACCCAGCTCCCTTTCCTCATAAGGGAGATGCTCCACTCCCTTAATCATCTTCGTGGCTCTGCATAGCTAAATCACAGTGGTAGTCCATCCTGAAATGTAACACAAACTCAGGTAGAAGAGTAGAAGGCTTGAGGAAAAAGAGCTTAAAATTATTCCTCACAGTCTCTCCTAGCTGAGTGTAGCCATGTCAGTCTAAATTTACTATACACCCTTTGTCTTTGCAAGCTGAGATGCATTCTGACCCTTCTGGTGTTACTGGCTTGGGGACTGTTGGCACATAAGCTTTGTGGGTAGGCAGTAAAGAGGGAAACAGCAATGATGTGTGTGTACAGCGGAGGGTAAATGTGTTACACAGCTGTCGTTTTGCTCTGTAAGGTGTGAGTAATCCTTAGAGGGTGAGACCTAGGAAATACAACAGCCGTGGTCTGAATGGCCTGGTGCCACCAGAGCAATTTCCTTCAAATGCTGGTTCTATTCAGTGTTAACCCATAGCACATTAATCATCTGGCCAAATTCATTTCAGGTGTATGATTCTCTTCATTCTATACATTTGATCACTGGCTAGGATTAGGGGAAAAACATGTAGAATTGTGGTATACACTTCTCATAAAAAAACCTGCACGTGGCCATGGCTGGGGAGGATGGATGTAAATCTTCAAGAGCAAAGAGAAGCACTGGAAATTGTGTGGTTGTGACTTTGAGCTGATACTACAAAAAGAGATTCCATCATAAAGGGGAATGGTTTAGATATTAGCTAGCATAACTGTGACAAAGTGACACATACACCCTACTAAGAACAGGTGCATGAAAATAAAATCACTACTATTTTAATTGTGGTCCATACTGTACCACATTTTCCAAGAGATTTTCCTGAAATTGTACTTCTGTATGTAACAATTATGACTGAAGCTTGTTGTCTTCTTATCCTGAAGCAGTGAAATCAGGTGATTACTTTGCAATCCCTCTGCCAGTGCCTTACAAGGCCTTAATCTCGTTCTAGAGGTAATAGACTAAAGAATATATTGAGTACACTGGGTAATTAGCTGGAATTGAAGTAATTAAACAAATAGAACAAGTGTCGCTTTTTGCAGGCAGAATTTGTAAAGGAATAGTAGCATAAATAGAACTGTTTCAGAAGAACTGACAGGACAGACAGAGGATCAAGGTGGTGGCAAGGGGGTAAAGCACAGCAAACCTGTGGAATCATATCAGCTTTTTCTGAGTGCTAAAGAACATTTTTCCCATGTGTATGTTCCATTTCTGCATGCAAACAATTATACCAACATAAGGAAAACTCAATCAACTCTATGTGTAGATAACTAAATTTTACCCCATCTGTTAAAAAGGAATTTTGTATAGACATCCTCCACAGTAAGCAGAGGAGTTTCCAAGGCTGTCAAATGGCTTTTAAAACACCTTGAGATCTTGAGGCTAGGATCTTGAATTTAATATTTGGGTGCTGAGCACTATACATTATTCTGCTGGCAATATCGAAGAACAAGAAACCCAAATAGCATTCAAGGACATAGTATAAACAAACAAGGAATGGATGTATGAGAGCATCTAATTTAGGGATCAGGTATTGTCTATACAAATCTGTGAATATTTAACAGTAATAGGAAATGTAAGAACTGAAGGTGAGTGACTATCAGAGTATCAAGATGTATAAAATTAGTTGTATAGGCTTTATTCCTCTTGACAGGAAAACTGTTTCTATGCCAAGTCTTTTGCTCTTCTTGTTTAGGCCAGCTGGGGGCAAACAATAGGACCACATAGCCAGATTCCTGTGAAACGGCACTCTTGAGATTCTCAGTATCCACTTCAGAAGCTGCACAAGGACTGGACAACGACTAGTCTGGTCATGGTTCTATTATAGTCAGACACAATTTATATTGAGGACCTCACAGTTTCCAGACTTGACACCTTCTAGATTGTCCCACATCTCCTTGTTTCTTCCAGGCTCACTTTTCTTTCCAAAAGGGCAGATGAAGGACTGATGTGTATCTAAGTTTCTACCCACACCATATGAACTTGCATTGCTGGTGTATCGTGGAACACATCCATCCTGCAGAATGCATATAGTGTCTGTCTTCTGGTCTAGATCTTACCAAGTTTGAATGTTATCACCCCTTCTGGTGGCTTGTCTGAAATTAGACACTGAAAGGGGAAATCAGGAGAGAGAAGATGAAAATTAGGAATTGGCAAGACTGTAAGTGCCAAGGGAAGCTTCATTTACCACCCACATCACCAATTCACTGAAGTGAGCATCATGACCTTGCATGATTATAAGGTGGAAATTTAATTCTCTCTCTGTCGGAGAGAGAGTTTGTATATATCTAAAGCTATTGAGTTGACTACATGTTCCACGTTTCATATTGTAAATAATGATGGTTATCACTAGACTACAGTTGGACTCAAAAAAAGGCCCCGCTTCCTATAAAATCCAGACTTTGTAAACAATTACAGTAATACATAATTATATAGAATAATTAACATGAAGATTACAATCTTTTCTTTCCTCTCCATGTTTTTCTTCTGTACTTTGTTTTTTCAACAACCCTTCCAACAATGAGAAATCCTTTGAGAAAGATTTCTGGTGGATACAAATGAGAGTAATTCCATTTGCTGAGGTTGAGTAATATAATGGCCAGTATTTTAAAATTAACTTTGATGAGTACCTCTGTCTACAGCTGTTAATCTCTTCTTAAGAGATTAATGCAACCTTCAATGAAAATCTCTAGGTAGGGATAGATTTGATTCCTAAATAAATTAAAGCCAAGTCTAAACAGAATTAACACATCATTTGAATATGAACATTTGGTAAATTGGTCATGCCACACCAGCATGAGTCTTAATATGGTTCAGGGAATAAAATACTTGCTGTCTTGCTGCTTGATTCTTTTACATTCTTGCCTGTTTGATGGTGTGAAATTTTGGTAACAATCAAAATGCTAGGCAATATTTTTAAAAAGAAGGGATAAGGACATGACACTAGATTTACAAAGATACTTGGGTTACCATATATACAGATATGTTGTTAGCAGCATTTTTAAATGATGTGAATAATGTTGCTTTTCTTCCCTTTCCCTTTCCCTTTCTCTTTCCTTCCCTTTCCCTTCCCTTGGAACATGTCTTTGAAGGAGCTTGCTATTTGGCACTTTATATGCTCAAATCCTTTTGTGAAGCTGGGTAATTCTTCACAGAATTATATCCAACAAAAGAATAATGCACTTTTTTAATCCCTTGTTAGTTTTTGAAGTACCACTATGAAGTATGACACAGGTATGTACTGTGCTAAGTTTTTTAGAAGGGCTCGATTATTTTTTTGCAAGGAAAGCAGTTGTAGCATTTACGGATAAAGACACTACGTCAGATGCAAGTTAACCACAATTTTAGGGTGTCATCTGATCTTATGAAGTAAACCTTCTTCCTAAGCGCAGTAGAGCAGAACTGATTGGGTCCATTACAGTAATTTGTGGGGCTTTTTTTCTAGGTGATACTAAACTTCATGGACTTTCAGTAGGTCCCAATAAGGAAAAATCATCTCTGGAGATAAATTACACACTTGGGAGCTAAGTTGAACGTGGTTCCTGCTGGCTCAGTCAAAACAATATTCCTCTGGTAGATTTTAAGTGTCCCAGATGAACTGTGCTCAAAGTTTAATTCTCACTGAAGTTGAGGGAATTGCCCTCTAATTATTAGTTCAACCACAAGACAGCTTCGCTATTTCAAAACCACATGTATGTATCGCTATTTTTGCAGAGCAAATATCATTGTAATAAGAACTGTCACAACTTTTAATACACAAATTGTTTTTCCCCAAGATCTTTTACTAAAATTTTAATAAAAAATAATAAAATCTGTAACTATTGACCCTGGAAAGTTGTTTTTTTTCCTCCCTTCTTTTCCTTAAATTGGTTTAGGAAGGTACAATTTTTCTTCTTCCTTATGCATTTCCCCTAATATTTCAGAAGAGACTCTGAAAGAAAGTAGAAAAGAGTGAAAGTCAAAGTGTAAAAAATAAAGATTCCAATGCATATAATACCAAATTACATTATTTTTTTTAAACAAATGAAATCTCTACCCTTTTTCAAAACCTATGAAAGTAATTATAAAATCATTTCAGTTTTTTTTCTCTTACTAGTTTTACATAAATAAAAATCAAATCTGATTAAATCAAATAAAAAAGATTTTTTTATACTTTGTCTATGAAAATACATGTGATTTTTATTTGCTTCTTTCACTTATTCAGTTGTTCATTTTTACTTTTTTTCTGTGAGTTTTTTTAATGGCAGAATTCTAATTATTTCATAGCAGTCGTCATCTATTCCTTGTCAATGTGTAATGCACTGTTCATGCATTGTGCCTGAAAGTCTTCACTGTCATCCATGATTCTCGTCCAAGGACAAGAACAATTGAAAACTAATGTCAAAAAACAGAGAAAAGTTTGAAATGCTGTAGAACTTTACTTATTGAGCATTGCTGCCTAAAAATTAGAGCTATTTTTTTAGAGCATAGTAGTTTCTTTTGATTTTATCCATCACATAGTGGCTAAAATGAGATTCTTCTTTCCAATTATATTCTGCACTCTTCGCATCCTTTGCCATAAAGATGACTTGTACTTTGACTAAAGCTTTGATTTTGAATATTGACCTATCCTGCCTTAGTGTAAGACTATCTGTGTGTGGTGCAGGTGGTGGTGGTTTAGATTAGGTTGACAAGCACATCAATCTTTCTGTGAAAGAGCAGAGTCTTCATTTATTTATAAACATGTCAGATGATCATATTTCTGCTTTCCTGGCCTAGTTTTTGAATGAAGAAAAAAAAAAAGAGAAATCAAGAACTGACTATAATTTTTGTACTATCTTATTTATAATTAAATGTATTTTAAGAAAAAGGTGTAGGAGACAGAAATTAACAGCAATACTATCATAAACTATTAGCATACCTTAAAAAATACCAAGGTAAGCCACATGATGCATATATTGTTAGTTCCAGTTATGCATATAAGTGATGGTTCAAACAATTATTTGGTTCTTTTAATCCAATATGTTATTGATCAGACAAATCTGTGGTTCAGTAGGGGAAACTGGAGGATTATTATTTATTTTTTTTTAACTGAAGGATGGTGTTTCCATTTTCAACCTGCTCCTCCTACTGCTACTATAAAAGAGAATGCTTTACTGCTCAGAAGTCAGAAGGCACAATATTAATCTCTGTGAAAAAAAAAATCTCAGTTGAAGATCTTCTAAGAGGGTTTAACTTTAACTCCTGCATTTGAGGAGCATATAATGATGGCTGGTGACCTATTTTTTGCTCTTTAAAGCTTTATGAATTGTTTCCTAAATATCAAAGTCATCTACAACATGCTTTTTCAGAAAGCTTAGAAATATAGAATTGGAAGGAGGGCAAGACTGTAGTGTCACCTCATTCAAAAGGAAAATACTGTATTGTACAAATTTCTGGAATAACAGCAATACCTTTTCTTGGTTTGACATAAAGGGCCAGCTGAACATTTACTGTTCAAATGTCAAATTAAGAGTTTCTGAAATCCCACAAGATTCATCTCCACATTTTTACTTCATAGTCTGATGAAAAGTCATATATAAATAGAAAAGGTTTCACAACTGATACAGAGGTCTTTTAATCCCAGACATAGTAACAGCCTATGAAGAGTAAGCAGTGTCCCAGGTGTATCTTGCAGAGGGAAAGCACAGTAAGACAACCAAATACATGGAAAGTCTGAGGTTGTTTTAATAATTTCCTGATGAAATTGCAAATAAAAAAAAATGTCATTAACAGGTTGAGATAGGCTTTCCCAATGCTTATCATCACTATTGGCGTCACATCAATTAGTTAAATCCGACTGCGACAAACAACCATATGTCATTCTAAGTAAGGTAAGAAAAAAGATTGCCTTTCTTTAAAAACTCTGTTCAGCTGTCCAACATCGTCCATCAAAGTGCATAATCCCGCCCTGTCATTCAAAACACAAATGCGATGGGATTTAAACAACTACTTGCAAGTGAGCACATGGTTAGTTTTGAAGCATACAGACACACTTCAAATACTTTGCTGAAAGAGAACTGTTATGCAGCAGTGTCAAATCAGCCAGTTAGCTGTTGGAAAAATTTAAGGGGACAAGAAAAATTACATCTAAATTAGATTAAAAAAAAAACCATGATGAAATAAATCATAAAACAACAGTAGGGTTCTTTTTATCTGTTTTAAGGAAACTGGTTAATTTAGCACTTGAATGCAAATATGCCTTCTCCATATACCAAGAAATGTCAGATGATTGTGGTATAATTATTCTGACACTATTCAAGTACTATTCTGTTCAACCTAAACACAATCTTATGTTTTCCATGAGATAATGTGGTAGACAGATTTAAAAAAATCTTCCTAGCACAGAAATAGTCCAATGTTAATAGTTACTGGATTGTTATAGCAAGTTATGTATGTCATGTGTATTTAAAGGTAAAAGAAACCCCAATATTAGTAAAGAATTCAAGACTGACAGTTCAAAATTACGAATTGTCTCCTATCTAGCTAGACCAGGTAGGAATAGAGGCATAAGGGTAGTAGCAGTGTTTATTGTGTTCTATGCTCCTTTGTACCATTCCTCAGTTGTCCCAATATTATAGACCTACTTTGAGACCACTATATGGAACCAAGACCATGAAAAGAAGTTAGTTTTCTAAATGTCATTGAGTTCTCTCTACTGAGATCACTAACGATGCAGACAGTATGTGTTCTAAAGACTGCAATGTAGGTAATTGGCACCTTTATCAACAAATATATCAAATAGACTTTACAGTATGAAACAGTTCGTGTGTTCCCCAGATTTCTTACCATATAGCTTTATTACACATAACTTCTGTGAGATGGGGTGCTGGCTAACTCTGATTTTGTTACACATTTCTCTGTAAAAACATGACTGAACACTGTGGAGTCAGGGCATATTTGTACCTCCTGATAAAGTGCCAACATCAGAAGGAAAAGATATGAGGTTTTCAAGTTGTTTTTTCATATTTGATCACTATCAAGGAAGTTCGTCATTAGGAGACCCCTCAGTAAGTCTCCCTATGTTGTTTTTATACACTTCCATACATTCAGGAAAAAAACAAAACAAAACAAACAAAAAAATGCCCACAGTGTTAGGTTGCTCTACCAGATGGAGTCTGAAAATTAAGCATATCGCTCTGCACATACTCCTTATATCTCCACCAGCTCAGGTAGATGAGGAATAGAAGCCAAGATACAGATCATGTTAGAATCCCCAAAATAAAAGGTACTAGATAAATATAAAACTTGATGATGATGATGATAACATCTCTGTTCATATCAAAACTGTGATGGACAGGTTGCTAATGCATTAAGATTTCATATTTGACGGATGTGCCATTCTGTAAGTTGGTGGTTCTACATTAACTTTAATAGAAAGAGACATCTTACTGCTGTGCCTCACTTCTAAAAGATTACCATGGCTGTCTATACTCAGCACTTAAATTGGACTGAAAGAAGTGCCATATCCATCCATCATTGCCAAATGATAGATTTTCATCAGTTCTTAACAAAATTGAATTGCTTGGACAGTCTGCTGAGATAAATTTAGTGTTCTTTGGGAAAAAGAGAATTCTTGGCCTTGGCAGCTGAATATCAAGCACGCAGGAATTTTCATGGAGCTGCAATTTACTGCATAGTGAAAGCCTTAAATCTAATGGAATTGCAATTTTCCTACAGTTTTTTAGTCTCTTTTCACTTTTAAGTTTGCTAAGAAGGTATTCTTTTCCTGTGGTTTTAAACATTATTTGGGTTTTTTTGGTAAAATCTACATACTGGACAAAAAGCAGACAGGAAAGTGGACAACACTATGTATCCCTCTCACTGTCTTCCTCTGTTATGGATTTAACATATTCAAACAAACGCATGCTCGTACACATAAAAACAAGCTTGACCCAACTTGAAGACCCAAAATCAAGCACTGGATTTCAATTTAATTATTAAACTAAGTTAAAATGTTATTTCACCTGCTTCTGGATTTCAAATAATTACTGGATAGAGTAAGAATTAAACATCCCATTTACATTTAAAGAAGTTTTCCCAGAGTAACTCCCATCCTAACATAGCAGAGATGTAATGTGTGGCATACCTTGTAAGGTACAAAGTCTGTTCTTTGGGACCTCCAGAACATTCCCTAAGCTAAAATGGTTCTTTTATTCCACCATCTTACACCAGGAATTATCTTAGTGTTCAGACTTCAGATAATACAGAAGAGGCTATGCAGTATACAATGGGATAAAGTAAGAATATTTCCAGTGTATTTAATTAGTTATCTAAAAATGTGAAGAATGTCAAAAATAGGACAAGTTCTTATGTTAAACATTCAAACATTTACCACCACCCAAAGAGTGGCAGTAAATAGCCCCTTTTCAAACTGGCAACCTGCCACCAGTGGGGTTCCCCAGGTACCACACAGAATCACAGAATAGTTGGGGCTAGAAGGGACCTCTGGAGATCACCTAATCCAACCCACATGCTAAAGTAAGTTCACCTAGAGTAGATTGCACAGGAATGTGTCCAGGTGGGTTTTGAATGTCTCCAGAGAAGGAGACTCCACAACCTCTCTGGGAAGCCTGTTCCAGGGCCCTGTCACTCTCAAGGCAAATAGGTTTTTCCTCATATTCAGATGGAAAGTCCTATGCTTCATTCTGTGCCCGTTACCCATGATTCTACCATTGGGCACCATTAAAAGGAGTCTGGTCCCATCCTCTTGACATCCACCCTTCAGATATTTATAAGCATTGATGAGATTCCCTCTCAGCCTTCTCTTATCCAGATTGAACAGACGCAGCTCTCTCAGTCCTACCTCATAAGAAAGGTGCAATACGCACCTAATCATCTTTGTAGCCTGCTGCTGGACTCCCTCCAGTAATTCCTTGTCCTTCTCAAACTGAGGAGCCCAGAACTGTATATTCCAGATGCGGCCTCACCAGGGCAGAGTAGACAGGGAGAGTAATGTTCCTTGACCTGCTGGTCACATTCTTCTTAATGCACCCCAGGATACTGTCGGCCTTCTTGGCCATAAGGGCACACTGTTGACTCATAGTCAACTTGTCGTCAACCAGAAATCCCAAGTCCTTCTCTGCAATGCTGCTTTCCAGCAGGTCTGCCTTTAACCTGTACTGGTGCCTGGGGTTGTCCCTCCCCAGGTAGAGGACCCTACACTTGCCCTTGTTGAATTTCATTAGGTTCTTCAGGGATACCTGAGAGCCAGTTTTAGCAGTAAAGACGGAAGCAAAGAAGGCATTCAGTAACTCTGCCTTCTCTGTATCATCCATCACCAGGGCACACTCCTCATTCAGCAGTGGACCCACATTTTCCCTAACCTTCCTTTTCCTGCTGATATACTTGAAGAAGCCCTTCTTGTTTTCTTTGACATCCCTGGCCACCTTTGCTTCCAAGTGGAGCTTGGCCTTCCTCACCTCATCCCTGCATAACCTAAGAGCCTCCTTGTATTCCTCCCAAGTGGTGTGTCCCTTTTTCCACATTACATAAATATCCTTCTTCCACCTGAGTTTTGACTGGAGTTCCTTACTCATTCATGCTGGCCTCTTACTCCCTTTACTTGATTTCTTCCTCATAGGGATGCATTGGGCTTGGAGGAAGTGATGTTTGAATATTAGCCAGCTCTCTTGGACACCCCTACCTTCTAGAGCCCTATCCCATGGGATTCTTGCAAGCAGGACCTTTAAGAAGCCAATGTTCGCCCTGCTGAAGTCCATGGTTTTAGTCCTACTTATCGTCGTGTTTCCTCCACACAGGATCCTGAACTCCACCATTTCATGGTGGCTGCAGCTGAGGCTGACCCCCAACCATGATAACTCCAACCAGTTCTCCTTGCTTTGTTAGGAGAAGGCCCAGCAGTATGCCTCTGCTCATTGGCTCCTCCACCATCTGTGTCGAAAGTTGTCACCAATGATCTGTAGGAACCTCCTGGACTGTGCGTGCTTAGCTGTGTTGCCCACCCAGCAGATGTCAGGGTGATTGAAGTCTCCCATGAGAACCAGGACATGTGATCATGAGGCTACTGCCAGCTGTCTGTAGAAAGACTCATCAACCTCCTCTTCCTGATCAGGTGGCCTGTAGTAAACACCCACAACAGTGTCCCTCTTGTTAACTTGTCCCTTAATTTTTACCCATAAGGACTCAACTCGCTTGTCATCCCCACACTAGGCAGACTTCAAGACATTTGAGTTGCTCTCTCACATAAAGTGCAACTCTTCCACTTCACCCTGCTGGCTGTCTTTCCTAAAAAGTATATAGCCTTCCGTTACAACATTCCAGTCATGTGAGCTCTCCCACCATGTGTCCTTAATAGCAATGAGATCATGACCCTGTGAATGCACACAGAATTCTAATTCTTCCTATTTATTCCCCATGCAAGGTGCGTTGGTGTACAGACACTTCAGAGAAGTACTCAAGCATGCAGGTTTCTCATGAGAGGTGCGGAAAGATCTATTGTAGCTGTGTGTACCCTTGAGGTGGTTGGCCTTCTGGTTCTCATCTTGGGTGCAGCTAAGGAATAATTGTCACTGCTCTGATTGGTCTGGCCTGTTCCCCAGTTGGATGTGATTGCGTGAGCATCACCACTTTGGACCCCGTCCCCCAAACTCATCAGTTTACAGCCTGCTTCACCTCACCCCTCTATGCTTGGTGTCTCATCCTACAGCATTT
This sequence comes from Pampusana beccarii, assembly GCA_013399365.1. Lineage (NCBI taxonomy): Eukaryota > Metazoa > Chordata > Aves > Columbiformes > Columbidae > Pampusana > Pampusana beccarii. The sequence continues at coordinate 67,441 of VWYH01004265.1, read as the reverse complement.
CACAAGGGAGCCCAATTACATCCCACTCTCCCATCATATCTAATTTAAAGCCCTGTTAATGAGTCCTGTTAGCTTGTGTGCAAAGACTCTCTTCCCCTAAAGTGCAAGGCAAACTCCATCTGATGCCAGCAAACCCAGTACCATCTAGGCCATCCCATTATCAAAAAAGCCAAAATTGTGGCAGTGACACCAGGCACGGAGCCAGGTGTTAGTAGAGTGCACCTGTCTGTTTCTTCTAATGTCACTGCCCATGACTGGAAGAAAAGAGGACCTCATTCCCTCACCAACTGTCCCAAGGCCCTGAAGTCTCTTTTAATTGCCCTTGGGTTATGGGTCGCAACCTCATCGCCACCCACATGGAAAACCAGTAATGCATAGTAGTCTGAGGGCTGTACTAGTCTAGGAAGTTCCCTGGCGATGTCATTAATACAGGCCCCAGGGAGGCAGCAAACCTCCCTAAGAGGAGGGTCCTTCCAGCATATTGGACCCTCCATATCCCCCAGAAGGGAGTCACCAACAACTATAACCCTCCTTTTCTTCCTTGTGGAGGTGGTCGTAATACAGGGAGTAGACCTTTCAGATTGTGTGAGCACCTGTAGTGTAGGTGGTCCTTTGTTTTCGTTGGCCATTGACTGGCCTTCCATTTCTAGAGCCTTGTACCTGTTGTATAGAGGCACCTGGGATGGTGGAATGGTCAAGGATATGTTTTGCCTGCTACCTTGGGTGTGGACTTGTTTCCATTCATCCCTTTCCCTTGACCTACTGTCTTCAGTCAGTCGGGGGGGAGGGTGATGGACTCTCTTGGTCTTGGTTACTTGCTGGCGGCCTTTCATGTCTCAGAGAGGCCAGGGCTTGAATCCCACCAGTCTATTTCTTTCTCAGCCTCCCTGATACTTCTCAACCATTCTACCTCTTTTAGCTCCACCACCAGGCTGAGCGGGTCATCCGCCTGCTCACACATCACACAGCTGTCCTCTCTTTTGCCATTCCATGCCAATAAGAGACTCTGGCATTCTCTGCAGCCCAAGGTCTAGACAGCTGCATGTTTCCTTGGCAGCTCTGTCTGTGTTGTTGCCTCCTTCATGGTAGATGCAGGGGACTTACCTTTCTTCTAAGTAGCTACCTCAGTTAGGCTCCTCCTGCTAGGGTGATAACCACTAACAGCACTAATCTCTTGAGCTGGCAGAGCTTCCTTGCCCTTCCTGCTCACCCTTCCGTGTGAACTGCCGCACTAACTGCCTCATCCCTCTTTGCTGGCCCTGTTCACTGCTGCTCTTGGTCACCTGTGCTCTCCAAGGGCTATTTAAATCTCCTGGCAGCACCCCCTCCACGGCAGCCTTTCTAGCGAGATCTGACCACCTCTTCCTTGGGTTTCCCTTCCTCCAGGAAGCCCGTTGTCCACCCTGCTCTAGCGCTCAGCCTAGGATGCTGGGCTGCATTAACAAGGGAATCACCAGCCATCACTCAGTGCTTGAGAGTCCACACCCAGCATACTGTGATCAGTTTTGGCCCCTGCTATATGAAAAAGATGTGGACAGGCTGGAGAGGGTCCAGAAAGAGGCCACAAAGATGATCGAAAGACTGGGAAGCTGCCATGTGAGGAAAGGCAGAGAGAACTGGGCTTGTTCAGCCTTGAGAAAAGAAGGCTTAGGGGAGACCTCAACACCATGTTCCAGTATTTAAAGGGTGGCAACAAAAAAGATGGAGACTCCATTTTTACACAGAAAAGACAAGGAGCAATGTGTACAAGTTACTCCTGGAGAGATTACGACTGGACACAAGAGGAAAATTTTTCACAATAAGAACAATCAGCCACTGCAATGATGTCTATAGGGAAGTGGTAGATTCCTCAACATTAGGCATTTTAAGATTTAGCTTGACAGGGTGCTGGGCCATCTTGTCTAGACCGTGCTTTTACCAGGAGAGGTTGGACCAAATGATGCTTGAGGTCCCTTTCGAGTTGGTGTTCTATGATAAAAAATATTAGTTGTACTAACACTTGAATAAAGAAGCTTGTACCAAGTCTGTAGCCTACCTTTTCCATATAATGTTGAATGTACATAGTTGAATCCACCTCCTGATATTGGCATCTTTTGACATAAACCTTCAATGCTATGAAGCATTACTAATGTGCAACTGAATGTTGGCAAAAGTTACTGTAAGGGTTAAACCATAATGTGAACAAAGAATCTGAGTGACAGCAGGAAGATAGATTAATATCAGGCTTCTCCTGAAGTAAGAAATGCCTGTGAAGGTCATTTGTTAGGGATCTTATTTATCATGTCAATACATTTGCTGCAGAGATGCAACACTGAGTGTATATAAGTACATGATTGTGATAAAATTAGAAATGTGACAAAGTTTCTCAGCTGATGTCTATAGTAAATGTTTCCAGAATGGTTTTAATTTTACATCTGACAGTAAAGGAATTGAACAAGAATCACTAATTATTACAAATGTACACATCAGTGAACATTTTTCGGAGTATTTGTTTATCAGTTTTCTCTCCTCAGCTGTTTGCAAAATCGACTTACATCTTCGAATTATATATAAATAAATTGTAATATATAGATTTTAAAACTCCTATTTTAATCAAGCAGCTGCAAAGAGTCAGCACTTTACTCTTTGTTTATGATTATGCAAGCTTTTATAACCTACTGGTTATGAAATACATCACCTACGGAGCAAACAAAACCTCTAAGTAGCACATTTGTAAGTATCCCCAAAAGCAAGCCAGTATGCATACAAAGTATAACTCATGAGTGATGAGGGACTCTGCAATAACACACTGCTGTGAACAGCTGACTGTTGATGAACACAGTGGCACAGAAACCAGTTATATACAGACTATATTACAGTAGCCATGAGCATCTTTCAGAATATGAAGCTGAGTATGCAGAGCTGAGGAGTTCATGAGCAACCTATAACAGGGTAGAATGGCCTCAGAAATGCTCTATGCAAGAAAATGAAACATTAGGAAGCAATCTGTGATTTCAGAACAATATTTCACAGTTACTTAAAATTGTTTATTTCTGTCCCAGCAGATTTTTTCTGATATTTTCACTCAAAATTATGAAGAAAAGAGTTATATTTTTTAATATTTGCCAGTAGGCCTGTGTAATAATGAACTACAAAAATTTGAGCAAAAATCCTTTTTGAAATACTTATACACCAGATTTCTTGTTTTAAATATTATAAATCTTTGTGAAGTTTGTAAAATCATGCCAGTTTTCTGCTTTCTTTAAGTCAGACTTACCTTTTGGACCTGCTGATGTGATACCTCTTGAGAACGACAAGATAGCAGGATGATTTTTTTTTTCATTTGTTCAAATAGATACTTTCAATTAAAGTTTAAATCTTTGTGTATAAATTTGCATTTTTCTGATATTTCTGATAAAATTAAAAACAAAAAAATTCTGATGAGTGACAGTACAGTTAAAGCTATTAGAAAAACAGGTAAGAACAACTATTAATTCTTCGATACTGACTGCAATCTGTGGAATTTGAAGTAGTTATAAGAGCAGCAACAAGTATTTCGAAAAATAATACACATCTGCTGTCTTTGGGGATAAAAAATCTTTGAAGACCATGTAATAAAATGAACAGTTTGCTGTAATCAGCTTTTAGTGCTATTAGGAATAGCGTTTTATAACCACTTGTTTCTAATTTTGTACTTCTTATGGTAATTGTATTATGCTTTTAAAAGCATAGTTATCATAGTTAGTTATCAAGCTTTTGTACACTTTCATAGTTTTTGGTAGACTAGTTAGCACTGTCAAGAAATGTCTATCCCATCAGCTTCACCACAGCACTCTGGAACATCTAATAACGTACCGTGAGTTGTTAAATACTCTTTTTTCCCATCACAGGCTAGACATACTGCGTCATATTTTACAAATATTCTGGTTCTTGCTGATGAAGTTCTGGCATTATGTTATCAGACAATCAGACAATCAGACATCAGACAATCCCCCATAATACTGTCAAGGGCATTTCACTCCTTTTACATTGGTTATCTGGACAGAGAAGACAAGAATTACTGATCCAAAAGAGCATCAGACTTGTCTGTAAGACTGTAGAAATGAAGTATAATTCAGAAAAAGCAACATTTTTATTTAAACAAATCATCTATTCTTCATTTAAAGGGAGGAAAATATAATATTCCTTCTCTTGTTGCTTTACCAAGTGCATAATTTTTTCGTCCTACAGAATGGATCAAATTGGATGATATAATTTGATATAGATGAAAACTGTGACAGACAACAGACAGACAAATGTTTAACACCTCTTACATACCTGATATGCTTAAAACCTCAATGCTAATAAGGGAACATTAGTTATAATGAAATTACAGAGATAAAGGTATGAAATTCACCAACATTATTTGTATTAAAGATGCTAACTTAAGGTTTACTGTTTTTAATCCTGCTGTTTCAAGCACGCTGAACTTAGTGTAAAAATGAATGTACATCTGAAACAGAAATGCACAAAGAATGTTAAACATTTTTTAATATATGTATATATATATATATACACAAAACAATCTTTAACTTTTTTGTTTGAAAGGCAGTATTTATAAGTGTAACAAAAAGAAGAAGACAAAACATCCATCTGTGACATCAAATGATAACTGACTTTCAAAATTTGGTGACATCAACAGAAGGTTTTTTTATTAATTCCATTGGGTACGATATTATAAACCTAATAATTATTGGTTTTTAAAATAAGAATCACATGGATTTCTTTCCAACTGTGCCTTATCAAAGTATTTTTGATTATCTGATATCTTAAATATCTGAGGAAGTGGTAGAAAAAGTTATGTAGTATAACAGAGGATTTTCAATTTGAATGAGAAAATTTGACTTTAAGGGTTGTTTTAAGGATGACAATATTACATTAAAAAACACCTTAGCTCATCCAGGGTATCTTTTGTGTACATCAGAGTGCTTCAAGCAGTGAGAATTGCACAGAGTAGAAGAATCATTTTAAATAAATGAGTAACCTCTGAAGGCTTAGCTATGTTACCAATATGTCTGAAGTGTGAAATCAACTGAGTGTATAATACCGATGTGCTTTTATAATCCAAACAAAATAAGTATAAATAGTTATAAAGAATTTGCATACTGTTTTTATTGAGAGAACAGACAATCTCATGCAAAGTTTCACTGGAAGTTCAGTAGGGCTGGACTGGTATTAATGTGTCTTTTCTCAGTTGCTCAGGGCGTACTAAAAGTATGTCAGACAACAGAGAAGTACTAGGAAGTTACTAGTGGAACATGTGGAGTTAAATATAAATTGCAGGTCATCTCCTCTAGTCAGTCTGTACATGCTGGGCCTCACATCTTCGTTTTTATGAACAGTCTTACATGTAGGCCAGATGAAAGCAGGTGATATTTTACATAATCATGCTTTCCAGATAAGAATAAAGACTGTAAAATTGGTGCCAAAGTAAAAATTGATATGAGGAGCATCCATCGATTCCAGTAAGGGATTAAAATTTATTTAAATCTTGTGTACAGGGATGTATGTGACCATCATATTTTTTTTTTTCCTCCTGTTTTTCTTATTACTTTTAATTTTAACCATGGACCTCTTTAGGCATTTTGCTTACACTGTACAAAGAAAATAATACTTAAAATTCCTCCCCCATGCCAGATGCATATACTTACTTTTCCTTTGAGACTGACAGCCTTAGTAGATTTTGCACATCTTCTACATTCTGAAACATAAACCAGTTTACAAAGCTTGCATACACTCTTGGAAGAGAAATCATAGAAGTTTATGACGTGGTTTAACTTTTCTGTGTATACCTTCCTTGAAGTAGTTTGCAGGACTAAGTGAAAGTGCCTGAAATCAGGCCACTCAGAAGCTACAGTTCATGGCCTCTAAAGAGAATCACACCTTTTCAATAACACTTCAGTTTCTGGTTTTTGATATTGTGATATTAAAGACATAAATTGCGCAACAGGTGAACTGAAGCAACCCTCCTAATAAAATGATGCAGGACTTTGTTCCAGCTCCAACCATCTTTTGAGGTCCCTTCCAGTCCCTAACATTCTGTGATTCTGTGTGATTCTGTGAGGTACTGTTTAAAGCAAATTAATTATTAAATCCTCAAAACTCAACTTCGTGTCATTTCTATGTATTGATTTAGACCTTTATTGAGTACAGATCTAACAAAGACAGAATGATCATATTCTTAACCACAAACAAAAACATTTCCAAAAAGAAGGAGGGAAAGCATGAAACCTGAAATCTGCGTAATTTCAATGTACCATAAATAGAAAAGGAAAGAGAGCTTGAGGGGACATCAAGAGGAATATCCCCTGAAATGCCACAATTCTCTGAAAAATGTCAGGAGCATTTGAATGCTGCCCATGGGTTGTACCTGTGAAAAGCCCAGTGATTACGAGTCTCTGGCATGCACCCACTCAAAATTTTCTCCTCCCAGTGCTATGATCAACTCCTCTTGGAGACATAGCTGAGACAAGATAGGTGTTTTATCATTTAAAGGATATTCATAAGACTGAATCAGATAATTACACTTCCAACAAAGGAGAAGCTTAATGGTTTTCCCTTTATCAAGTGTGACTGGAGGCTAGAATTATAAAAGTATTCAGACATTAAAGGGCTCAGAAAAAGAGGTATTTTGTGAACAGCTAAGCAGACAATATTCCATCTATATTTCTGTATCTAAATATTTTTCATTTTGTATTTGCAGAATTGCCCAGAAAATAGGAAACAGCAATCCTAAGAATATAAAGTGAATCTATGTATTTGTGATTTTGACTCTATCTGACGTCTTTCAAGGAGTGTGGGTTAAAGAACAGATCAGAATGTAATAAACCCATGAACAACACTTCTTGCATTAGCACTGCAATGATGCCATATTCTTCAGATTAGTCGTTTATGTCTCCTGGGAAAACATGTGGGAAATTACGTTGTGCTTTTCCTAGAGGGACCTTGATTGACTTCTTTAAGCCACATGGTGCTAAGGTTAAGTCAAGAAGAGGTGGGCTTTTTGGTCAGAAAAGTCATGATTATATGCATCTTGTTTGTGCTGTAGGTAGGGACCATACTGAAACACAGCAGGTCATTACTTGTCTTTTTCACTATTTTTTTCCAAGACAAATCTGCCTAAGAGAGGGCTAGTCAAAGAAGTCTGGATGAAAATACAGCAGTGTCAGTGTATCTCAGGTCTAAGAACTGTTCCTGGTCTTCTTCAATTTAGTAATACAGACATAGCCTGTTAGTTTTAATTGTGTTCCCTTGCCATTCCCATCCCCTTAAATAGGAAATACAGATGGAAAAGCAGTCAGTGCATCTTATATGCTTATTTTTAAATGATAAAGCAAAGCAGAATGTAGAAGGTCCTCTGGGAGAAGTAAAAAGAGTCTGAAATGGAAGAGTGGAGGCAATGAAGCAACTGTTTCTTAGCCTGACAATTTCCATATGGCACCAAAGAAATATCGTACTTGTGAAATAGATGAGTACTTGACCTTCTTGTTGTTAACAGCAGAAGGGAGGAGAAAGAGAATGAGAAAAGAAGATAGAAACAACAACTTCTCTGAGCCTCTCAGCATTTGTCCGAATCTCCCATTTGCAAAGACTCTGTCACTCCCCTTCAGGAAAGCAGATGTCACAGGGGTGTATTTGTTGGGATAGTGAAAGAGAAAAGTTAGGTTGAATCAAACATTCTTCAGGTTATGTAGTGTCCTCTGAAATTATTAAGATATGGGAAGAAGTACAAGGAAGGAAAGAAAAAGGCTGAAGAGCATTACAGGGAACTTAGAGTATATGAAATAAAAAATATCAAGAATCCTCCAGGTGCCTCTACTACCACTCAAGTTCAAATAGGCAATGAAAATAGACTCCCTATCTAGAACCTGGTGTAATTTCCTGTGCTCTCTGTCCTATGATGTCTGTTGCTTTGTGACCCAAAGGAGTTAAAGATTTGCAAGCTATGGAGATGCTTGTGCAGATCTTTGTCAAAACCCATGTCAGACACAGATTTACAATACAGCTTAAGTGCCACCATATTAGCCAGTGAAAGACTGATCATAATGTCTGCTCTGCCTCCTCCTTATACATGATCTAGTCTAACAACTCTTTTGTTTCCTTTGCTAACATATATGGTCATGTAATTGTGATATGCTGTTGAGCATACCCTGAAGTTTAATTAGGTCAATTATTGAGAAGGAAAAGTTAATAGTAAAAAAAGATGGTAAAGAATGTGACAAACTTTATTTAGACCAGTTGTCTAAACTTGTCCTTAAAAGATACTGGAATATCCTCTTTGGATCTTTAACCAGGACGCTAGAGAAATCCAAGAATAACATTTCTCTAAAATGAAAGTTAAATATATGATTGACAACAGACAGTTCATATGATAATCTTTGGCACTATGTGTAGCAACTCCTAAACTGTTGTGTTCAGCTCCAGCACCAGCAACTCCAGAAGAATACTGAAAACTTGGTAAAAGACCATAAAATACCTCCACAAAAGAGAAAAATACTCATTATGGCAAATACCTTTTCAAATTTAGCAAAGAGGGGTTTGACTGGATGACTTTTAAAGATCCTCTCCAACCTAAACTACTCTATGATTCTATGATAAAATTATAATTGGTGGCTTGATCTGTCCTTCCATACGAACTTGTATGTCTGTATAAATATAGACACTGAGAACCCTAATTTGATAACTGTTCATCAGCTGAAGAGGCAAGAGCACTGCAGATTAGAAAAGCTGGGAATTGAGTCTCTCCATATTGTTCAAGAATATTGTACATCATATATGTATTATGTGAAGATACAGAACATTCAATTGAAGCTATTAACCTTCAAATATTTTTTAAAGATTTGTGGTAGACCCTTACTAAATATTTAAGTCAAGTTGATTTATTTCCACACAGGACACAGTATTTGTAGCAACGAGGAAAGGAACACAGGGTAATTCCAGGGCATGCTTCGTGCAGGAGGAAAGACTAAACATTGGCCTTAACTCCTACTGCTTTCAAATCTATGAGTCATCAATCTGAGATTCTTTTTAATTGGCTCTGTTCATTGCAAGGGAGAACGTGGGGGTCTAGTCTGTACCATCTGAATACTGACACAGGGTAGAAGCTATCAATAATGTTCATAGTTTACAAACTTTGCTACTGTGTTTCCCAGCTTTGATTTAATAATCTCTGAGTTGCCATGGATTCAGAGCATAAACATCCAGGTTTTTCAATATACAAACTGAAGCTATGAAAACCACATGTCACTGCTTGTAATACACAGAAACAAAGTTTATATTCTTTCAGTTGGGCAAGAAGTATCAGAGTCATATGATCCCAGAAATCTAAGGTGTGGAGAGGTGGAACGGGAATCAAGAAGCGAATTTCTGTGGTTTACCTATCTTCTCTCATTATTAGTAACAATCTATTTTTCTAATTAAAATTCCATACAGAGTATAGTAATGGCTGGAATGCCAAACTTTAAATCACTGTCTAAAGCAGCTAAAGAATCCAGTCCTTAGACTGTAATTTCTAAAATGGTTGTTTAATGTCTTTGGAGCAGAAACTAAGGAGGATATGTTTAGACTGATGTGTATAATTTTTCTTATACCCACATGGATAAGTTTGCTAAGCATTTTATTTTTCTTTGAAATATCCCAGTAAAAGGACAATCTCTAGTAGTTCTCAAGCAAGTAAAATACTCAGTGAAATCTCTTATTTAGCAGAGGGAGGTCAAGATAGAGAGTTACATATTCTTTTAGTAGTTTATCATGAGTGTATTTCATTGCTTTTCAGGGAATATTTCTTGAAATGCCAAAGCAGGTGTCTTAAAATGTCTCATATTTTGTGCAGTAACCCTCACTCATAAAACCCCTGCTATGCATGTTAAAACTTAATAGCTGGAGTATATCATATTAACACACCAAAAGCTATATTGAAGTAACATTATGAAACTGAGACTTACACCCAGAAAAAGTCAGGCAATTTAGTGTAAGTGATTTCGTTTGAGCTTTACATCTTTTTACACTGTGTCTGGGTGACAGGAGAGTGTGAAAACAATTTGTGAAGTTGAATATTTGAATGCCGAGACTACAGTGTAAACAAATGCGGGCAAAGTAAACATACCTATCACAAACCGATGGCTAACTAGAAGGAACACTGTGCAACTAAAATATATATCCTTCTCTCAAAGCTATAGTTATCTTTATGAATGAACATAAACCAAATGAGTTAAAGGGTTAGGGCTACAAGAAACAGGGAACACCTAGCATAATTCTCCTCCCGTTCCATACTGTCAGGAGTTTCCAGTGACCCAGAAAGTACAGTTGCCTAGAAAAAGGGGGTTACTTACTCCCTTTGCATTAGTTTTGTTCAATTCGTAATCTGGATAAAATCAATAAAAGGAACACAGCCCTAAATGGTTGCGACTGTGTGAGTTTGGGGGGCTGGGGAGGGAGGACTTATCACTGACTATCTGAACAACTACAAAACCAATTAAAACAAATAGAGCTAAAGTGCTACTCCTACATTTGTACAGTCCTAAAATTGCCTTTGGCCCTTTGAAGGCAACTGTGAGGCTGATGTGGCCCCTGGTGAAAATGAGTTTGACACCCTGCACTAGAGGTAATCAGTGAGACACGTGACTGCAGCTGTGGAATGTTTTCTGTGGACCTCATCCTTCCTAACTTTTTGACTTAGGCAGAGTAAATTCCATATAATGTCACTCCTGTGATAAATTCCATTTGTGGGTTATTCAATAAAGACATATGCGTCCAAGCTGTGAAGGTCTTAAGTAGGGCTAAGTAATCACTTTTTTATGTTAGGAAAGCAGAGAGCAGTGAGATGGAGGAATGATCTGTTCTGATTTGGACAGTGGTAGGGGAAGGCACGAACAAGAATAGCTGGATACATAACAGCCAAATAAAATTTAGACTCAGTGTCAAGCATCATTTCATAATGGTGACTTTAAGGAGTTTCAAGTAGCCTCCCTAGAAAAGCAACAGAAACCTCATCTGTTGAGTAGTATTTAAAAAGATTAGTCGAAGCTTTAGAGCATGATTAGTTGAGCAGTGATACAGGAGTCTCTCAATTTTTTAAAAATTTGATTAGTGAACATTCTTTAGACACTATTTCTATATTTTTACCATCAGTTAAAATCTCAGTCCTGGTCATTTAAATAAAAAAGGTACAAGGCACATGAAACTATGCAAGACGTTTGTGGTTTTTGCTAACAGTAGCTTTGCCCTACTTCTTAGTCTTTTGAAAAATTAAGTGAAATATATCCACTTGCATTGTCATAACTACACTTTCATAGTTATTTCAAATATACTTTTACATTGGACATTTCTTTTTAATAATCCACGCTTTTTTTAATATTTTGCATTATTTTCAGTCACCAGCACTTCAGACCTTGACGAGAGGTGCTCTACAAATGCAAATACACAGACAAATTCTTTCACAATGCCCACACTTTTAAGTATCCCATCTCTCTTTCTATAAGCAGACTAGGATCAAATTTGAATTCAGGGGGAAGAAGAGGGCAATACAAATACTGGGAGGACACTAGGTGCATGACAATAATAAATCTGTACAATAAACGCAGACCATCTATGCAATTGCTGCAGATAATAAACTGTTTTGGACTAGCCCTTTTTCTTTGTTTCTCCAAACTGATTGCCCAATCTTCCATTAAAGTGAATTCAGTTAAACTCATTGACTGATTCAAGATCTGCTTCTAGGAATGATCCATGTTTCAGCACCATGTGAATTTTTATGACTGAATTATTGCCCTTGCTGGAAATAGTGGCACTTCTCACAATGGAAATAGTGACAGGCAGACCCTTGCCTGTAATATTAGTAGTGAGACTGTGCAAAAGCAAAGGCATTACTGGAGATCCTGAGGGAATTACAATTACATGATATATATACTTTCCTGATTAAAACCTGCCGTACATGTTTTAATGAGGAAGCCTGGGAACACATAAATCCTTTCACCAGCAGACCTATAAACAGTCTGGATTATTGGGACCAGTTGTACCATTCACAGCTGAGGATGCCTCAAGTATTAAGTTGGATCTTCAGAGTAATGTACTACTCGTGCTAAGAAAGGGTAAAAGGAATGAGCCTTGTGCTGGGGCCAAGACCAAAAGGAGAAATAGATAAAATTTTAAAGAAACAATCATCAAAGTAGTGAGAAGAAGTTTCTCTTTCCTCTACTCTCTGTCAAAAATGAGGCCTCCAAGAATCTCAGGAGAAGCCTGTTCCTGTCAGAAAAATATCATCCTAACAATGCGGAATAAAGCAGCTCAGACAATTTGTAACTAATACATATAACTATTCAAAATTTAGAATTATTAAGCACAATTACCCTGACTTGTGAAAAGTTTGCAAGTTATCTGAAGTCACATGACTTTTGGCATTTCTGTAGGAAGTTTTAGGAGACTCAGAAATATTTCTGGTTCATGGTAGAAGCTAGAGATTTTTTTCAAAAGATAATATGAAGTTTAAAGAGACAACAAAATAAAAAGAATAATGAAACACTGCATTAATCTTCCTTCATACATAGGAAAATAGTCACGGAGTTTTTTGTAGTTGTCAGAGGAAGCCAAGCTTGGAATATAGGAATCCTTAGTTCTCCAGTCACTCTCTTATATCTAGACCTAATCTGTGTAAAAACCTCACAACTAATGCCACGTTTTCCTTCAGATTAGGCAGTGAGGGCAACGGAGCTGTCGAGAGCTGTCTGTGCTGTGATGCAGCAAGGCCCTTCCTTGCATAGCGCTCCCATCTCCTGGTGTGGGCAGTTCTGCATTTTTCAGCCAGTACTTCTACACAGCAGACACCTTCTGTCAAACCAGATATAGAAATTCTGTTTGGACTTTTCAAGGTCCTGAGGACACCCATAGAACTTGACTGGCCTGGCAAGCCCCCCAAGACCGTTTCCCATGCACACTCTGCACTGGACCTGGATCTGGATCTCCACGTCAGTTCTGGCTTGGGAACCCATGGTGACCTGGGCAGTGTCATCGGTCAAACTGTGTCCAGTCCTGCTTCTGCTGCTCTAGATTACCAGCAAGTTTTCCTAGGTGGACTCTGGACCTACATGCTAGGTGCATTGTCTCCAGGCCCACCTATGCCGTGGTCAACCTTGGCACCTGTCTTGACTTGCCTTGTGGAATGTGCCCCCTCCTTGCTCCTCTGTGACAGCAGTTTTAACTTTCTTTGCTCCTTGCCTCATCTTTTTCTTGGTGCTGAGCACTTATTTTTTCCTTGCTTTTAATGATGTGAAGTCTTCAAGCTACAATTTAATGGGAGGTCAAAGGGCTGCTAATAATACTTGAAGACTGGAGTTCAGAAGTCAAGTGTTTTTAGACTGCCATCTGGGTTCCAGAGACAAAGAAAATTCAAGAAATCCTACTTACTTTCTCCTTTCACCTTTGCAGGTCAGCCTGCAATGTTATAATAATAGTACTACTTATGTTTAACCTAAGCTCCTTCAACTGAGGGATATAACTGACTTCATTTCCCTAGAGAGGTTCAGATTTGAAGGTGATTTGCTTAAAGTCATAGATCAACAGAACTGAAAATGCAGTTGTTGTGCTCAATGCAGCCCACATTTTGTAACTCCCACATTATGCTCAAGCATCCAACTATGTCTCAGTGTTCAGTCAGAACATCCAGCTTGAAGTCTCTGTCTTTCCTGCCCAGCCTTAATCTGTACTTGTTGGAAAGAAGTAAGATCTTCCAGAGGGCAGGTCTGGAGGATCTGATTTCTTTCTTTCAGCAAAATATTGAACATAGAGTCTAGTCAGGTACCTCAAAGGCTTAATCATAAAATGCTCCTCTATAAGCAAGAGTATCAGACCTGCGTTGCCCACTTTTTCATGTAGAACAGAAAATAAACTACCTTTGGATGTAGTCCTCCAATAAAAGGGAGTGTGCAATGGTCAGAGGACAACCTTGTGACCTGTTCATTAATGTTTGTGTTATCCTGGGAGGAAAGACTTCAAAGGCAGAGATTCCACCACTCTGACTAACTGCTAAAGGGTCACCTGCAGGGAAAAATTAGGTACAGCCAGGCAAGGAAGGGTCAAGCTGAAACAGGTCTTCCCACTTCTCCCCCTTTTCTCCTGGGAGGTCTCAATAGCAAGATGAAGATCATTCATTTCAGATTAACCTGACTGTTCAAATTTTGAACTAGTTTCAGTAAATGTGCAGATTTTTTTTTAATCTCAAAACAGTGGTTAATTTCAGTTAATTTATTCATGAAGGAAGCATTCAGTCCAATCAAATGTGGTGCTCAGCACATATGCCCAACAATGAAAGAGGTGGATTGCTTGGTTGATAGATCCTTCTATCTATCTATAGATAGATACTTCTGTCTCCCTCTTGCCCTCTCTCTGAAGTCTTGAGTCATAGAATCATAGAAACATAGAATCATTTAGGTTGGGAAAGACCTTTAGCATCGTGGAGTCTAACCATAAACCAAACAATACCAAGTCCATCACTAAACCATGACCTTAGGCTCTATGTCTACACATCTATTAAATACCTCCAGGGACAGTGACTCAACTGCTTCACTGGGCAGCCTGTTCCAATGCTTAAGAACCCTTTCAGTAAAGAAATATTTCCTAATAATTGATCTAAACCTCCTCTGGTACAGCCTGAAGCCATTTCCTCTTGTTCTATCACTTGCTACATGGGAGCCCAACACCCACCCCACTACAACCTCCTTTTCTCTGGACTAAGCAACCCCAGTTCCCTCAGCTGTTCTTCATAAGACTTGTTCTCCAGACCCTTCAACAGCCTTGTTGCCCTTTTTTGACCTCTCTCTCACACCTCAATGTCTTTCTTGTAGTGAGGGACCCAAAACTGAACACAGGATTTGAGGTATGGCCTGACCAGTAATGAGTACAGGGGGACAATCACTTCCCTTGTCCTGCTGGCTGCACTATTTATGATACAAACCAGGATGCTGTTGCCCATGTGGGCACGTTGCTGGCTCAGATTCAGGTGATACAATTATTAAGACGAATCACAAAGATTTTGTATTACGACCAGATCCTTTTCTGCTAAAATTGTAAGTTCAGAGGAAATATCAAAATAAAAACAAAATATCCTGAAGTAAATTGATTTCCAACTTTTGAATGTCAAGGTTGGAAAGATGGAAGGATGGCAGTAGGTTTCCATTCGTTATTTTAATGTTCACAAGATAATGAGCTTGAAATATTTCTTTATATCTATAAAACCTGCTTGACATGCTGTTATTATAAAAAAAAATTGTAGCTGAAGACACGGTTACCTGAGGTAATTTACACATGTAAATTAGTATAGGGTGAACATATTGCTGGAGTTTCCTGGTTTTATTGATAGTTATTCAGCATAACAGTGTTATCTGTGTACAAATTAACACAATTTTCTGCGTGGTTCTTATTTTATCAAAGTTTATTAATTTAATAACTAATCACTCTGAGTTCCGTGTTACTTTGGTTATATGGAGCTGGTCAGCTCCCATCAACTATCAAGCCTACAATTTTAAGTAGAGTTCCGATTTCACATATCTGAAGAGTAAATTAGATGTCAGATAGGTATTTGCTGTTTGGGGAGGACAATGTAGCTACGGTATATAAAGCAGTTTCCCAAAAATTTAGTGCAGAAATTAGATTAATTGAAATTGATTTGAATTTCATTTTATTACCTGTTTCACCAATACATAAATCAGTTTCACAGTGATATTATGCAGTCATGTTTTGTATTAGTGATCACATATATTTATGTATAGGTTGATTTTTGGTTTTCTTTTTTGTTTGTTTGGAGTTTTTTGTTTGTTTTGTTTTGTTTAATTTTAGTTTTAGTGACTGATATAAGAATGTCAGTTCCTCTGCAGGCTTACCACAATTTAAACCAGACACAACATAAATAAAGTAAAACAAATGGCCAGTCTTGAGTAGAAAGTTGATGTAAGTTGGGAATTCTCACTTTTCCAAACTATAAGTAAGTTCTGTCTTGCTATGTGTGTTTCTCCATTCTTCCAGAGAGTGAACCTTCCTCATTCAAGGATTTTCTCATCCCTGTAAAACCAAAGGACATACGAGAGACAATACTGTTAAGCATCTTACTGAGTAAGAATATGGAGCATAGAATTGCTAACAGTCGTGTGAATTTTAGGGTCTGACTTGCACAAATGACAAGAAGTTAATTGGGCCAAGTAGTCTCTAAATGAAGAAGAAAACAGTAACAGGAGTGAGATTTGAAGGAGCCAACCACAGTTTGAACAATAGATTCTAATGAATTTATTTCACTGATCATCGAAACCCCCTCTACTATGTGTTCATAAGCAAAAACACCATTGCATTATATGAACTTCACAGTTGAGAAAGAATAAAGAGGTATCCCACAGTGACCTCAAATAAAGCAAATGTGTGTGTACTGAAGCTATAGGGACATTCTCAAAGGATTTGTGGCATTGCTGTATGCCACATGCAATTCTTTCTAAAATGAACTTTCTTAGGGTATAATTTCTTCCTGAGAACAATGAATTCAGTGTGCATGCATGGCAGATTCAAATCATCACCCAATGAATTGCATGAAATTGCCAGCTGAATATATAGCAGTTGTTACCACATGTGAGTATATATTGTTAAATGCTTCTGTGGTCAAGGTCCTTCAGTTTCACAATGTTTTAGTATGAGAACACTATAGTAATGATACAAAAACTGTGATAAAATTGAGTTAACCCCTGCCCTCTCATTGAAAGAAAAAGCAAAGTTTTGAAAATCAGATAGCTGGTCTCAAACAGCTAGAGAAGAGGATCATATGGAAGAAGACACCTTCTTTTGAGATCCCATGGCACTGAAAGGCTACATTACTTTCGCATTGAAGCCATTTGGGTCAATTGCATTTCCAGACTTTAACATCCCATGGAATTGCCTTGTCGTTGTGACAACCAGGAGAAAATGGGTTAGGAAAAGGGAGGAAATTGCAAAGCTGAGAGGAAATTAGATCAACTTTGCTTGTCAGAATTATAACTCGTTGCACCCTGGATCAATTACAAACATTAGCTGAGGTTGATTCTCAACAGTTTAAGCCAGATTTTTTGAGGGTGAAGCAGGAGTTCGAAACCAGAGCTCCACTGATTGATCCAACACCCAAACTACCAAGTCTTCCTTTCTCCCCTTTTGTCTCTCTGTTCTTCAGTGAGTATTGGAGTTTAGGAGGAGAACTGAGCGAATTATTAGTCAGAGTAGACAGTAATCAGGGGATCAGCTCACGACTCTGAGATATGAGAGACATATTCAATAGAAAATGCCAATTTTGAGCATCAGTCTTTCTTATATCTGGTTCAATGTTCAGACTGACTAGTGGCTATATTTTTTTTTTTTTTTCTGCCTGGGATTTTTGAGTCAATCCAAGAATATCTGTCATATATATTTTCAAAGCTAAGCTTCCTGGAAGTACCCAGAAAACCTAAATGTATCTTTACTGAAAAAAATATTTTCCCAAGTTTCTTATAAGTCTGGTGCTAAAGTGCTTAGGCTTATCAAGACTTAGGTAATTTAAGGATAGTAATCATTAGAAATGTAGGAAGGAATCTCATGAGGTTATGTGACAATCGAGTGGGGGATTTCAAGCATTATTTTTGTCTAAACATGGACCTAGTTTCTTAAAAAAGTGGTTAGACCACTTTGTCTGTCTAGTCATTTATTGTAGCTGCACTGACATCAACAAGGCAGTTACACAACAGTTAATATAACTATCCCTAATTTTAGTAGATGTTTAGTGAAGGAAGTTAGCTGTTTTTCTCTATTGAGAGAATATTGTCAAGCACTGTTGTATCATCTTCAAATGCGGTATATATTTTAAACTTATTTTGAAAAAAACTGAGAAAGCTTTCTAGTTGTTTGGACTGATTTCTATTCTTCTTTTGCTATTCTGAATGAACTGTTCTGTCAAGCAAGTAATATTTTGTGTTTTTCTCTAATTTCAGTGATGTTGTCTTTCTTGCATATATGTTCTGAATAAACGCATTAGAGAATGATTTTAAAAAAATTTTTATGTGCATAATTCATATAGAATTTACTGCTGTTATGCTCCATAACTTTTTCCATTTAGTCTACACAGACTTTCTTGAGATCAAGTTGTAGTTATTTTAAAGAAGAAGAACATGGATTCTAGTGTTTCTTGGATGAATATTGATGAAAACCACTTTTAATTCAAATGCACAAATAGTCCCTTTGGAAGGGCATACACTATTATTTAATCAGACATGAAAAAAAGCCATGTGATTTATACATTTCATGCAGATTAGCTAGCAAAGATTAGATTTCAGATATTTTCAATCATTAGGCATAATGTAAACAAACTCAAAGTAGCTCAGTAATCACAACTGTAAAAATGTCTATGAAGTTTCTGTTTCATTCTTTAATGACAAAAGACATAAAACTCCTTAGATAACTGATTCTTTGCACATTATTTATGTTATTCTATGGCATATTTTTGTCTAGGAACAAACATGTCAAGCAAGATTTTTTTTTTTTTGGTGTTTCTGAAGTACCTGAAATCCTCCTTAATATTTGCTAAGTTGTCATTGGCCACCAAAGAGTTTTTAATAAAAGCTCATGATTTTTGTCTTCACAACTCTGTTTCTATTGTGTGCTTTCCAAAGGTCTAGCAATAGGCTTATTCTGCTTCCCGCAGAACTATGTCAGCCCAAATTAAGAACACCAGAAAGATTGGATTTAAGTATTTCCTTCTCAGTTGCCATCCTGTTCTCCAGTTGAGCAGGGTCAAAACTTATTCTGAAGAAATGATGGGAAAGTCCAAACATATTTTCAGAAAACACTTAGGGCAGCATACTGTATCAACTGATTTTCACTGAACATTACATAAATAGTCTCCTGCAATCAGAACTATAGTCTTGGTCATTATTTGTATTACAGGAAAAAAAAAAAAAAAAAAAAAAAAAAAAATAAAAAAAAAAAAAAAAAAAAAAAAAAAAAAAAAAGTAAAAAAAAATTAAAAAAAAAAAAAAAAAAAAAAAAAAAAAAAAAAAAAAAAAAAAAAAAAAAAAAAAAAAAAAAAAAAAAAAAAAAAAAAAAAAAAAAAAAGCAACTGCATTAGATGTCAGAGAAAGTAAATGATAGATCATAGTTGAGAATTTTTAATCTGATGAAATAACTGCCCAAATAGGTAGGAGGAAAATTATGTACCCACTATTCATTTTCAAACAGGAAATAATGTTCTAGTGGCACCAGTCGTATGTTAACTTGATGTCTTGCCATTGTAGATATTTGCTTAAGTAGATTTTATTAGTGAACACTGAAGGTTTCGGGTATTTTTATTCAGGTGAGGTCCAGATAAAACAGAGAATGAGAGGAAAAAAAATTGTAAATATACTGTCCTGTAGAAGTCAAAAGCAACAATTACAACTAAGTACTCAGTAGAAACCCGGAACTGCAGTCTTTCAGTTTTAAAGGCCTGTAATTGCAGGACTTCTATTTAGCTCTGTTTGAACCTTCGTTTGTATTTAGGTTCAGATTTTTTGGACTCATTTGACAGCATTCTTTAAGTTTTCACATTCTGTTGTGCTTGTCTTCTAACCAGCAGGCTGTTGAGGCTCAGGTCATTCCATTAACAAGGTAAGAGAACACTTTATCTTAAGATAAATAAATGAATAAAATAAATTAACAGAGAAGAGAATGAAAAACTGGAAAACTGTTATTAATGAAACAGAAGCATGGTAAGAACTGACACAGTTGGACAGACTAATCAGGAAAAAAACTTGCAAATTCCCTTTTCCATTCCCAGTTTTCTGAAGTTATTTAAAGTGTATGTTGTTCTGTGATTTTCTGATTTGAAGGTGGCTCGATTTCAGTGGCAGTTTGAATAATAATATTATGCTTGTTTCAACGATACTTAAATTAATTGACCAATACTCCAATATGGTCATATACTAGATTAAATAGGACTATTCAGATATAAATATTTAACAGTTTTTGACTCCAGCATTGAATTCCTCCTTCCATCAAAGTACATAGCTAAATGTCTATTAATTTTCAAAGAATCAGAATTTTACTCATGGCTTATGTTGTTAATATGTCTTCCCTTTACATATGCTATACATCTTTTTTTTGTTGTTCATATCTCTTGCGGTCACTCAGGCACTTCTTATGAACAAAAATTGTGGAGAGATATTGCAAACATAAAAATAAAATAAAGTAATAGCACCAAAAATTACTAAAGCTTTAAATATTTCTGAGAAGGACAACTCTGCAATTGAGTGAGTAGAAGACCAAAAAGTTTACTAACGAACCTTGAAACTCTCTTTGGAGATTTAGGGGGAAAAAAAAAAGGATATTAAACATGGCCCAAAAAGCTTAGCCATGAAAGATAAAAGCAGCAGTTATTCAAGTTGCCTGAGATAATTTCTTGCATGTAGTAACAGCATCACTTGCCATAATGTCTTAGCCTTGAGACCTGGCATATGGTGATAAGGTTCAAGACTGAGCTTTTCTCAGGTTTAGTTTTTCTCCCAGCCTCTTCCACCCCCCCATTCCCTGTCATTTGCAGCTGTTTTGAAGAATTTTGTTATCAGCTCCTCAGCGGGGAGACAAACACATGGTAGTTTGGATATTTAAATTCTTTCCAGCTCTAATCATTTCACCGTGTCAGGAAAGAGGGCAGAAATAATAACAATTAAAAAAGTTAAAACTTGAGCCTGTGAGCCAGTGTCAACTCAAACTTGTTTCATCTGTTTTTTCTGCCTCCCTTTATTTTTTTTTTCCCCACAAACTGCAGATTGCTTATACTGGCAAAGAAATAAAGTCATTGGTTGAATGATATCCCTCTACATCTCTCCAGGTGCTCACCCAACAGATACATACAGATCAGTGCCCATTCTTCCTAGTTGTCTTAATAGTAGTAGTGATAATAATGACATTAAAACACAGAATGAGGCACATGATATTAGTTTTTGATGGCTAATATCCTCATCCAAAGGCCTTAGTAACTTATTTCAATTATCATGTCAAGCATAAATTTGAATTATTGCCAAGACAGAAACAGAGAAAATGCAAATCCAAACTTTTCTTTCTTAGGAGGGATTAGATTGAGACGATAATGAAGCTGCCAAAGTAATCTGATTTCTGTAGCCAGAAGAGGTGACGCCCTTCTTGGCTGACTGATTTTCTATTGGTGGCCTGTCATAATTTATAAAACATAAGCCATAGAGCAATGTGAACAAAAGAACGTCTGGAGGGGCCAGTGTAGATAAAAGAACCAAGGAAGATTTCTGCTAAGTATGAATACTGTTGTATAGTCCTTAAACTCAACTGAGTTTTGGATCTTCTCTCTCAAATTCTGTCATAGTTTAATCAAGTCTGATCTATTTTGTGAAGAAACAGGGGACCAGTGGACTAATGAGGTTGTACTGGCAACAACAGTAGTTTAGGATTTTTTGTTTGTTCATTTTTGTTTTCTGGGAAGGCCACATCCACAGAACAACTGCAATTACTAATATTTTCTGCAAAAATAAGATTGCACACAAGAATCTGTTTCAGATTTTTATGTTTTTCTTTGTTTAGTTGGGGTTTTTGTGTGTGGTTTTGTTTGTTTGCTTGTTTTGTTTGTTGTTTTTATTGTTTTGGCTTGGTGTTTTTTTTTCCTGTTTCTCAGAAGTACCTTAGCACTATTGTGCTTTGGGTATTTTGTGGCTTTAAGGGGGAAATGGATGGAGTAGATAGAGGGAGTCTCTCCTTTTCTGGTGCACATGTGATAGAACTTAAACTAATTGCTACAAGAGAAGACCTTCCTTCAGAAATGTTTGCTCATGTTAATGATTTTCCTGGGTTTTAAATGGATAGTAAAAATACTATAGGAAAAACAAAAACAAACAAGCAAAGCCACACACACACACAAAATAAGTTGTTACTTAGACCACTGTAATTTCTCTCCAATGTTAGAGAAGCTCTTGTGGTGTCTTCTGAAATTAGTGAGGCTGAAAGCCGATTTTCCTTGGGCTTAGCTACAGTATCACTAACCTGGCCAGTTTGAGTTACACATCTTGTCCTCATCTGATTCATATTTCTATTGATACACATATTTGGTTTTATCTGGTTGGCAGAGAAATACATTGCCTCATAGATAACAAATAATCAATAATAAGACTGGTGAATTCCTTTTTGGGAGAGATCAGTCTATGGGCAGAGAGGAGAGGAGAGGAGGGTGTTATCATCTTTTGCTTCTGTAAATTTTATATATTCCAGAAATTTTTATCTGCAAAGGGTATATAACACATTGAAAAAATCTGTAAAACCTGTATTCCTGGGATGTTTTCTGTGGTCTTAGATTTATGTCTGTTTTGCTGTGCATTTATGATCAAATTCATATACTTTAAAGCAAGAAAATGTTGAAAGATGAGATAATGTGTAACAGATCTTAGAGTTAGAACTGCATTAAAACCACAGTTTACAGTTACTGGCATGAATATGCCTAGGAAAAATTCTTGAGCCAAATAACTACTACCTTTTTTTTCAGACAATCTAACTCCATTTTTTTTTTCATTTATATAAATGAATAACTCTAATGACATTAAAAGTATGGCATAAATAATCCTCAGTCTGGACATACAAATGCTAGTAATGAATATGTACATATAATACACTTTATCAGAGAAGTTATCATCTAGCATTGGCTAAATTTAGAATAAAATATCAGTGTCTGATATTAATGGACTGTGGCATCTTAGACAAATCACTTATTATTTGTGCTTTGCTTCCACAGCAAACCATTGCTTAAGGTCTCTAATTTGAGAAGATTTCTGGGGCTAGAGGTGGCCAATTACTGCCTTTGTACAGTACCTAGCAAACCTGAAGCTATAAGAAAAAAATAACTGAGCCTGGATATACTTTTGAAAAGTACCTCAGCAGATGTATATTTCGGCCATGCTTAGGCCTGTATAGATTGAGTATATGTTTTATCTTGATCACTCTCAAAAGTTTACAAGCAAGCTATTTTTGTGTTTGGTTTTTTTTTCAGTTTTACCCTGCAGCATGTTTTACAGAGAAGTAAAAAGTCA
The DNA here is from genome assembly GCA_013399365.1 of Pampusana beccarii. Lineage (NCBI taxonomy): Eukaryota > Metazoa > Chordata > Aves > Columbiformes > Columbidae > Pampusana > Pampusana beccarii. The sequence continues at coordinate 44,369 of VWYH01004265.1, read as the reverse complement.
AACCTCTTTCAGAGTTTTTTGGAACCTGATGCAAAATGGGAAAGTAGATATGTACTGTACACTTCTTCAACTAATTGCTTTCCAGTTATTTGAAAAATTCTAAGGGGCTTGACACCCGAAAATTAAAAGAGTCATCTAAGAAATAGGAACAGTAAAAAAAGTCTCAAGTACTATAGAAACATATGGGAAAGAAATAAATATAGGCTTATATTGGGTTAGTCCTCTAACTATCAACTTTCAAATGGATATCTTCTGCATCTTGGAGAAATTCCAGGATGTTTGTGTAATCATGTGGAAATTTCTAACAAGAATCTTTCAGTTGTGGAAAACCTATGAAATATCTACTAAGGTCAGTGTGAATCTACTGTACCAAATAAAATAAAAGCTAACCTTTCTCTTTTTATTCCTCCGCTTTTCTTAGAAATTCAAGCTCACAGTGACAGATCAGGAGCTAACATTAAAAACAGCAGTAATAAAAACAATCCAAGTAGTTTATAGAAGATGTATGCTTTAAATACATATTTGGAAGATGGGTAAAAGCTAGGCAAAAGTCTTCCTTCTATGGTGAAGAGCTCAAAGAAAGTAACTGATCAGTCACTGTGTTGTAGAAGGGAAGTGGGCAATTCAACATAATTTTTTCAAAATTGTCATCCTAATTCGAATTACATTTTTCAATTATTTCTTTTTTCTTCAGACAAAGAAAGGGACAAGTGGGATGGAATGTTCCTTTTCATAGGATTTTAGAAATCTTTGCAAGAGAGGAAATAGGGACTTGTTATTTTTCCATGTCACAATTTGATTCTTCTTTGCATACAAATATATACAGGAGATAAACCCAATTGCATCCGTTTTATTTGTATTTTCCGTTCAGTTCAAACACAATGAACAGCAAGTCTTCAAAATGATCTGTCGTCAGGAAACACTAAACTTCAAAATGCTTTTTGGCTTTTCTACAACTTCGGTTTGAAGACTGGTACCAACAGCAGAAAGGCTAGTAACACCAAAACATCATCCAGTTCGGTGATAGTGTTCTCTTTTCACATTAACATCTTTCCCATGTTGTCAAGGTAAGACTTTACCACAGGTTTTTTAGTCAGTCGTTTATCCTTTCTATGCAGCAAGACAGTTGAGTGACAGCACTATTTAGACATGTGACAGGATGGCATGCGGTATTACTAGTGTCTCATTAACACAGAAGTAGTCCATGGTGTCTTGCAATTTCTTGCACAAGGCTGTGTAGTGTACTAAGAGAAGATGAAGAAAAAGGGAAACAGGAAGTTTGATTTGGCTCCAGAAGGAAAAGTCTGTAAGTAGAGAGAAAAATAAAAATCCTTAAATTCAGAGGAAAAAAATAAAAAAACAACTTCAATAAGAGTGCAACCACAGATGTATTTGACATAGTAGATACAGCTTCATATTTACTTTACTGGCAGTGTAAACTAATCTATCTGCTCATATACACAATTATCTATATAATGTGTACATATGCATGTATAACATGTATACATTTATTGTCTCTTTATTTCTATCTCTCTTTCAGAGTGGACTGGAACTGCAAAAATTCGCTCTTTGAAATGTTAAGGATGTTAGAAATAATCACTACAAGCCATTTGTTGCATCATTTCAATATTTGCAGGTTGTCTTTGTACTGTGTTCTTGATGATATTTAATTTAATCTGTTACTGAATACTTATCCTTTAAGTCTCAACTCTGTACTTATTAAAGGTGCATGTTTCAGCACACATTTCAGTTTCTATAAAATCATTTCAGCTGAAAATTTTCCTCTTTGAATTTTAAGTTTTTCAGTGACTATTTGTACTTTAAAAAATTTTCTACAAATCCTACTGCATGATGGCCCCTTTTTGCTGGACGCGCCATGCATGGTGTACCTAGCTGCAAAAAGCAAGGCAAGGCTGAATTGCAAGATATTTTCCTTCTATAAGCTTTGATCAGCAGGTCTGTTAAGTTCCTTCTGTTTATCTTAAGAGCTCAGAAAGGAACATGTGCTTCTCATTTGCTATAACATATAGTAGTAAACGGATGCTCATTTCTACAATGAAAAGGCAAAAATAGCAAACATTCAAAACACGGACACTGAAAATTCAAATCAGCATGAGAGGTTTTCTGAATCACAGAGCGGAAAAGATGCAACAGAGGATTTGGAAATGGATCCATTGATTAGACACAAGGCAAACAGGATTGTGCTGCTTAAGAAATGTTGACTCATTAATCTGTCTTGCTATCAGAATGCTGAAGAGGCTGAGGAAAGCCCATGTGTACTTTAATTCCAAGCTTCCTCAGGGAAATGCTCTCAATGTGTTTATTAAGCTGTGTGGGTAACAACATTTAATAAACTGTTTTCAAATATTAAAAATGTTTGCTTATCCGAGAGTGAAAGGGGGAGAGAGAAGTAGTCATTGCTCTCCTTTTTATGGCTTTATGGAAGGAAATTACTTGTGGCAGGGTTTGGAACAGGGACACTCTGCTGAATCTGCTCCCCAAGTCCAGATTGGGGTGTATGAGTTGCCGTTACTGCATCTCACAGTCCTGAAGGGTTATTGCAATAGCTAGGAACAAAATTATTTTAACAGGAAGCACAGGAGGGGGTAAGCTGCCTACGTCATCTTACTCCAGACACCTGCCCCTTTCCCTTGCAGCCTTTGGTCTCTGTGCTAGGATTTCCAATAAGGTGCTACTTAGGCTTTTTGGTTTTGCTGTGCACTGTTTATGCGATGTGAGCACAGGCCTGCTAGCAGCTGAGGCATCCATTTGTTTCCTACAAACTAACAAACAGCTATTTGTTAATCACAACCTCTAGCTGACACCATCTGGACTGACTATAAACCAATGCTGTAAAGGAGGTTACTTATTCTATAGTGACATTTTCAAATGATTCAGGATAAGGAAGAGATCAGGACAGGAAAATGCAAAAATTTTCAGATGTTTTTCAACAATAGTAACATAACACCATGCTTTCGTAATAATGGCATTAATGTGGGAATTCTGTACTTAAACTGAGTCTTAGCCTTATGTGTGAATGGAGTTTGTCACTGGGATAAGTTGTCACAGCTGCACTACGATCACTGGAGCTTTAGAAATCAGCAGCAAAAGTGAATCCACTTCTTTTCTTTGGTGACTTTTGTCTTAGATCATAACATATGCTTTATAAAACCAATAACACATGGCACACTAAGAATGTTAATGGCCACAGTTTTGGTGGAGTTCCTGTGCATACAATTGGCTAATTAGTCACCCAGCTGCATACGGTTATATGAGCACCACAGGCACGTCAGGACTAGCTAAGCTGTGCAGATCTGTATACCCTAGTATTTGCATTAAAGTTCTCATAATGTCCATCTACACACATTTCTGAGATGGGAGATTCAGTAAAAGAAGGAAGCTTATCTGCACAGCTGAAGGTATTTGGAGAAACAACTCTTCTGTTTGCCCCCTATACAGTTTAAAATAGTTTCAGGAAGATAAACGGATTTTTTTAATTACCCCTTTATTTCACACATTGTATCAGACTGTCTGATTTAAACAGTTGCATTCCTGCACTTTTCACAATTTAGTTATTCATATTTTGCAAGTGCCATTTCAAATGGATTTTTGTGCAGGACAGATAGTCCAGATTTACCATATGTTATATTTCATGTATTGGACCGCATACCCAGGCCTCATACTGGAGTATGCCATGGGCAAGTGTTAGTTCTGCCTCTGCCCTGTTGAGGACAGCTCCAGGGAAATGCATAAAGTTCCTTATTTGTAATTTTTCTGCAAATTGAAAAATATCTTGTTCATAATTTATAAGAAATTTCATAATAGCAGTAGTAGGAATAATAATAATTCACTAATCCATTTATAGTCATTTAACTATGACACGAAAGGTTGCTATGGCATCTAAGTAATGTACAGATTGAAACTCCACGTTCTTTTTGTACTTGCAGTAAATGCAAAGTTGTGTAGATTCCTTTAACATTTCATTTTTAGTTGAACACCATAAAACATTCGTAGAAATCCATCAAAGCCTCAGGCTACACTACATATGTTTGATCATAGTGGATACTTCTAAACTGAAGTTTATTACCTTTTCACAAGAGAAATACAACCACTGATAATAAATACGCTTCCTTGCTTTCTTGAGAATTCTCTTACTGGGTATCTTCTTGATGTCTAAGGATTCCTGAAGAACTATACAGTCATCTGTTGTGTATTATTTTTAATTGTGATATATGGCTTTCTCAGATGTACCTATCTTATCTGACTTCAACTATTTAAAAGTGAAGTGCTTCACCTAAACTAATAGAATGAAATGGGCATTTTTCAGATGCAGTTTCATTCTAGTTAAAATATAAAACAGTTGCAGTGCACTAAATAATTTTTAGATTATGTATTGGTCTATTGCCTCTAACTCTATGCTCAGTAACTTTAAATTTATTTGAACTAGAACTACGTTATTGTAGTAGGCGACTGAAAGAAAAAAAAATGAAAATGTCCTAGTCTATCTGATTCCTATAACAGTGAGTCATAGAATAAATGTATTTTTTCTTGGTCTTTTTTTAGATTTATAAAGCTAAAATAACACCATCCCCACCCCCCACCCCCCCTACCATGTTCTGTCTTCTGTGGACAAAGTTGTTGGTCAAGTTCTGCAGCAATATCACTAGTATCAGTGGTGAACAGTGTCTAAAATCCTCAGAAGTCTTTTTCCACCTGGAGGGGGAATGTTCTCTTGTAACAAGATACCACCCTGCAGCCTTGAATTTTCCAGGGAATTGCAGGTATTCTTCCTGCCGTGTTCTGGTATTTACATGAATGTAACACATTCCCTTTTGTTGGCACGTCAGTATCTCTAACATTTGTGCAAGAAGCTTTTTTTCATATAAATGTATTTATCTTCCTTATATATACCTCTTGCCCATTACTGCTGAAAGTAAATACTGGTAGTTCTTTTCCAAGTATTAGAAACACAAGTTCTTGTCTTCTAGTCACCTTCTCCTTCTTCCTCTGACCACTTGACACATTAACGGTGACCTTGTGTCACATTTTTTTTTTTACCACAGGTTTATCCTATAGCTTTTATGATCATTATTATATAAACTTGTATTGCAGTTTATTTTCTGTTTTTACTACATATGTTTCATTAGCCCACATTTTCCAGCTGTTTCAGTAAGCCTTTTTAAAATTAACTAGGATTTTCTTGCCAAGCCTACTTCTGTTACAATTTTATAATCTCTTCCAAGGTTTCTTCTTCAAAATTCACTTTTTTTTTTTTTAAAGTAGGAATTTTGCTGTTCATAACTATATTGAAATTATGTCTAATAAAAGATCCTTCCCCATTGAAACGTCAAGAGAACACAAGAACTCCCTTAACTTTCCATTGTAGACACAGTTCATGTTGTTAAGATGAATGCTCTTCCCCACATTTCATTACCTCTTTCAAACTATTTATCACTATATTTAGTTGAGAATTTTTTATGTACTTAAGGACTTCTATGTGGAACCAAACCAAATATACAACAAAAAATATATCAATTTAAAAAAATTTCCTTGGTCAGATTTCCAGCTTCTGTTCCTTTCAACTTTACAGGCAGCTTTATTATTACAAGGAATTTTTCCCTCTGACATTAGCTACATTGATGACCTTTTCACCATGGTTATTCTTATTTACTTTTTGGAATATTTATGGAAATGCTAGCTAAGAACACCTGGATGCTTCAGGCACAGTACAGACAGAGAGAAATCCAGCTTTTCTTACTGATGTTTGTGGATATGTGGCTCTCTGTTCTAGAGATATTTAAGCCCTGTACTTTAGAAATTTTTCTGGATTGTTCTGCCACTGGTCTACTTTTAAAGACACTGGTGAGCTTTTATTCATAAATATTTATAAAGAGAATTGGACTTATTAGAAGTCAAGACTTTTTAGACCTCCAAACTATTATTATGCCATTCACATACAATCTTTTATCTGATTATAAGAGGATGTAACCACCTGTCAAGAAATTTCCAAGGCTACGGGTGAAAGATCTAATGATGAGTGAAAAAGTTTCAAATTTCCCCACTGTACAGCTGTTCAAATTGCTGAAGACCTTATTTTCTCCCAATCTCTCTTAATCCAGTTTTCACCTGAATTTTTCCAATCCCAAGAAAAAGAGGCCAGGGGGTGGATAGATCGCCAAAGATACTTTGAGTTCTGTTAAGTAATTAGAGATGTTTTTAACACATTTTAAAAGATTATTTACAACAGCATAAAGCATGATTTAACAGTTTATCACTTACAACTGCAGAAACTAATCAAGTTTTAAAGCTTCTTTCAGAAAGTTACATAACTTTACCCTTCTAAGATATCAAAATGAATTTGAAACTGAACAAGTTTTTTTAATGCAGAAACAAAGCTGGATTATTAAAAGGTCATAATTATTCTAGTTCATACACATAGTGCTGAACATATTAATAGATACATACTTTGAATAATTTCTTTCATTTCATCCATCTTTTTGCTAAGTTTTCTGGGAGTCTCTTTGCCTATGTGCCCTGGTAGGCAAGAGGGCAAGCCACATCCTGAGGTGCATCAAACACGGCATAGCCAGCTGGTCAAAAGAGATGACTGTCATGCTGTATTCAGCATTGGTGCAAGCTCAGCTGGAATACTGTGCTCAGTTCTGGGTCCCAAAATTTAAGAAGGATGTGAAGGTCCTTGAATGTGTCCAGATGAGGGTGACGAAGCTGGTGGACGTGCTGGAAAGAATGTCCTAGGATGAGTAGCTGAAGGGGTCTTGCCTAGCTTGGAGAAAAGGAGGCTGAGGGGTGACAACATGGCCCTCTACAGCTTCCTGAAGAAGGGAGGTGGAGAGGGAGATGCCGAGCTCTTCTCCCTCTCATCCAATGATAGGACATGTGGGAATGGTTCAAAGCTACACCAGAGGAAGTTTAGATTGGATGTTAGGAAGCATTTACTTACTGAGATACTGGTCAAATACTGGAACAGGCTTCCTAGAGGGGTTGTCAATGCCCCAGGCCTGTTAGTATTTAACAGACATTTGGACAATGCCCTTAAAAACATGTTTTAACATGCTTTGGCTCAGCCCTTAAGTTTTCAGGTAGTTGGACTGGATAATCATTATAGATCCCTTCCAACTGAAACAGTCTATTCTGTTCTGTGCTATTCTATTCTATTCTATTCTATTCTATTCTATTCTATTCTATTCTATTCTATTCTATTCTATTCTGTTCTGTTCCGTTCCGTTCCGTTCCATTCCATTCCATTCCATTCCATTCCATTCCATTCCATTCCTTTCTTTAAATATTTTTCTTTTGTCTGTCATGATCCTTTAGCTGATAGGAAAGAAGGTGATGGATGAAAGCATGGCATTTCTTATTCATTTTCCTCTTTCTATGTCTCTGTGAAATGGCTAAAAGGACTCACTATTGAGTATTAAGTCTTTTAATATTGGCAAGTATGCAAGGGGTTAATCTAGAAGCAGCATTTTCCAAAGCAGTTAGAACAGTGCTGAAAGCCAATATCGGTCTCTGTACAGACAGTTAAAAAAACCCAGGGCTTAGAATGAGGATTTTAAATAAATTAAAACTTTAAATGAGCACATGAGATCAGAATACTGAAGCTGTTCCTTTGAATAGGAGTGGCTTTTCCAGTGACTGAATATATCTCTGAAGTTCAATTCATTACAATGTCAGAATGAGAGATAGAAGTGGAGTTTGATAACATCAAACAAGCTAGGAAGAAGCTGTCATAGTGCCAGTATTGGCACTCAAAAATGATTTAGAAGTTTCTGAGCTCCGTGCTATCATTATCATCATCATCATCGTTACCATCCATTACTACTTGCAAGGACCAATTAATTGATTCTTCACATAACCAAGTGACATCAGTGTTAAAAGAAGAGAATTTGTCTTTTTTGAAGGGACTTGCAGAAGACAGTTTTGACCATTTGCAGATTGTTCTACAAGTTTCTCCTAAATTCTGCTTTCCTTATTTTCTATCAATCCTGTCAATTACATCTTGTCTGTCTGCACTGTTCATGCATTCTAGAGTCCAACAAGTAACAAAAAGAAACCAAAAGGATGTATCAATCAGTTGCTCTGTTAGCTTATTTACATTTGCATGTTGAGCCTTCTGGAATAATTGAGTTTAACTGGCTGTTAAAGTATCACATTAATTCCTGGCTGTTACTGAGCTGAGCAGTACTTGACACAGACAGAGGCAGAAGATTCATACTGTTGAGAATGGCTACTGGAATTTCACAATGTAAAAAAATCAAGGCAGGCTTTTCATGAGTGCAAGAACATCCTGGACTTCTTTTCACCTGTATTATAGATGAATCTTACTAACTTTGTTAAACCAGTTAGAACTTTTAATGAGTCATCTGTTTGTTACTGCTCAGCTGTCATTACCAGTTTTATGAATATTTCAGAAAACTCTAGTAAATTTAAGATCTCTAGAACTGACTGTAACTAGACATAAGACAGAAAATGTTTCAGTTTTTGTATGTCTCAGTTTCATTGTTAGGAAACAGTATATTGTAGTTGCATCAATTAGATGTATTATAATAATAAACTTCATAGTTGAATATCATTCTCAACAATGCTTGCTATTAGGACTTGACAAAATTACTAGAAAATGAGGGAGACAAGATGAAAAAGTTATTCATAAGTACTAAAGAAGGGTAGAACAAAATAAAATAGAGAAATAAGATGTGAAAGATGGAAATATCAAAAAGCAATATAAAATTAATACGATTTTGAAACAGTGATAACTTTCTAAAACAAACGTTTGTGACTCTTATGCATGTCAACATTTCTTTATTTTTCAAAGAATTGTCTCTCTTTTGAAGTGCAAACCTCTCACTTTGTGTTTTGGTTTGGTGTGGCGGGGTTGTTGGTTTGTTTGTGTATTTTTTTTTCCCTGGGATATCCATAAAGGCTTTGAGTTGATTTTAAAGAAGATTTTAAATATTGTGGTCCATTTTGGAGGATCAGGTCTTGAAAAGCAGATGGTGGTAGTTCCTTGTAGAGTGAATTTGGTCAATGGAGCAATTCTTATATTGTGAATAACAGAGGTGGCAGTGGTGGGGTTGAAACCTTGTGTTGAACTTGACTGCTCTGAGGAATTCTTTCAGCTACTGAGCTACTTGCATGGAATAATGGAATAAGAAGATACATCAACATAGGAGTATCTTAACAAGAACCAAATAATAAACTTGAAAGTCTGAATCTAGAAAATATTAAAACAACAAAGCAATGATATCAATTAACATCATCTACCAGTGCTAAAAATAGAAAATTGAAGATCTGTCCATGGACTACATAAGTCATCTCATGTATAATAGGATCTGCAAGTTTAGAGGACGAAGATCTTTTTATATCCTACAAGTCTGTAAAAAGCTAGAAAGGAACATGATAATTTCTCATATGACTAAACAAAGTCTTGAGCCATTAAGGCTGTTCAGACTCATAATATTTCGATTAAAAATTGAGAATTTGCTTCATTTGAATTCTCAACTATATTCAAAAAGTACAGTTTAGGACCATTTCTTTCATGCGTATGTCACGTGTTGACTTCAAAGGGAAAGGAACAAAGAAACCCAGACATGCAATACTCTTTAAACTTTGTTAATTTCTCTTTGCCTTCTCCTCTGGCTACAGATATTTTAATACATGGTTCTATTTACTCCTGTTTGTTGTTATCTGATGGCCCATTTTTCATCAATGAAATCACTTAATGAGTTTCAGTATACAATGTGACATTTTAAGTGCACAGGTGCACTTGAAAAGTTGAAAAGCTTTATACATCCTATACAACATATAATTGCGTGTTATGAGGTTTTTCAGGTCGTTGGGCCATTCTGAAAGGACAAAAAAGCCTTACAGTAGCCATTCCCAGTGAGGTTTTTCAGTAAATGAGCCCCTGAGCCAGGCAGATGTCCAGAGTTCGAGAGATTAATTAACACTGATGACTTAGAGGTGAATCTGACAGTAAGTACTATACAGGAGTTAATTAGGTACAGCCTGGCTTAGGTAAACTCATCAACTTCAAGGAGAGGGGAGTTCCCCTTGCTGAAAGCCACTGAATTGTACTGACCATAAGCTAATAGAGCATTTTTAGGAATGTTCAACATCTGAGCCTAGTTATGCCCAGCGCCTCTAAAAGCAGATTCCTTAAGAACTAAAATGAACAAAGGTCTGTTGAGCAGGAGCCACAATTAGGCAAAAGGAACAGAACAACATGAAAACAGAGTGGTGCTTTGTTTCCTGTTGCTTGTTGTTTACAGATTAAAAAGCTTTGTAATGGGAAAATGGCCAGAAAACAGTGGTTTAGGTTGTTTTGGTTGAACTAGAAAACAAACAAATAGCTCCCGAAATGCTGAATCTGCAGAGGGATTTAAGTTTTCTTTTCTACTTACAGGTTTAGTCTAGCCACTAAAAGGGCAACATTACAAATATAAATTTGGTATATAATCTACTTAGGACTGTAAAAGTCTGAAGTATTTGGACAGGTGTATGCAAACAAAATCACACAAAATACCCAGCAAGACCAAGGAAAAGGTAAACCAGTAAATGAGACTGCAAAGAGATGTAAATAGGCAAAATTGCAGTGCCTCTCATCCAGGGAAGCTGACAAATAAGATGTCCAGAGTATTTTAAAAGGAAGAATATGCCTATGTCAAGAACATTTACAAGGGAAGAAGTTTTTTTAACTGTCTAAAAGACGGAACCTAGGAGATTTCAGTCTGGTTAAATAGTATTTTTGACACTGTGCTTCTGTTTTCAAATCCTTCTCATATTTTTCTCCTTTGTATGCTTCCAACAGCTAGCAGGTGTAACTTCATTTTCATTAATATTATTATTATTAAAATATTTTTTTATAGACAGTGGTTCTGCCTGGGCCTGTTTTTCTGTTAATGGTAGTAAACTCATTTTAGTAACAGTTTCTGAAAAAATTGAGACATTGCTCTTTTTACATACACACACTGAGAGCTTCACATCCTAAAGAAAGACAGACTTTTCAGAGAACAGGAAGTATTTAGTCAATCTATACATGCATCTTTCAAGCAATGTTCAGGCAGCTGTTTAATTCCTTCTAGAAGCAGAGCTGGAATAAGATTTGCCCATTCCAGATCTTTCATCAGTGTTAAGGCTGAACAACATTACTGTCTCATCAGTTTCAAGGGTGATTTTTGACAGAGCTAGTATATACATATCTGTATCTTAAAAAGAGGGAAAAAAAAATCATAAAAGAAGATAATATTTTTGAAAACAGGAAACTGAATTAATTACATGAATCTCCAGGTTTTTACCAATTCCTTTGAAATGAACTATTATTAATAGGTTGTATAGATGGCTGCAGCTTTCAAAAATATTGTTTCACTTAAAGAGCAGTGAATATCAAACATGAGCTGAAATAAAATGAAAACTTTAAATACTACCTTCAGGAAAACCAGAGTAGCAATTTGAACTTTAGGTATATCAGAAGGAAACAAGTTTGTTTGCTTGCTTGTTTGTTTGCTTTGTTTGGTTGGTTTTTGCTTTATTAAATCAGATCACCAGTCTGCTCATCTGAGCTCTGGTGGACTTCAGAGAACTCAGCCTACCAGTGAATGATATACAGTGTTATAACATAATTTCAAACTAATGTAGTGTTATTGCAGGCCTTGATAAAGTAATAGCTTCATACAGGTATAACTTAATAAAGATATTTTAAAACTGGAAAGACAGGTAAGATTCTGGAAAATATTAATTTTCTTTTATAGAAATGTCTAGTTTCTTGACTGAGGTAAGATTTACTTTACTGATGTTACCATTCATTGGTTGTATTTAGCTGCGATCTTCGCGTTCTGAGTTAGCTCACTGTTCTCAGAGCTACAGGCTCAGAGAGGGGAAGGAGCTGTCATGACTGACACACCTTATTCTTTCCAGAATAACGGAATAACAAAGACTGGTAATTACCAGTTTTACTTTGACATATTTTAAGCAATTACTTAAGCATTGAAATGTCATTCAAAATAACAACATTTGCTGACTTAAGGGGACTATAGTTTTAGAAGGTTAATAATTTCTGTGGAACTGGATCTCAGAAACTGAAGTAGGAAAACCTTAGAAATTGCCACCTCTTTCTTGATTTTTTTTTTCCCCTGGTAAAATTAGTGACAATAGGTCACATCTATCTGACCTCTTCCCTTTATTGCTTTTTGTTTTGTCTTCCTCTAAATTTAGCAGTTACCTGAAAGCAACCACGATCACTTTGCTTACAGAGCTGGATTTACCAGAGAGGATCCTAAGGTTTTCCATCTCCTTGCCCTCTAGATCCCATTACAGAGGAGCTGCACAGCATATGTCCCTCAAACCTCCTCAAAATGTAGCTAGAGCTGTGTCCATCCTTTGATTTTAACACTGCTGTGAATATTGTCTCAAGAAATCAGACAAATAGAGCCTGAAATTATTGTCTTTTGGCAAAGCTTTTCATTTCTCTGGTGCTTGACGTTTATGGTGGCAGAGAAAACAAAGGAAGGCTAAAACCATGAGAAGTCTCTCCAGTTGTACTAAACATGAGGGGGTTTGGGGGGTGAGGAGGTGAAGGAGTGAATCCTTTGCTGATCCCCATAGGCAATTAGCTTACAATAGTTAGGTATGCAGCTTCATTAGTTGCTTTCTGCTAGACAATATTGTTGCCTTCTCAACAAGCCCACACACCATGTGTTCTAATCAGCTAATTACTGCTATATTTCTATCTCATCCTGTTCCACAAATGGTATTAGAAAGTAGTTAATGCCACAAACCTTCAAACCAACTTTCACAATTAAATAGGCTGTCACAAATGCTTTTTGGGGCTTCATTTAGGTAAAAATGCCCCTTGCTTTGTATTTATTGCTATATTATGTCTGAGAAATACCTTACTATGCTGAGACATTTCAATGGGTGAGTTTGACACAGGTGACCAGAAGACTTCTTAAGAAACTGAAACTGAAATTCTTTAATCTCAGGGGCAATGTGGAGTGAGGTGGTGGGGAAGGTGGCTCAGCCACTATTTTCTCCCTATGTTCATTCATCAAATCTGAGTTTAGACAGCTCTCGTCTCCAGGATCTGTTTTGAATATTGCTATGAAAAAGTGGTGAATTTTAATTTGCTTTTACTTTGATGTATTGTAGTCCCAGTGTTTCAGTTTTATACTGTGGAATGGCACATTATTTAGTTTCAGCTACAGAATGTTTAAGGTTTTGGTGTTTGTTTTAATGCGACATTTTGACACATTACAACCAATGTAAAATTATGTGTTTCATATAATTTATTTATACACAAGCAGTATAGAAAATGCATATATTGACACATAGCTGCTTTTTACACCTCAGGAAGTACTCTGATTAAGATCAGTTCATGCTAGTGAAGGACAAATCTCGAAAGGTTCAAATCAAATCAGTCATGAATATTTTTTATGTTTACACAAATATCAGCTATTCCAAAATAAAAATGGTCTGGCAGTTTCAGAAGTAAAAAGTTCTGTCATGAGATTTTTTGCTATTTCTTACTCTATTCACAGCCAAAAATGTTGCAAGTTCTCACTTTTTCTTAACTTTTACTGTCAGTCCCTGGTAGATCACCCCCCAACATTTTAGAAATTCTAAAAAGGGAGTAGGCACAAAATTGCTTAAAAATGTAAAAGCGCTCTTCTGAATGGAACTGGTTGCTCTAATCTTTTTTCTTTTTTTTTTTTTTCTGTGGTGAGATTTTTTCAAGAAGCATTTTGTTTCCAATTCTACTGAATTTATTTCTTGTCCTGTTGGCATTACAATTAGTTTGGGCTGCTGAACACATCCTGACAGAGATCCCTAGTCTTTATTAGAATAAATTATTACTATTTTTTGAGCAATATGTAAGGAACTATTTATTACCAATTTAAAAGGTAGGAATTAGGGGAAATCCAAAATATAATTCTTAAAACTTTGAGTCTGATTTTTTTCATTAAAAGTCTATATTTACATTGCTTTCAAAAAAGCAAAAATGTAACTATAGCAAAAACATATTGACTGGCTACCTATGAAGGAAAAAGATGGCCTTATTTGATCTCATACAGAATGTTTTCAGTGAATGTATTTACTCTGTAAAATTCTGAGATCTTATTCTCTAGACGCCTAAAGAGGTTTCACCTCAGATCAGAATATTGTTAAAGACTTGCATAGCCTGTTTAATTAACTTCTTTCACCATTGGCCATGACTTCAATCATTTGAAGTAGTTTAATTTCCACAGGTGTGCTTGTGTGTTTGTTTGTTGCTTTTCACCCAATATAAAACAGCAACACACACTCTTCCTGGCATATTAGCATTCTACTATCTCAGCAGATTATTGTTCTTCTGTGGAGGAAAGGCTGAAGTGCTGAGTTTGAGAAGCAAAAGGCAGGGAGAAGGAACACTGCCACCTGCTGAAGTAGTTCTTCCCAGTCCACCTCCAAAATTGGTTTTACTCAGAGGCATCCAAACTGAAGTTGTTTGTGCCGAGAGCTGCATTATCACAGCTGCCACAGCAGTAATTGTGTATGTTGCAGTTGAAGGTCCTGAAGAACCTTATTATGAAAAGCCACAAGCATCAGGAAACTACTCACTTCCCTTTTTGTTCTGCTTCTTTGCTGGTGGGGGAATTCACCTAAATATGTGTGGCAAAGCTAAAAGGAAAAAGTGTAGTGATAATGTCTCGGTGGTATTTCCCTTAAAAGATACAGAATGCAAGTGTTAGAAATTTTCTTGGCACTTACACCCAAAGACATGTGTCTGACCAATATGTTAGCAGGCATGAGGCCATTTGGCAGATGGATATAAGCATACTTAGCCAACAAATATGTTCATCAACTGTATATGTTGAAGGCATAATGTTCACCTGGGGAGTTCAAAATGGATCTCAAGCCATGAGAGTTTCCACACCCCTGATAAAGCCAGCAGATAAACAGCTCAAAGCCCAATGATTTAAGATACAAAATTTTGAATTTATTCCATGTCAAAGTGATGTTCTTAATACCCAATTTGACTCAGAAAATGGATTTTCAAAATGAGGCCTTTGAGGCATGTATTACCATTTCTCAATCTGATATTTCCTTATACTTTCTAATAAAATATCATAAGTAACATCACTCTGATAGTAACATGGTTGTAGATAATTTTTACTGTTGGTTTAGGTAAATACTCAACAATACAGAATAAAAATCAGATTGGCAAACTCAAAAAGAAATGGACAAAAGTGCCCTTCTGTAAAGCATAGGTTATTACCTAATTTATCTCCTTTTTTGTTTATTAAGACCAACAATCTTCAAAGTAATTCATATGATGGTCACTGACTTTAAGAAGTTTCAGCTGAAGTACAGGCTGATTATCGTATCTAGCTTTTGTGTTCCATACTGATTTGATCAATTTAAGAAATTATGCAGCAATATATAAGAGTACTAGTATTTGCTCCCAAAGTGAAAACAAACCTTACTTAGTGAAGTGTTGTAGGAGCAGCACCCAAGGTTTTTTCAGTTGCACGTTGGAAACTCGAGTAAATATAATTATTCCATCTGGTTGTCCATTATTAAGCTACCTGATCTGTTTCATACTGTTTCTTGTCATTACAGCTCACTAGATAGATAAAATATGTCCTCTGGAAAATTGACGTCCCAGGCATAAAGATGTCGTACTGCTTTTAAAACTTAAAAGTTATCATGAAGATACATATTTAAGACATTGGCATTTTCTGATGAAGTTCAGAATAATGTTGAACTTTCCTCAGCTATGCAGAGAATCAGATTCACTCCCAGTAAAGGTTAATGAAAAGACTTCAAGGCTTCACTACTGCTATGGGCCCTCTAGATCTGTGTTGGTATAAATCAATGCTAAAAAAGGAAATGCATTTTTATCTCCTTGCTCTGTACACATGATTCTTGTCAAGGCTGACATAATATGCACCTAATTTTAGATAAGCCTTCCATTGTTTGAAATCATGTTTCAAGTTCCTTTTGTTAAATAACATTTGAATAGTAATTAGAATGATCTTTCATATTTCCATGTAAATCCTTGAAAATTGTTTTCAACTATAATAAAAAATTTAATTGTTTTCTTTGACCTTACACTGTACTATCTCTGAGAAAGCTCTCCATCATCCTTATTACAAATGTACTTAGTTTTGTCTCTTGTAAACAGATGTGCTCTTTCTTTTCTTGTCACTCATTATATTGTTACTGTGTATCTAAATATTTCATTCCAATATCCTAACTTAATGTTTACAGCATTGCTTTCTTCATGGAAGCAACAAAGTATACATTCCATATTTTCTATTCACGCGTTTGTGTAGCTCAGCCTTTTAATATCGTCTGTTAATTAGATATAATCATTTACGTTTTGTTTGCATTTTGTTTTCATACATTCTCTTCAATGAGGGCTGGAAGTGAGGAATATAATTCATTCAATAAATTCATTAAATAAGTGCTTGCCATGAGAGGCTGTAATTGAATGTTCCAGAAACAACACTTCGTCCTTATGTTTTAATAAATATTTCAGTTTGGGCAATTTAACTTTCCTTCTAAAATTCTATAGTGTGGTCTTAAAGCACAGTGTTTGGTCAATGTTATTTCATCACAGGAATGTTGTCTGGAAAAAATGGACAAAAGAACAAAAAGATACCAAACCCCCCTAATATTAGAATATTTTTATAATATTTTGCAATGAGTTGAAGAACTGCAATTAGCTACTAAAAAAAAGAAACACTTTTGAAACAGACAGAGCAAGTTTTCATGTATTACAATTGCTGTCACCAGATGAATTTGGCTAAATCATACTTAATCATATCATAAAATTAAGAGACATGATTTAACATTAAAGTCTGAACATATTAATGCATCATTTCCTATCTTAAAGAGAAACAACAATAACTGCTAAATAGGTAATTATTTTAAAACCCACTTTGTCTTCTGAAAACAACAATCCTAGTGGTCTTCTGGACAGTTTCTGGGTTAGATACACAATTACAGTAGATCATGATAGTGCTCATTTTGCAAGTGCCAGGTCTTGTGAAACTGGAAAAATGAAACGGTTGTAGCAAGTTAGGGATCTTAGCTCTTCTGCACTGTGTATAGGAAGAGTTGCAAAAACCATCAGGGTGAGTGATGCTCTGTAGAAGGCAGTTGGTGTGGTGAGGCATGCTGTCTTACTCCCTGCCTGTCTCAGAGACACAAGACATGTCTCTGCAGTGTTATATAGGGGTTTGCTGGGGATCACCAAATCAGCTCTGAGGAAGTGGGTTTTTTTGCACAGCAAGGTGATGCACCACTGAAAGATAATCATTTGGATCTGGGAAGCAGTACAAACACACCAGTTAATTAGCTCTGCTCTCAGTTTACACAGCTGTACTCCTCCAGGTTGAGTATGAAGCTGTACTCTATGCTGTAGGCATGCCCTTGGGACTCTCCTCTGAAGATACCTAACTCTGATTTCCTCTGTCAAGATAGCTATCTAAACGATTCTTCAAAACCCATACAGTTATCAGTCCTTTCAAAAGACAGCTGGAGCAGGTGGAGGCTGAAACCCCCCACTTCTATGCACAGATCAATAGTTACCATCATATTAAAAAGAAAACTGGGATAATTTCATTTCAGTACCTACCCTGCTCATATTAAGATAAGGTATATTAAACAGAGAAACTTCAACAATGAGAACTAACTATAAATTCAGACTAACTGTGTATAGTACTCTCTTGCTTCCCACCATTGAAATTCTTTCACTGTGTATGAAATATCCCTTTTCCACCAGTGCAAGCCTCCCAGCAGACTTCTATCTTCTTTCAGGTGAGTGCCCTATCTGCTCTTGCAGAAAGTAAAATTACAGGTAGGAATGGGAGACAGCACAGTCATTTTGTTTCCATCCTTTTTCAAGGATGTTAAACAAAATAAATCATTATCAAAAATTTGTTAACTATGAACTGTGTCACGATGTATAACGTGGTATTCAACTGGAGCAGCCTTGCAATTCCAAAATAAGTTCTTTCGTTACTCACATGAGACCCATGAGGCACTTCAAGGTCCTGCTATGGACAAATGTTTATTAAACACTTAAGCCAAATCATCAGAAAAAGAAAAGAAAAGAAAAGAAAAGAAAAGAAAAGAAAAGAAAAGAAAAGAAAAGAAAAGAAAAGAAAAGAAAAGAAAAGAAAAGAAAAGATATATCCAGCTTAAATGCCTGACATTTGCATTGAAGCTCTGCAGAAATTCCTGTGCAGAATGCAAATACTGGGGAAGTTTCTTTAAAAATATGTCTTACAGCAATGTCATGATATGAGATGCTTTGAGTAGGAGAAGGCTCAGTGTGACTCCTGTATTGGTGTCACTAAACTTTATCTTGTGAAACACAAGCTAACATTTTATTGGAAGAGAAAGAGAAAAGGAGAGGGAGAGGAAACTGAGGCATTCTCACTAGGAAGGGAACTGGAAATGTAAACAATCAAGAGATGAATCAAACCAAGCCAAAACCAAGCAGATGGACTAGTATTCAGCAGCTGGAAGCTGTAGGGAACCTTAAGTCCTCACACTCCTTGTATACATACTGTCCATGAGGATGAGTCAGTTTTATAGGACAGACACAGAAAAACAGACACAAAAAGACCTTGACAGGTCATGTAGGTTTTTTCCCTTCTCCAGCTCTTATTGTTTCCAAAATCCAGGCTTGTCCTATTAATAGTTTCTGGTTTATCTTTCCTCAGTCTAAATAAACAAACATAAATAAATGGTATTTACACAAAGCATAAGTCTACAACAGCATATGAGAAGGTGAAGGCCTCTTGTCTTCTAACTGATAACAACCCTGCCACTGACTTCAGGTTGAAAATACAGAACATGTCACATGATAGGGTGGGTCATCCATTTCACCTGAGAATCTAAAACTTTTAAGACCTTGTCCCAGAGAAAGGTATCAACATCAGCACAATTCTGTCTCTAAAATTAAGTAAATTGTCCTGATTTCAGTTTTGTCATCATGATTTGTTTTGAAACAGACTTGTTAAACTTGGAGAGAAAACTACAAGGTCTGGTTCTTCCTCCAAGTGATCAGCCTCATCAATGAAAGTATGGCCTCATCACTTGTCTAATGTCTACCTCTAATCAGCAGAGCCTACCATGAAGTCTGTATTTTGTTTTTATTTAACTAAGTTCACTTAATAGACCTAGACTTAAGCATGTACTTAAGTGCTTTGATTAATGGGAAAGTAGAAGAATGCTTATCTAAGCATTCGTGATATTTTTGGCTTGATACAAGTGATCGCAGTCTGAGATTTCTTTTTCCTTTCAATTGCAGATAAACAGCAAGGTCTTCAGCAATAGTAATAGTAAGTAATTGTAGTAAATAGCAATAGTAAGGTCTTCAGGGGGAAATCTGTTCTCATTTTCTTTGATGTTCTTTACACTTAATTTTCTCTGACTTTGCTTTGTTACCCCAGATTTATCCCAATGTAGCTGAAAGCAGCAGTTGGCTGTTACCACTTGAGACAGAAATAAAAGCAAACACAATTTAATTGCCAGTTTGAAAAGCCCTTAACAGATATTTATTGAAAAAAAGAGCTCATTTTCTAATTTTTCTTCTTCCTTTTTCTACACAAGGGAGGAGGTGCTATGTGGAACATGATATTGCTGTTTATAGCAAACATATCTGCAACAGGGGATTAACATTCTTTTCCCTCCCAGAAACAGACACACTGACATTCTCTTGGAGCTCTGTAGGTGCTCTCAGATAGTGTGAAAACCTTGAAGAAAGATAAAAGAAACTACTATTTTGATGAGAAGGTCTTGAGATTTTGGCAGAATATATAGAAATGTGCTTTAATCCTCCAATTCCTGTTCCATATTAGAGATGAACAAGCTAAACCCTTAATGGGTGAAGGAATTGGCAAAGCAGTGGATGTGGTCTACTTTGATTCCACTAGAGCGTTTCACAGAATCACAAAATGTTAGACATTGGAAGGGACCTCAAAAGATCATCTAGTCCAATCCCCCTGCTGGAGCAGGAACACCTGGAATGTGTCCAGGTGGGTTTTGAATGTCTCCAGAGAAGGAGACTCCACAACCCCTTGGGCAGCCTGTTCCAGTGTTCTGTTACACTCACTGAGAAGAAATTTCTCCTCATATTTAAGTGGAACCTCTTGTGTCCCATTTTGCACCCATTATCCATTGTCTTACCATTGGTTGTCACTGAGAAGAGCCTGTCTCCATCATTGTGACACTCATCCTTTATATGTTTCTAAACATTAATGAGGTCACCCCTCAGTCTCCTCAAAGCTAAAAAGACTCAGCTCCCTCCGCCTTTCCTCAGAAGGGAGATGCTCCACTCCTTTAATCATCTTTGTTCTGCACTGGAATCTCTCCAGCAGTTCCCTGTCCTTCTTGAACTGAGGGGCCCAGAACTGGACACAATATTCCAGATGTGGTCTCACCAGGGCAGAGTAGAGGGGAAGGAGAACCTCTCCCAACCTACTAACCACACCCCTTCTAATACATCCCAGGGTGCCATTGCCTTCTCGGCCACAAGGGCACAGTGTTGGCTCATGGTCATCCCTCTGTCCACGAGGACCTCCAGGTCCCTTTCCCCTACACTGTTGTCTAATAGGTCATTCCCCCACTTATACTGGAACCTGGGGTTGTTCCTGCCCAGATGCAGAACTCTACACTTGCCCTTGTTACATTTCATTAAATTTTTCCCCGCCCAACTCTCCAGCCTGTCTAGGTCTCGCTGGATGGCAGCACAGCCATCCAACTGTGTGTCAGCCACTCCTCCCAGTTTTGTGTCATCAGCAAACTTGCTGACAGTGCACGCTAGTCCCTCATCCAAGTAGTTGATGAATATATTGAATAGTACTGGTCCCAGTACTGACCCTTGAGGGACTCCACTAGATACAGGTCTCCAGCTAGACTCTGCCCCATTGACCACAACTCTCTGGCTTCTTTCCTTCAGCCTGTTAGAAAAAAAAAAAAAGGTCAAAGTTAGGCTTCATATTCACAGGCAGGTAAGCAGCTATAAGAATTAATTACTGCTTTAAGAGGTACATCTCATTCTTGTCTTGCTCTTTGGCTGCCCCTTCAACCTTTCAGTAGTACAGAACTGCTTTCCAGTCTTATCACATCACACCACATATCACTGTCCTAGTAGTATCTTTCCTAATAGAACATGCAATAGTTATGATGTGTAAAAATCATAAATTGAGAAGTAGAGTCCTGGATATGTTAAGTGATTTATTTTAAATCGCCTAGAGGGACAGTGACTGAGCTAGAGCCAGACACAGCATTGCACCTAATGCAAGGTAAAATATTTGCTTTCTGCCGTGGTACCTTTCCTTTTTGTCTCATTCTCTCTGTCTCTCTGATGTAGCTTTTATTTTCTTCCAGAATTATATATGTGTAAAGTAAGAGGTTTCTTTCCTCCCTCTGAGCAGACTCCAGTCTCTTTGCGGGGGAATTACGAGTTTTCTTTTGTAAAACCTTATCATAGCACGCTTTCATTTGTCATAAACTGAACGAATAAAAATAACAATAAATAGTATTAAAAATGGCTTTACTTTAATTTCCACTAGTGTGGAAGAAACCAGTAATTTATCAGTACTTTGTAATCATAAATAATACTTGTACACAACTTCTAGTTAAAGCTGGTGTACCCAGCTGCAATGGGTACACAAATAAGCTGAAACAAGTTGGTTCGCAACTACAGTCGTCTATAGGTGGACTCTATTATGAGGTCAAATGATTGCTATTTTGACAAGATGGAGTTGAAGCATTCAGTCTACCTACTCAAAGGGCCTTGTGGGAAGCTGAACTTACTGCTGTCCATTCTATCTTTGTGCAGAAACGTGTGTACGGTTTATGGCTTACTGATTATGATACAGTGGACAACTGATGGCTAAACTGAGGAAGTGTAGACTGGACGATTGGGTAGTGAGGTGGACTGGGAACTGGCTGAATCAGAGAAGTCAGAGAGTCGTAGTCAATGGGGCAGGGTCCAGTTGGAGGCCGGTAACTAGTGGAGTGCCTCAAGGATCGGTATTGGGGTCAATATTATTCAATATATTCATTAACGATTTAGATGAGGGAATTGAGTGTACTATCAGCAAGTTTGCTGATGACACTAAACTGGGAGGAGTGGCTGACACGCCAGAGGGCTGTGCTGCCATCCAGAGAGACCTGGACAGGCTGGAGAGTTGGGCAGGGAACAATTTGATGAAATATAACAAGGGAAAGTGTAGGGTCCTGCATCTGGGCAGGAACAACCCCAGGTTCCAGTATAGGTTGGGGAATGACCTGTTAGAAAGCAGTGTAGGGGAAAGGGACCTGGGGGTCCTGGTGGACAGCAGGATGACCATGAGCCAGCACTGTGCTCATGCGGCCAAGAAGGCCAATGGCATCCTGGGGTGTATTAGAAGGGGGGTGGTTAGTAGATCGAGAGAGGTCCTCCTTCCCCTCTACTCTGCCCTGGTGAGACCACATCTGGAATATTGTGTCCAGTTCTGGGCCCCTCAGTTCAAGAAGGACAGGGAACTGCTGGAGAGAGTCCAGCGTAGGGCAACTAAGATGATTAAGGGAGTGGAGCATCTCCCTTACGAGGAAAGGCTGAGGGAGCTGGGTCTCTTTAGTTTGGAGAAGAGGAGACTGAGGGGTGACCTTATTAGTGTTTATAAATATGTAAAGGGTGAGTGTCACGAGGATGGAGCCAGGCTCTTCTCGGTGGCAAACAATGATAGGACAAGGGGTAATGGGTTCAAGCTGGAACACAAGAGGTTCCGCTTAAATTTGAGAAGAAACTTCTTCTCAGTGAGGGTGACGGAACACTGGAACAGGCTGCCCAGGGAGGTCGTGGAGTCTCCTTCTCTGGAGACATTCAAAACCCGCCTGGACGCCTTCCTGTGTAACCTCACCTAGGTGTCCTGCTTTGGCAGGGGGATTGGACTAGATGATCTTTTGAGGTCCCTTCCAATCCCTAACATTCTGTGATTCTGCGATTCTGTGATTCTCTGACTTCTGCCAGCTACTGCCATTGCTGTCACTTTTTTTGGTGCAGGAACTTATTATCACAGCATCTCAGTCCTTACTTCAGTATTGTTCTACGAGCTGTACAGAGATGCAGAAATATATGACAATGCACCAACAAGATTTCATTCTTAATCTTTGCTCATTGGATACTGATTTGGGACTCCTAATTAATTCCAGCCTGTTAGGGAAGCTATTTGCATCTGTTCCAGACCTGCACTGACACATATATAACATGATCCAGGTCTGTTGTCTGATCTCCTGCACTCTTCAACCTCATGATTAAAAAGCAAGCAAAATAGAAAGAAAAAACACCTTTAACATTCTTCCTAATAGCAAAGAATTAATAGATTTTATAAGAGAAAGGCAGATGTTTGGGCATAAATAAACCAAAATGCAGAAGTGTGAAATAGTCTCTGAAGACAGGACAGTACATCAAGGCCTGCCAAGTCCTTTTCTAAAGGCCGTTACTGAGGAGATTGTTATGAGTCCTTAAATACAGGATGCTAGCATCGAGTTCTTTGCCTCCAAATTGGAGAAAGCTTACATGAAAAGTCTCATACAGTGAGAAAAGGGGTAGCAAAGACAGCAAAATGAAAATCTAGGAGACCATAGGGGTAAGCCTATAGACTGTTCCATGAAAAGGTTTTTAGCAATTATCCAGCCAAGACTTGGGGAACCTTACAGGTTCTTTCATCTTCTTTTGTTTTAGTACATATTAAGTGTGAATGTTGGTACATATGCATACGTTAAATTAGTGTTCACAGAAAGTATTCCATTTTCTACGATGAAGCATAAAATATTACACTTTTTTTCAGATATGGTGTGGTAGAGGTGAAACAGTTTAAGTTCTCCCAGATATGTCTTAGTGAGATGTTCCAAACCTATCGTTATCTCTGGGACTGAATATCTCTACAGTTCTTATACTATTTCTACTCACTGTTACTAAACAAGGTTTTTAAAGAAGCTAAAATAATTAGCCACAGGAATTTTGATGGGATTAAAGATGTAACATTCTCAGATCATTTAGAATCTATAAAAAGAGAAAGTGGTTTTTGCTTATGAGATAATAATTTACAACTGTGCAATGTCACGTAAAATATCTAAAACTATCATGTTTTTCCTCACACTACTTCTCTAGCTAGACTCTGTTTTAATTTTATTTTGGCCATAATATCCACAACTAGTGAGGCCTACCATTCCCTATGGTTCCTGTGAACAAGTCTATCGACAATGGAGGTAAGAGTTTTTCTCTTCTTGACAGAAACTTTTACCATTTTCACACCTATGTCTCTTCCTTTTCTTCAGACTTGTACTGGAAAAAGTGTCTGTAATCAATAATAAGTTTGTAATACTGGAGCTCACTGTAGTTAATAAACCGTGTTTCCTGAATTAAGCTACAAAGACAGCAAAGTCCAAAAGGAGATGAGTTGCTGCCATCAAATTAAAGTACTATAAGTAATGAAATACTAAAGAGGAAGATGAGTGAGCTTTTATCTTTATTTGTATGTCTTGTTTTGTTTATTATTCCCAAACTGATTTTAGAGCTGATATTTACACATAAATTAATTGGGAAATAAAATGAAGGTTAATCCAAGAAACCCATCCGTATAGCTCTGGAGATATGGATATAGGGTAATATCCTTAGTGTTTTGTTTACATAACAACATCAGATAGTCACACGTGACCTTAATCATCTGTTGCAGATGATTCCATGAAAAGAATAGTTCATGAACAAATGAGACAAATAAGCTTTATAACTGAAGGTAGAAAACACATTACAGGATAATAGTTATTTGGGTTGATTAAATAGTTATTTATTAATATTTAAGACTTTGCATTGTGTGGTTTTAGAATACTCGGAGTTCTGTTGTTTTAAATACTGTCTTTCATTTTGTGATCATCAAACTAAATAAGATTTCACAAATATTTGAAAACTAGGTTATACGTACATTAAAAAAAAAAACCAAAACAAAACAGGTGCTCAACCTGCATTCAGAATTAAGGAAAGCAATACATGAAAGAGAGGGAAAGAACAAATAATCATTTTACAGGCACAATAATCTTAGAAGCTATGTGTCTTATATGATCTCATGTCTGTGGTATCTAAACAAATTAATGGAGATGAGGTACAAAGAGGATAAATAAATATTCAAGTTCATGTAAGAACTTCAAAGACTGTCAAGAAGCTGAAACCTATATGGGTAAGTGTAGCACCTGGACCTTGAAGTATTCTAGCTCTCAAAAGACAGATATTACTCACAATAGAAAATTAAAGCAAAAGATCTGACTTGTAATTGACTTCTAACCTCTATCCAATGAAGATTCAGCTGCAGTAAAAAATAATATTCAGACATTTGTTTTAGCAATCTTATAGTTGAAGAAGAAAAGTCTAGATAATGAGTATTTTGGAATAAACAAACGTATTAAGCAAGGTGATAAATGTTTTAGAGAAATTCATCAGGAAAAAATTCAATCAATTTAATCAAATCATATTCTTTTCTGCAGGAGAGTCATGCTGGGAAATACTCAACCAAGCATCAGAGCATTTGCAAGCAAAACAGCCCCCACACAAGACAGCGTGCCTCAAATATACTGAAATTCTGTTTATCACAAAATTTTCAAAATCAGGATCAAAACAGATGTATGTAGTCACTAATGCTGGCAATTACATCTAGTTGCTTATGAATGCATCTTGCACAATTTGCAATTGCTGTAGAAACCAGAGAACTATCCAGGGAGTTCCTATTGCGTGTGGGAAGCTCAGCAATCCTGGTTTCTAAACACAGTAGCTGATTGAGCTTTCACGTGCCCCACTTTTGTAAAATGATGTATAAATCACATTTTATTTTGATTTCTGTCTCAACACCTTTTTAAAATCTTTTTTTTTTTTTTTGTATAAGTGACAAGAACACACTCTTCTGAGACAGAAACTAAGGCTATGATTTCAGTAAGGATGAGGGTAAGCCTGTTCAGTCAGACCTGTTTCTTAATATTTCCCACTTCATCACATACTCAGAGATTGACCCAAGCACTTATACCAAGTTCAGAACTTCCCTAGAGTTTAGCACCTTTGGTTATCCTTACGTTTTATTATTATGGTGATTTTCACTCCATTCTGTTCTATACTGCAAAGTAGTAGAAGGTAATACACTACTTCACAATTTTTACCTCATTTTCCACCAGTACATCTCCTTCCATTCTTCTTTACCTAGACAGGCTAAATACATTACAGTTCCTACAGGATGCAGAACACTTCATTTTCATCTAGTCTCTAACTGAATGGATTTAAGTTTACTGCTTAAATCCGCCTGGTTTATAAGCCAGAAATATCAGAAGTGAACCCTTTCTTCTTAATTTTCAATTTGATTTTCTAAACTTTCATGGGGGCAAAAGTGATAGAATTGATTGTAATATAAAACAAAGTATCTTAAAATGTGTCTTAGAGAGAGTAAATACAGGTATTTCTCAATCAGCTACAGGAAAGCTGCAGACCCAAACGCTGAACACTGGAAATCTATTATCTCCATGTTTTTATCTTTTTTTCCCCCACATGTCTTGGTTACCACTACTTATGCTCATGCTGCTAAGCACTAGTTTCAAGAAAAAAATTAATGGAGACAGTAGTAAACTTGATGGTTCGTTGAGATCTTTGATGACTTTGGTTTTGTGGACATCTCTCCTTAGTTTCTATTTTGATTTCATCTGTCTGGCATTGACATTATTCCCAACATTGTATTCTTCCCATCTTTTATTCAGGTGTCTTTTCAATAAAGTTTTCCTCTGTTTTCCTTTGTGATCTGTTGCTGATTTCTACATCTCTATGTACCTACAGAAAGGTTTGAACTGATTACATGCAAAATATAATTGAGCTGACTATTATTGTAAGCAATTTCAGCGGAGGCTGATTATGTTTGTACAAGAGAAGGAAAAAAGTTATTTCAACAACAGTCATATATTTCATCAGAAGAAAAGCTGCCTTTTATGTTGTTTGACAAACTCACATCTTGGTATTTCAACACACATCTCTGTTCTGAATAGGCTATTGAGTATACATAATTTTTATTACAGCATGCACTGTTCTCGAAAATAAACTTTTAAACACTATTTATTTTGTTACCCACACAAAACTAGTACCTTTTGGATAACAACAATAGTTTATTTCACAAGTAATGATTTTAATAAAAGACTATGGGAAACATTGATACTCCAAGAAAGCTAACAGTACCCATTGATTGATACTTTTCCCACCCAGCCCAGTTAGTTATACACAACTGCCTAATTCTGTCCTTTCTCTGTAAAGGTCTAATTATTTCCTCCCAGCAGTTGTAATGTAATTGTTGTTGTATGACCAGCAAATAGCTACACGAACTATCAGACACAAATAGAATAAAAAAAGGAAAACTGAACACCACCAAACCCTTTGATTGTCCCACACTCAAATACCAAAGTAGCTTTTCCATGACTGACAGACTCTACAAAGACCATTTAGTCTCGCTGTGTGTTGGACTTTGGAGGCCTTGTATGACAAACTTAGCTACTCAACACTTCATACAGGATTGATAATCCTAATAGTACTTGAGTGTTATTAAAGATAACAGAACTCTCTTAAATCCACCCACTTGTTGAGTGTGGGATAAGCATTAAAACAGTGCAGATAGGCTTGGAGTGGAGGGATTTGTTGTTTCCACACAATTAAGTTTCTAAGAGGTCTTCCCAAACCCCTAATTTAAAATACAAATCCCAACAGGTTTCATGCCTCTACCTCTTGGAGACTTCAGGCTACAAGTTCCCTTTTTTTGGATAGACATATTCTGACAGACATCAGTGATATTCTTACTCTATTCCTTTGTGGAATGGCTTAGAAAATGCTAATACAATTTATTACATTTGAGAAAGTAACCAAAAAGTGTACCCATTGCCTTACCATTGAAATGTACTTCCTGCTGCTTAGTGATGCATTAGGATAGTAAGAAGTATCTTCAGTGATAAGTGTCACTTAAACTTTCTTTAGAATCTTGTTTTGAGTTGAGAGTGAGATACTTTGAGACACAGCATAGAGAAAGTATATACTGATTATACTGTGGTCATAAAAAAAAATAAAGCTGCAGGCTTTGACTTCAAAGGCTTTCAGCTCAAGACCCTTCATGACATTCACATTCAATAATCTCAGAAAATCTTAAATTGTACATAAAAGCATCTTAAGTATGGACAGCTTAACGCAGTAGCTTCAGAGAACTATTTTTCTTAACACACAGAGATAGAAAAGTAATTAATTAAACTCTCCCACAATTTCTTCAATTCCTTTTATATAGTGTTGATTTCACATCAGCAACTCTTGACTTCGAGTAACCAAGTCAACCGTTCTTCCATTATTCAGGATTCTTTATGTTTCGTATCATCTGATACATCTCACTTATATCTCCTATTAACTTGATATTTGCAGAGATTTCTGTCTATCCTGAGCAGCAATCAGATTTTATTTATATCTTTTCAGTCTTCTCTCAAAGATCTGAGTAATACTTATTAGAATCCTATCTAAATTCCATGTAACTGTGAATGAAGCAAAAGGTTCTCTAATCTGACCTTCTACATTACTTAGCTCAATCATTTTCACTGTGACTTCAGGAAAATCGTAATTAGTAATTTTATAGATAATTTAAGCTATAATTTAAAAATTTATGGTGATTTTTTTAGTGGTAAAAACCACAAAGCATGCTTCTGAGTATTGTAAACCCAAAGCATTAAATAATTAATCATTATTAATCATTGTTATGAATAACAGATGACATTTACAACTATAAAACCGAGTTACAAATACAGAATGTAAACTGATTGAGAGAAGCTTAGTCTATGAATCCAGGCAACTTCTGCTGTGCTCCTCCACTGTGTTTGTGTGAACAGGAAAATATCATATGTCACCTGAAAAAACAAACATGAATTATTTCCATTGACATAAAACCAGAAGTTTTCCTTTCCTAATTGCTGTGCCTCTAGAAAATATTCTACCACGTATTAATAAAGTATTTTGTCTGAAAATTAAACAAGTCAGTGAACATATTTCTCAGTCATATGTGATTTAGCTCCAGGTTAAGTCACATAGGTATCTACATGTAAACTAAGATCATGTGGACTAAGATCTACATGTAAACTATTGTGCTAGTTGACCAAGACCTAATGAATAAAGTCAAAACATCTTAGGCAACCATTCGTCTTATCCTAAACCAGACACCTACAGTGTCCTCAGCAGAAAAAGTATTAGGTTGCACTGATGATATTGGCTAGCTCTTTGTTAACCATAGTGGCACATCTATCACCTCACTCACATGTAGATACCGACCTGTAGGCACCTAACCTCAGATGTCTGCACAAATTCACCCTGAGTGTAGTCCTTTTTGTATCAGTGTAGTCTTTCTTGTGACTGCAGTGAAAAACAATAAAAAACTGCAATGCTGTTAGGAATCTTCTCATGAAGCCTAGGAAACAATAAGAATCACTGAGAGTGTACAGTAATCAATACAGGTAATGATGAAAATATATAAGAAAGCATTCATCATTGTGAATCTCCACCAGAGACGTATCTTTCCTTGAATGCAAAATAAGCCGTTGTAATCACAGAGAAAGATGTCTTTAAGATGGTACCTTTCCATCATTATCTTCACAAATAAAGAAAACATATAGGAAGCACAGATACCTAATTACTCATTCCCAAGTTTCTGTTCTGCCGTATGTACAAAGACACACTACCTAAAAGTGAGTCCCATAGTGCAGTATCAGTCATTCTAAAGAATTCAGAAATCCATGTAAATTTTATGTGGATTTAGTCTGTGATGAATTCCTTTACTCTTAAAAGTAATAAATTTAGGCCAGCTCTAAAGTAAACCTTAGGCTGGCCCATTTAAGTTCCTGAATATTCCTTAAGAATAAGGAAAAAGAAAATACAGTGCTTCAATTTTCTGAAACAGACCTTTACTAATGCACATACAGTGTGTGAATTTTTAGAACTCATGTGAAACTGATAAACATCTTTGTGAACGTATAGCTACTGACTCCACAATAAAGTGTCAAACACTTAAAACAGCTGAGTAAAAGCTGTATACCCCTGGCTGATAGAGAATACGGGGATGCGGTGAGGAAGGCCAAGCTCCACTTGGAAGCAAATGTGGCCGGGGATGTCAAAGACAACAAGAAGAGCATCTTCAAGTATACAGCAGCAAAAGGAAGGTTGAGGAAAATCTAGATCTGCTGCTATTTGAGGAGGGTGCCCTGGTGATGGATGATACAGAGAATGCAGAGTTACTGAATACCTTCTTTGCTTCCATCTTTACTGCTAAAACTGGCTCTCAGGTATTCCTGACTCAAGAGATAGAAGACAGAAAGACAGAAAGATAGAATAGAAAGTCTGGTAAAAAGATGTTCTCTTGGTTGAGGAAGATCAAGATAGAGATCGTTTAGACAAACTGGACATCCACAAATCTATGGGCCCCAATGGGATGCACCCAGAGTGCTGAGAGAGTTGGCAGATGTTATTGCTAAGCACTCTCCATCATCTTTGAAAGGAGAACAGGAGAGGTGTCTGAGGACTGGAATAAAGCCAACATCACTCCAGTCTTCAAAAAGGGCGAGAAGGAAGACCCAGGAAACCACAGGTCAGTCAGCCTCAGCTCCATCGCTGCAAAGGTGATGGAACAGCTCATTCTGGACATCATCTCCAAGCATGTGAAGGAAAATAAGGTTGTCAGGAATAGACAGCATGGATTCGCCAAAGGCAAATCATGTTTGACCAACCTGAATATCCTTCTATGATGGTATGACTGGCTGGGTAGACAAGGGAAGAGCAGTGGTGTTGTCTACCTTGACTTCAGCTAGGCTTTTGACACCGTGTCTCACAACCTCCTCATAGGCAAGCTCAGAAAGTGCGGACTGGACGAATGCATGGTGAGATAGATCATGAACTGGTTGGACAGCAGACCCCAGAGGGTTGTGATCAATGGTGCAAATTCTGGTTGGAGGCCTATAGTTAGTGGGGTTCCCCAGGGGTCAGTACTGGGTCCAGTCCTCTTCAGCTTGTTCATCAATGACCTGGATGAAGAGACTGAGTGCACCCTCGCAAGTTTGCTATTGATACCAACCTGGGAGGAAGTGTTGACACACCAGAAGGTGGTGCTGCCATTCAGTGAGACCTGGACAGGCTGAAGGAGCAGACAGAATGAAATGTTCAATGAAATTCAACAAAGGCAAGTGTAGGGTCCTCCACCTGGGGGAGGAACAACCCCCAACATCAGTACATGACCTGTTGGAAAGCAGCTCTGCAGAGAAGGACTTGGGAGCTCTGGTCAACAACAGGTTGGCCATGAGTCAACAACGTGGCCTTCTGGCCAAGAAGGCCAATGATATCCTGGGGTGCATTGAGTGTGACCAGCAGGTCAAGGGAGGTTCTCCTTCCCCTCTACTCTGCCCTGGTGAGGCTGCATCTGGAGTACTGTGTCCAGTTCTGGGCTTCCCAGTTTAAGAAGGACAAGGAATTACTCGAGGGAGTCCAATGGTGGGCTACAAAGATGCTTAGAGGACTAAAGCATCTTTTTCATGAGGAGAGACTGAGACAGCTGGGTCTGTTCAGCCTGGAAAAGAGAACACTAAGAGGGGATCTCTAGGATCTCAGTCCAATTTTAAACTCAGGAAGGTTCAAAAATGATTCGAAGAGTGAGATTAATACACAAACGAGGTCAGATGCCACTCAAAAATCTTAGTTTATTTTTATGCCTAAAGACAGAGTAAATCTATTTCATTTTCACAACTCAAGCTAGAGCAACAGAGAAAGGAAAAGAGGGGAGAAATTAGGAGGAAAGTTAAGCAAGCATGGGAGAAGATAAACAAGAGATAGTCACTGCCAGGGATCCAAACGTTGTCTCCTGTGGGGCAGCTCTCATATTTCAGGCCCCAGTAGCGCTGGCAGTTTGCAGGTCTGAGGTCATGCCCGTGTCAGAGTCCAGGTTCTGGTAGCAGAGTCCAGGTCCCAGTAGGTGTTGGCAGCACTCGGGTCTCAGGTACGCTGGTCGCAGATGACAGGTTTTGGTCCTGGTGGTGGATGGCCACACTTGCAAGTTGCAACTTGGTCATTTTATGGCAGTTGGTGGTGGGCACTGCCTGAGCACACTGCAGGCCTAGTCGCAGAGGTTGGCTGATATCACTGGAGCTTCGCTTGAGCTTACATAAGCTTCAAGCATTCTTTGAGTTTTAACAATTCACAGCGATCATGCATTTTGCACTTTAATTCACTGTATTTAGGCCTTTACAGCAGGCCCAATTAAGCAAGCAGCATGAGAAGGCATTTTTCTGTAACAAGCAGGCCTTAACATATTATTTTAGTAAGCAAGCTTTGAGACAAATAATTCACAATATCGAAGCCTTCCACACCTACGCCATGTGTTAAGGACCATTATCTTTCACACACACTCAAACCGTATGCTGAGAGCTACCATCTCTCACAGGATCTTATCAATCCTTACAAATATCTCAGGGGTGGATGTCAAGAGAATGGGACCAGACTCTTTTCAGTGGTGCCCAACGATAGGATGAGGAGAAACGGGCACAGACTGAAGATAGGATGTTCTATCTAAACATGAGAAGAAACTTCTTTACTTTCACGGTGAGAGAGCACCAGAACAGGCTGGCCAGAGAGGTTGTGGAGTCATCTTCTTCTCTGGAGACATTCAAACCTGCCTGGATACATTCCTGTGCAGTCTACTCGAGGTGAACCTGCTTTAGCAGGTGGGTTGGACTAGATATCTCCAGATCTCTCCCTTCCAACCCCAACCTTTCTGTGATTCTGTAGTAGAGAAAAAAATGTCAGCAGATCACACAGAACAGGACTTAAACATTTTCAAGAGTTGACTGTGATGAAAAAACACTGTTCCATCCCTATAGTGGCACAGAGTTTGGTAGATTTGCCAGAATTTCTTTTAGCTATTGAGAAAAAAAAAAAAAAAAAACAAACTTGGAAACAAACTCATCTATGATAAACAAATCGTCTGTCTGCAAGGAGTTTGGATAACAAAAACCTCTATAGTGAAGGCTGAATATTTCTGCAGGAGCACAGAGGCAAGCACATAGTTTTGAGTGCATTTGTGGTTGTGCCTTTTCAGTCTGTCTAAGGCTGAGTCAAAGCAAGCTTGTTAGCTTCTGAGCTGATAACTGGAAACACTAATTTTTAAAACAGCCATTTAGTGTGTGGGAAATACATGCAGATGAGGATGAATACAGGAGAAGGGAAGAAAGTGGTACTCTGATCAAACTGGAGGATTGTGGCTTTGCTTTGGAAGACAGAGAAGGGTATAGTACAAATGGGAACATGAGGCGTGACAAAGGAAACAGTTGCCTTTATTCAGTGTCTTTTATTAAATCAAACACTAAGTGGCAATTACTGAGATTCAATAGGCACATTCAAACTTTGACAACCTTCCTCCCCCTCCAAACATGGCTTTTATATTTTGATTGTCTTGAAACACCTGATGGCTTTGTGATGTGAAACAGCTATTATTCCATGCTATGTAACACAGTGTGGGACAATCAAGTGTTGCATGAATGGTTCTTTTATTTCTTGGTAATTTGAGACATTTTTATTTATGTCTTGTCTGTGATTGTGTGGGAATGTGTATACGAGTGTGTGTGGAATTATTTTCGGAGGTTAACCTCTTACATTTTCAGCCCTAGCTACTGTCATGTAATACGTGTGGTTTTTTAACATTAAAGCAGTTGCCATTTTTGTTTTTTCACCCCAATCATCTACATCTGAAATACTAGGCTTTGAAAGTTTGCTATATCAAGCAAAATGTCATGACAGACAATTTGATATTGTGTGATAGATGCCACCAGACTGTTAATAAAGTAAAATATAAATTAAGAAATCTAGCCAGGTCACTCATGTTAACATACATGCTTACATGCAAATTAATACAACTTTTAACGTCTAAAAGAGAACAGTGATTTAGGAACGCACATATATAGGACCAGGTGGAATCCATGTATTTGTTAAAGGGCATCATGGTATGAATCCCAATTTGAAAAAGTAAGTTACATCTCAAATATAATTTTGTTTTTTGAACACTATTTCCCTGATTGCAAGCTTGTTCCAAAACCTCACAAAGAAATAAATCTTGTAAGCCCATTTCACTTTTTTTTTTTAGCTTACTTTTATATAGTATTAGTGAAGCTCTGGTACTGATTCAGTAATAAGTCGTATTTGATATACCATGTGCTAGATAATGAAATGCCACATATCCAAAATTGTATTAACTCTTAATGAAGAGAACTGTTCATGTACATGTGACAGCTTCAGATAACATTCAAGATATGTTGAAATACAGGTGTCCTGCAAACAGGATCTAGATGTGAGTGTTAATGTGACAGATTTATAGAATATGTGTCCCAGAAGAATATTCATTTTCTGATGCTGAGAAAATTTTGCAGGTTCTACTAACCCCTTCTAATATATTATTTATGCTTTCTGCAGAATCTAGGGTTTTATCTAAGAAGCACAAATGAAAATAAATATCTAACCTTTCTCAGCTTTTGATAGTTATTTGGATAAAACTTCTCAGCTTCTAGAGACATGTACCTTTCAAAACATATAAACATTTTTGCTTTCCTCTCTTTTTCTCAGTCTACAGGACCTAAATGGTAAATAAAAGCTAATTCCAAAAGACTTACTGATACAATTAAAACATTAATTAAAAGACACAGAATATATTTGGTATCGTATATTAGAAATACAAAAAAAATCAGAGATTTATATTTTTTGTCCAGATTAAAAAAACCCTACCATTTCAAAACTAGATTTAGCAAAAGCTAATAAATCTGTTTTGCAGCTAGCTCTAATAATAGGGCTGCTGGGTACTCTAGAGCTAGATGGGTAGAGGGAAAGAACAGGAAATCAGTTCATAGAATCATTAAATCATTTTGCTTGGAAGAGATCCTTAAGGTGATCATGTCCAACCATAGCCTTACTCGGCACTGAACCATGTCCCTAAGAACCTCATCTATACGTCTTTTGAACACCTCCAGGGATGGTGATTCAACCACCTCCCTGGGCAGTGTGTTTCACTGTTTCACAACCCTTTCCATAAAGAAATTTTTCCCAATATCCAATCTAA
Source organism: Pampusana beccarii (assembly GCA_013399365.1). Taxonomy (NCBI): domain Eukaryota; kingdom Metazoa; phylum Chordata; class Aves; order Columbiformes; family Columbidae; genus Pampusana; species Pampusana beccarii. Next base: position 9,183 of record VWYH01004265.1, on the reverse strand, counting down.
ATCTTCCGTGGTGCAACTTGAGGCCATTTTCTCTCATCCTATCACTTGCTACTTGGGAGAAGAGATCGACACCCTCCATGCTACAATCTCCTTTCAGGTAGTTGTAGACAGCAATAAGGTCTCCCCTCAGCCTCCCTTTCTCCAGGCTAAACAGCCCCAGTTCCTCATAAGACATGCCCCTCATAAGACTTGTTCTCTAGATCCCTCACCAGCTTCATTGCCCTTCTCTGAACTGTCTCCAGCACCTCAATGTCTTTCTTGTAGTGAGGGATCCAAAACTGAACACAGTATTTGAGGTGTGGCCTCACTAGCACTGACAGCCTGGGCTTTATCTGAGGTCCACAAGGATCATAAACAGCATTTTTTAATGTAAAATGATCAGATATCCAGAAAGTCCTCCAACACAGAACATATGCAAGGTATTTAATCTTGTGCTTTTTCTTTCACTATAGAACTGACAAGGTTTCAATGGACAGTCTTAATTCTTTAAGCATCTTCTCAAGCAAAAAATCCTTTGATTTTTTAATAAAATCTCTCACTGGAGGAGCATGTGTTTCTGTTTGTGTGAAACTCAAGCCAAATTGCAGAACAACATTCCTGATGTTTCTATACTGAATTTCAGGTTTTTGGTTTTGATTTATTTGGGAAATAGCCAAAGTCCAACTATTCCTCACTACGCAGCCTGAGATCTGTTACACATTGTCAGCTCTCTCACCACTGTCTTTCAAGTCTAGCAGCTGGGACAGTGCCCAAGTATGAACTTTCAGTGGCTTACTGGATAAAACCACTGATATTTAACCTGTATGTGTACCAGGCATGGCTGGGAAGGCAGGTGCTACTGAAGAACTGGAAAGCTCAGTTCAAAAGAGGTAAAGTTGTTCTGAGTGATAAACAAGTTAGTTTGCATTTGTTACCCTTTATGTTTTCACTACTGCAACACTTCTTTCTGGAAGTTTATTTTAATGAAATAAGCTTTAATTAACAATCTGTGTTTGAATTTGAAAAAAAAAAAAGTATTGAATCTAAACAAGATATTCAAGCATCTTTTTCTTTTTTTTTTCTTTAATTCAACCAACAAACCTGTAAGTATGCGAACAGACCACGTGTCTCTCTTAAAGAAATCTTTATTTGTTTTCCTCTAACAAAAATAACTCCTTCCAGTGACTAAGAAAGTAATATGTTGTTTGCTACTATAACTGCTTGTGAAATGAGATTTGGTGGTTTTTATCCGTAAGAATTATGCTAAAAAACTTAAATTTCAACACTATGCAAAACTACTAGTCGAAACTACTACCATTACTAGTACACTTTTACTACAACATTACTGAGTAGTAGTGCTGTGACTACTATTACTACTTTTAGCCATTGTTATAGTTACTATCATGACTGCTATTGTCATTATGCTTTCTCTAGTAAGTCTATTGCTACTACTACTACTAATATTAAAAATATAAAGTTTGGTTTTACTTGATCAATATTTTGGTCACCAGCTTCAATTTGCTTCCATTTCAGAGACAGTTAATGGCATATCCAGGAAATAATTTTATCTATTGCAAGTGCACAGTCAAATAAAGCACTTGCTGATACTGATTATTCCTTGACTAGAGAGAGAGAGCCTAGATGACTAGTTTGGACTGGATTCCTATAGACAACTCCAATTAGCAGAACCAATCTTGTATTACTGAAGAGATCTTCATGGAAATAAGATAATATGAACTTCTGACTTTACTGGACACTCCTTTCCAGAAGGATGTTTCTAGTCACAGCAAGTTCTGATTTATTTATTCTGCTTTGAATGTTATAATCTTTCTAAACTCATAAAAAAGTGTCCAAAAGGACAGAAGTATCACTTGTACTTTATTCACAATAGCACTTGTTGGTTTTACGAGTCTATTGCAAAGGCTCTACCTCCTTCTTTTGTACTCTGTAAAATAGAGTACAACAAGAACCTAGTTCTGAGCAGAGAGTGTTTCTTGTCATGAATGCAAATCAAAAATAAATTATAATATTCAACAGATTAGTTTGAACAAATAACACTGATTTGCTAAGATGCTAGGAAAAAAAAAGTAGATTTTATAGCTACTACAATAAAATAGTCATCACGCCAGCTTTTATCTGTGTTAGTGAGGAAAAATATTAATGTTTATAAAGTGGGAAAAATACTCACATCAGAATAGAAAAAAAAACATTTCAAACTTGTAACTGGATTTTAAGGAAAAAAATAGGTTGAGCACAAATAAAAATAGTTGGCATTGTTATTTTAACCAAAAGCAGCAGAATCAGATAAAGTATACTTGAAAAGAATCATATTTATTATTGAATTATGAAGGGGTTTGCTTTTGTATTTGTTTTGAGTTAGGTGTTTCAAATTTCACAACAGCAGAAATTTCTCCTGAACAGTCCATCAGTGCCTCTTGACATCAGCACTTTTGAGATAGACTTCAAAGTGATTGTAAAACTGAAACAGATAGAAAAAGGCATTCCATCACACATGCATTGCTAAGACTGGTTAGTACTTATTTGTTTATTATTTTCCTTTGTGCAATATCATAGAATCATAGAATAGCTTTGTTTGGAATGGACCTTCGAAGGTCCTCTAGTCCAACCCCCCTAGAATGATCAGGAACATCTTCAACTAGATCAGGTTGCTCAGAGCCCTGTCCAGCCTGGCCTTGAATGTTTCCAGGGATGGAGCATCTACACATACATTTTGTACACATGAAATATTTTATTTTTAAATTTTGTTACTCTGAACTAAATGAAATTGTCTCCTGTACATGCCGACATACTCAAAAACAATAAAATGATGCAAGCAGGTCTTAAGAGGGAAAAATTAAAAATGGAAAGATCTACAGCAATCACTTATTTCTGAGTATAGTGACTTGATTGGTCATCTTGATGTTCTGGCACCCTCAGAGATTCTATTAAAGCAGGTACTGGCGAGAAGAACGAATCTGATAAGCTATAGTAGAGGTAAACATGAAAACTACCATGAAAATATTATCAGAGCAAAAGTGAAGTATTTAATATTTGATTTAAGGCAGTAAAGGAGTACAAAGAATGGAACCTCCTATTCATCGTACGCTTATAAAGGCATCAATCATCATTCCACTGAGCCTCATGAGGTGGAATTTCAAGACTAAGAAACACACAAACATAGGTTCAAAAAACCTTTTCCCTTCTCTAACATATATATTCAGAATCCAAAGAGCATGCCTGCATCCATACTTCATATTTTTTTAGGCCTGCATGTCCATTTGTGTTTCCCTTTACTGCAGTTAAAATGAAATATTATCTTAAATTGAATTGTGGCTAGAGAAGCTTAGTGAAATATTCTGGCACCTATGTGCTTTCTGGAAAGATGTCAGAATTATTCCTATGGATGCTATGGAAGAAGAAAACAAGATGGATTATATGATCTCCATGAACTAACAGAAAATTTCTTAAAATTCACATTCTTGGTCTCTTTGGGACCATGTATTGATCCTTGGTGAACATGTACATCGTATCCTTTTCAAATGCATGTTTTGTCTCTCATACAGTAACACAGAAAACAGAGCTATTCTGCCTTCTAAATCTGTGAAATTACATTTTTCTTACTTAAATACTACCAATTAATACCACCTTTTAAGCCGGATATAGAGATACTTAAAGTAAGAGTGAAATATGAACCCAAATTTTACCAAAATTCAGAGCTTCCTCTGGACACTTCTATCCCCAGTGGGACACCTAGATATATTGCATTATTTCACCCTCTTTAGTATTTCCTTCATTCCTCCTCCTTTCATGGTAATGAAAATTTCTTTGAATGGTTGACCACTGTGGAGTGTCCTGACAGATCCCTAGTGAGTGAGGGACCTGTGTCTCGAGGTATCCCACAAAAACCACTTGAATAAAGTCTCATGTCCTCCGAATTATCCTGTCCCTAGTTCTGGCATTCCCAGTTTATGTCCACTTTCCTAATAGAACTTAGTGTCAGATCAGCTTCCTCATAGTCGTGTAAGAGAGTATAAGTTTTGACACAATTGCCCCGTGTATGTCCCAAGTTTTATAATAGCAAAACAGTTCTGGAGATCTTGAACCTGATAAACCAGCCAATGATTCTTCTGTTTAAATTTTGAAAGGCTGAAATATCCACCCAATAAAAACAGAAAGTAAGATAAAACTTTTCCAAGGACGAAAGGGAAATACTTTAAGATAATGGAGATATTTGAACTCTAGAATTTGTAGATCTTCTGTTACAAATTCATGAATGACCATAATTTGGCCTAGAGTTCTATTACTGAATCTCTTGCCCAGAGCCCATACTCATCAGGGGGATTACTGAGGTTTTTCTAATGTTGGAATGCAACCAGTTCCAGTCTGGAATGAATCTGGGGGAAATTTGTGGTTCCATGTCAAAATCAGATCAGACACAACTGTTCTGTCTAGATTTTCCTTTTTAATTTTTGAATTTGACAGATCTTGAAACTTAGAAAGGTGAGCTAGACAGAAAGATGAACACATCCCTGTGAAATGTTTTTTAAGAAAGCTAACCCAGTCTCATAGACTTCTACTTCCAGCTTAAATCAAGAAAGCATACAACCTTCATTCAAAAAAGAAAAAAAAATCCAAATCTCCCACTAACAACTGATTATCTCTGATGGTTCATTATATTTTATTGCAAGTGAAATTTGTTTATCTTCTTTCATTCTAGCTCTGCTTTGCTTAATTGTGCCAAAAATTATTTAATCCTACAGGCTGAGATGCTCTGTTTACTGCCCTGAAATTATAAATTTTGATTGTGTAAGTATCAAATACACATGCCATGTGCACAGGAAGAAAGCAGTTTAAAGGCTTCTTGTGAACCTAATCTTACATGAGCTTGCAGTCATGGAACTGGTCTCAGTACTGTAGTTTAGTCGCCAACTTTCTTCTAGTTACGTTTCTATGTTCTACCACCATAAAATATCCCCTGCACCATGATATAAGACCCTTTTGTTTTTCAACTACACTGAATTCAAAGCTCCCAGCCTTTTGTAACTTCCCATGCTCACACAGACTCCCTGACCTCACCCTCCTTGGACAGGATCTTTGGAGCCAAATGCAGCAGCTGGTTAATCCAAGTTTCAAATGAAGTTCACTGCAAACATTTGCAGCAGTAAACTAATCAGGTTTGATCAACGAGGGCCCTTTCCTGCATAATTTTAAGTGTTCTGGACAAGTGCTATGAATATTTCTGGGTATGGTTTCACTTAGAAATTTGGAAGGGGTGGGGTAGGTTCAGATGGGTAAAGAGGGGAATGATGAAAGTTTTCCATGGAGGAAAGAATTAAGGGTTCAATAACAGAAAGATAGGGAGCTGAAAACTGTATGTCAGGATTATTTCTTAAGGGATCTCTTTGGGGAATGTACTTAATTTATTATTTCAGAAAATTCTCTGTCTTCTGAGGGGAATACAAACACTCCTAGGCAGTTCTGAGATTTTATGCCTAAGAAATTTCCTCCTTGCCTCCAAGGCATTCAGTCATCTTGTTTACTTTGCACTGTCTGGAAGACAATAACAAACACTTTTCTTGATTAGGGCTTGGTAAAGTTTTCAGGGGCCATAATTGGTTCACAGCTGTCAAGGCTTTTCTTACCACTACAAGGAACAGCTGATTAGTCTCTTCAGTGTCTGAGTAGTACATCGCTTGACACATGTATATAAGGCTGTGGGGTTTTGTTCTGTTTGTTTTATTATTATTTTTGCTTCAATTTATTTCTCTCTTTTAGTAGCCACAGAATCATGTACAATCTTCCCAAACAATAAAAGCTCACATTCATTATGATACATCACATCATTAAGAAAATCGTTTCTCAGACTACGAGTACCAATTTCTGGATTATTATTTCAAATTCTTGAAATTCTTTACCAGCTNAAACAAAAAAAAACACCAACAAAACTGTCAGAAAATATTATCCAGCAGTTACTAGTTCTAATTAATCTAATAACATGTAGAAAATATAATTATTTCACGTGCAACTTCTGGAAGAATAAAACCACAACACAAACAGAAGAAAATTCTACTCCCCCCAAGAAATCAACACCTCCCCTCCCTCCAAACAACAAGAAGCAGTAAATATTTGGGGCCTAGATTTTCTGCTACATGGGCTATGTAGTTTCACCTGACAGGACATTATTTCTAAGATTCCGTCCACATATTTATCTTATTTTAGTGCCACTGGACCAGGCCAGCACTGTCTTGTCTGTTCATCTTAGACTACAGTGTCTTTACTCCTTTTTTGCCTTTCCCATTAACGCAAGATTGCCAACAGAGGTTTGCATAACCTGTTGAGTAGTTGATGTAAGCCATCAAAAACTTTTCCATTAGGAATTCAGACGGGACTTTTCTCATCTGACTTTGAACTTTGTTCAAAACAAACAAAAAAACCAAACAAAAACCCCAAACAAACAAACAAACAAAAACCCCCCACACCCAACCAAACAGGTGCTTCAGAACAGTCCACTTTACATGTTTTAGACATCTTCTTTAGACAAATTTCGTCCTACAAATGTCTGTTTTCACTGACATAGTTCGTTTTCCCACAAGCAGATATCACAAATGTCTGTCACTAGTTGCCTATATTGATTCAATTGAACCAAATGACTAACTCAGAGGTTACACCACAGATGTCAAGTTCTGTTGATCTCTCCCGAAGTGACTACTAAGAACAACTTAAAAAGTTGTAAGGTGAAATATGTGACTGTTAAAAAGGGTTCTACACATTTCACTGATACTTTCTGGGTAACAGGGAGTGTTTTGGTTCAGTCTGGTTTTAATTTAGCTAGAAAGCACAGGTCAGTAATTGTTTTAACTGACAAGACCTTGATTTAACTGACAATTCCTCCATTGAAAATGTCCTATTACTAATTCATAATTAAGTTTTCAAAACTGATTTGGGAAGTAAGTTTGTTTATGTTGCATAGCTTTTCTTACTCTACCCTCAGGTTGAACAACATGACTTAATGGGGAGTTATGCTCACGATGTGACAAGTATTGAAGATCTGCCAATATAAAAATAAAAGACGCACTGATTGCTGAGCTGCTAATAGTGCCTTGTTTCCATTTGTGCTGTGTGTGGTGATGTTTCTGGCCAAACCCTGGTAAAGGCTCAAAGTACATTTAAACAATGTCTAAAATTATTAAAACATGATAGCATTGGTAAGAAATCAAGAGGATTAAAATGGTAAGAAAACTGTTTATTCAGATGTTGATTTATTTTATTGTTAACTGCTACTGAGTGGTTCTTGGTTAAGATTTCTTAAGGGACAAGGGGAATCCTTTATTGTTTCAAGGAACAGGTTTTTTTAGAATTTAGAATCCTTTTAACTCAATTAATTTCTACCTGGAATATTATATTAAATTTCAAAGCAAATATTCCTTAAAAATTTAGATTTGGAAATGGTATCGGAAACAGGTTAGCTGAAACATCATGATAAAAGCCTTTTAATCTTTCTCTTCTCAGGAATTAAACTGAAAAATAATAATATACTTAACTACAGTTACTGTACTGTTAAAAATTCCTTCAACTAAATTTAAATTAGGTTTAATTACAAAAGAAGGTTACAAATGAGGACATATAGAGAACACAAAATTTTCTGTTGTTTTTATTTGTGTTGAGAAACTGAAGAAAAATGAGGAATGAGTTTTGGAAGAGGTGGTGAAATTAGCAAGGAGGCAAAATTTAGCAAATGGTGTGTATATAAGTATGTATGTATCTCATTAGGTGTTTAGGTTGATGGGGACATGGCAATACTCTTACTTCACCAGCACATTCAGATTTATGGATATGAATTTCAGATTACTTAAATTCTACCGACATTTTCTCTTGGGTTCCACAATGTGATTGAATACTTTCCTTAGAAAGAAGTGATTTGGCACACTATGATATATAAAACTTGCCTGTAAGGGGAAAAGTTGATTGGCATAGCAATTGCATTATGAAGGCCTTATCATGACCAGAACAGGTATTCTGGAATAAAGATGTTTATCTTTTAGAATAAAGTGTCCACAGGAGAGCTTTTATAGTCAATTTACATATGGTGACAAGTCTCTGGGCTCCTAAATGAGTAACGATTTCTAAAAACGAAGTAATGCTCCAAAGTCAGATGGGTGTTTTTCTGAGGGCAAAAACCAAACCAAACCACCCAACAAAGTTATTTTAAATAAATAGAAATACTATACAGCAAAACACTTGCAAAAATTTTTGGTGTCTTTAAGACACAAATTATTTTAATCTACGAAATGAATTTTGTATTTTCACAGCTGAAACATCTTTACAGTACAGGCATGATAAAACTAATTCTTCTATCTTTTTTCCTATCTTCCAAATTCAATTTTGAACAAAAGGAGAAAAAATTTCAGATAAATTGGAATGGATTTTCATAATTGTTTCTGAGAACTGTTGAATCTCTCTAGTCTGCTGCTTCTTGCTCTGTTCGCTTCCATTTGGTTGAAAAACAGTATTTGGTCTAGCCTGGTCCTGCCAGCTTGTTTATTAAAAATTAGAAGAAGAAGCTATAGGCTTGGAAGAAACTTGACAGAAGAGAAAGGTATTTCTAGATTTATTTTAACCACTTGGTTGCTTCTGAACCCTCCATGTAGATTCAGGTAGAGTGCTCTGACTGTGCTGCTGAGCAAACACCATCTGTGTTAGAGAACGTGCCAAAAGCATCCATGTAGAATGTGTCTGTTGGCAAGTATTTCTAGTACTGCATTTCCTGGTAAAGTACATCTGCTGCAAAGCCGCCTTTTTTTTTTTTTTTTTTTCAGAGGAAGTGAGGAATGTCCAAGTAAAATGAGACTGTTTTGCTGAAAACTCGTAGGTATCCAAAAATAGGAAGTTCCAACTGTTCTTCCTGGTTCTCTGGACATGTTGAAGCAGTATTGTCTTTCCAGTCTCCCAGGACATCCAGCAGCAAGAATGTGCCATGTACAACTCTATAGTTCATAGCCACAACCCACAAAATGGCCATGAAATGCAGTGGGGGTTCCAACACACCTTTCATACACAAAGCTCTCTACCCAAATGCCTAAATAGTGACTAAATATTATTTTGCAGTTGTTACTGAGCAGAATAAAACACGAAGCAAGAATTCTGCTGGTTTGTGTTTCACAGCAATAGAGTTTTCATCCGACAACTCACAGAATCACAGAATCA
>VWYH01004264.1:490320-549578 GCA_013399365.1 Pampusana beccarii | reverse complement strand
TATGTCTTCACTACTTGCCTTTCTCCCACAGGATCCAAAAATACTAATTAAACTTCCGAAGTCCATGGAGATATGGGTTTCTCCTTCTGTAAGAAAACTAAGGTGCTGCAGAGAGAATCCAAACCAGGGCTGGAAGCAGCATGTGGGAATCCTGGTACCAATACAGTTCCCTGCTATACTCTACCTGTGCTGTTCGGTAAGGTGTTGGTGTTCTAGGTACTTGCAAAAGACCTGCTTTTTTATATGAACAGCACAACAGGCAGGTTCTGAGTAATTCAGGGCTCAAGAGCACTGTCTCCTAGAGCACAACTTCCTCAGCCAGGCAACAGCTGTATTTTGTGCCGATGACCGTGTCCAAGCAAGGTTTGATCCTTCCTTCTTCCCCCGCACCACCCTCCAAATCAGGGATATTAAGATGATTTTCTGGATTGTGACTTACAGTAGTCTAGACCTGAGCTGGGCTGCAAAAATGTATTGAGACAGGAAAGTATATGACTGAAACACTGTATGGCTCAGCATCCCAGGGGGAGTTACAGCTTGTGTGAGACTCTGGTATTGTGTGGTATTACTAGGCCTTGATTATGACACTTGGATGACCCATAACTAGGATATTTTCTAAAGATCTTCTTATCCTCGTACAGAGATTGGAGAGAACACAAAAAGGTGAACCCAGTGTGTGAATACATTGCCTTGTGCTGCAGAGAGTAAAGCTTTCAGCTCACTTGGAATTTACTAAAGTTACAGTATACTGCAGAACATGCATCATGGTTTATTCATTCTTTCCATACCAGAGAGGCCTCCCTCCAAGAAGAGATTATTCCATTTTCCGTCTGGAAATATTCCACTTTTAGAAGTCTGTGACCTGGGAGGGTGGCTGTTCTCATTTCAGGGGAAAGAAAAGAAAACCTCCCTGAATTCCAAGGACTTAGTATCATTGATTGTGTTGTATTACTCAGAATCAAAGAGCTTAACCACCATTTACACTAAAGACTTTAGCACTGCTCAGGCAGAAAATTATACTGTCTCCTGCTCTCATATTCCTGTACTCTTACATTGTCAAGAGCTTGACAGTACCTTGGAGTTAATAAGGATGAGGCTTGCAGTTTTTACAAGCATGTGTATGGAGGATGGCAGAGAAGTCCACAGCTCAGGTTCAGGCCTTGTCTCTAGAGAGTTATGTTTGCCCTGTCCAGATATCAAAACTAGTTCAGAAGCAGCTTGAGCACAGAAACCCACCTTAGGTTAATTGACCTCCATGAGAAGATGAGACTCTCTCATACACAGGACTGAGGTTACTTCCAGCTGGCTCACATCTCCCTCCAACATACTACTCTTAAGGCATGCTTGTACATTACATGGCAGAAATTATACTGTATTATCCAGTCCAAACTCAGATGGGGCATGAGGGAGCTAATACACCATAAATACTAGGTCATAGAAAGTTCACACAGTCATCCAGCATATGCAGATACACAGCACATAGTTCATAAGTCATAGAACACTGAGAGCAGTAACTGGAAAGGCAGTTGCTGGACAGCCTGAAGAACAGGTCTGTGTTTGACACTCAGAAGTGTTAGGCCTGCTTGGAATTTGTAGAGGAAAACAAGTTAAAGAAGAGGGCAACAATTGTATGTTTTGTGCAGCACTTGGCTGCACTGCCAGTGAAAGGAAAAACAGACCCAAGCTCATAAGCACTTCACTGGTCATTGCTTTGTTTTCCCTTACCTCACCATAACACCTTTCAAATTACCTTATTAACATAAATCACTTGCTGCATTACACAGACATTTATTTTTTGCAGCAGTTTTAGGGAGGAGTGGCAGTCACACAATGGCATCTACAGCTGATTTACATTTATTTATCCAACAGTGATCTCAATCCTCTTTCCCAAAATCAAAACAGCCGCCCTGTCAGGGAATGCAGTGTCAAAAGAATGCACACATGCAAGGCTGTCTGAAATTTTAATTGCAGAAAGGTCAGGAAGTTCAGACTAAAGGTTCCCAGAGCAGCTCTAGCTCTTTTCCCCTGTGTGTCTCATGTTGTTACAATAGGGTCTTTCACTGCATAAACATGCAGAATGGGCAATTCAGCCTGCTGTTCAACACATAAAACCATCTCATACGCTGCAAAGGATTTCCACTCCTTTTCTGTCACCTCAAAATAACTTCTCTACTGCCTCTTTGGATCCTTAGGAGTGCTAATCATGCTCTGAAAAACCCCACAGAAGCAGTTACAAGCGAGCCTGCATGTGTAAGTAAAGACATAAATTCAACAAGGTGATAGGTACATTCATGTCTTGAAGAGCACTGCTGGACCCACTGACTAATGCACTCCAGTTTAGGTACATCTTTAAACAGTGTCCACATGAGTTATAGTGCTCCAAACATGGATTGACATCAAGTTCTCTGAATTGTTGCTGTGATATACAGAAGTCAGTGAAGTAGGTTGTAGTGAACCACTTTTATTGATGACAAAAAACCTAAATGATTTTTTTAAGGTGGATTTGATGAGTTCGTGAACACTAATCTGGTTTACACATCAGTGACTCAGTTCCATATCAGCACTTCAGGTGTTTCTGTCATCTCCCAGCAATTCTGGATCAGCTGCCGGAGCTGATGCTCTGTAGGAGATTTCAAATCTCTCAGAAAAGATGTGAATCATTTTATGTGGGCAACCAATCAAGGCAAGCCTCTGCCTCTACAGGGAGCTTCAGTGGGTCTGACTCCTTCATCTGGCATGCATGGAATGCACAGGATGCTTACATGAAGGCCTGGATATAGAAAAATACACTTCCTTTTTCCATATGGTTTATATATGTGCACATTTGAGAAAGAAGAGATCGTCCTCTGTAACAGTTTAAAAGTATTCCTAAAAGTCCAGAACATTAAAAATAAAGAAAACTATGGCCAAAAAAAAATACTCTCCATATCAGTAAGTCCTTTAAAATAGTGATAATGTACAAAAGTGAAGTGTGAAATGTCTTCTTACTACAATTATCAGCCCTATTATAGCAGAGCCTGCAAACTGCAACTAAGCTGTCTTACTGTGCTAAATTATCTATACAGACAAAAAAAGGGGATTCCTCATTAGTGGTTCTAACTTTACCTGTCTGTCCGTGCTGCACATAGGTCCAATCACCCCTCATGTTTTTTCAGAAGTGAGTCAAATGAGTCTCTGCAAGAGGAAACCCAAGTACTATTAACAGGACAGTTCATTCTGCGGTTCAATCCAGGCAGCTGGTATAGATAAAAACTGTAGGTACAAATGACACCAACAAACCAAACAGCACAATCTCAGCATGCTTTGTACTCTTAAGTATTCTTACAAACCCTCATAATCCACGCACTGTGTGTAATTATACCACTCAATTAATCTGATGAAAACATCATCCCTGTGAGTTGCAATACAGTGCTTGTTGTTGCAGGAATTTTGAATGGAAATGATAAATATTTTAAGGTATTGTTTTATATCGAGGACTAAATATGTGAGGTCTAGGGGAGGTGAAACAGTATTCAGTGTACACACAGTCAGCCTTTTCTAGAGCAGGTTAACCTTGAGGAGTATGGCTATGAGCCACATTACACCCCTTTGACTGGGAAAGGTACATTTGGCAATGTAGGTATACTGACATGATCAAGTGGAAGACTTAAAAAGCAGAAGAAAAACAAATCATTTATTTTCACTGAATTGATTGTTATATTAAAACTAGTTTTAAGCCATTGTAGGGACATGAATTGAGAGATAAGGTACCTCATCCCAACCTAGGTAAGATGTGGAATGTGACCTAGACAGTTTGGATCCTGATTCAGATTTTGAACCTCCTCTTTGGCATACAAATGTAATAGTGCTGAGATCAAGAATGAAGTGTAAATACAATACAACAAATGTGAAAAGTCAGATAGGATCTAATTACAAACACCCCCACTTCCTCTCCGAGCTGTGGGGTATTCAGATACTAGCTTTACCTCTCCTCGTTCGCTATCTCTGAACGTTAAAGTGTCTTGTCCTCAAAGACATTCCTGCACAAATGGAAATAAGATGTGCTGAGTCAGAAGCAGAGTTAGTCTCCTAGGGCATGATGTGCTAGTTCTACAATACACTATAGCTCAAGCACTAAAGCAGGATTAATTTATAATACCCACTGATTAAAAAAGGGAAAAGGACCAGACCTTACATTGCACAAAACAAATGACTGGATACCAGCCAGATGTCAGAGCAAGTGTCTACCTCCTCCATTAACATGTGCTGCCTCTAACTCTCCAGGAAACTTTCCCTAATGGCACTGCTGTGGCTAAACAAATGCTTCGTTTATTCAGTCTTCCTGACCTTGTCACTGACACCACTCTCCCAAGAACTGTGGGGCATGTCACTTCTCTTCAGAATTCCTTGCAACATTTTCAGCAGCTAAGCACTGTGTCATGAAGAATTCAAAGACAGATATTTGGGAAGATTCAAGATTTATGGTTTGCATGTAACTATGTGCTTCTGCCCAATACAGCATGTGCATAATCCTAGCCCAGCAGCTTCATGAGATCTCATTACTAGAAATCAAGATTGAGGCAAATTTAAGTTAAACATAATGTACAAAAAAATGAATATGAGGGATGTCAACCTTTTGAATGGTGACTAGATGAATAATAGGCTCTCCTTTGCTTGAAGACTTCGACTCAGGAAGTTTTTCTTGAAAGTAAGTGCTAGCTGAGAGAGTTAAGGACTTGAAGAAGAGATTATTGTGAAATCACACAAAGTGGAAGACGAGTAATGATCATAGCTTTTCCTCTGCACAGCATCTACTTACCTATGTAGCAACACAGTGGTGGTGCAGAATCCTAAAAGGCTCTGTCAACGAAGGTCTACACAAATTCAGATATTCCCACAAAAATACTGTATATAACAGCAAGATAGATATTCATGGAGCATTTGTGTGCAGTGGTTGGGGGAAAAAATCTGTCAGACATCATCCTTCTGACTACAGTGCTGTGATAAACTTTTACCTGTTTAATGCTATTTTATTCGTTGTCTCATTTAGGCCAACAGGCCATTTTGGCATTCCAGGACAGCCATAATATGCAATTAGCACCTGTTACAATAGAAATTCGCTTTCTTCCCAGGAGAAGTGGGAAAAAAAGAGAAATTCAATGAGTGCTGGTAGGACTGCTGCTTGGTTAAATTACTAACGTATGATGCAATGTACCTTGACTCTCCTTGCCGGCTTGAGAGTGGCTCAGACTGCTGTTCATGCCCGCAAATAGCCGGAGTTGGCACTATACAGACATCCATGAGCTTGTACCCAGGGGAGGGGTTGTGGCTGAGGTCAGGGCAATGTCACAGACCCCACTGTGGTGTCTCCTTGTTGATCATGGTAAACCAGCAGTGCTGATCAGAGCCACCTACTTCTTCCTGACTTTCTCCCCCTAAGCAATTAAAAAATATTAGATAGACACCTCAAGTTGATAATTCAGCTGAAAACCCTAACAGCCTCTTTGTGAGGCAGGAGCCCTTATCAGCTTGGCCAGGGGCCTTCTGTAACAGATCCCGTGTTTATGCACTTGAATCTTCCAGGGGCCTGTGGCTAAATCCAGAAGAATTCAGGGGGAGTTTTTCCAGTGTTTACATGAGGACAAGAATTCACACCTGAATAACTAAGTGATTAGTAAGTGCATTCCTTAAAGTCTTTTTTTAGCACTAGTTTGACAGCTTTCCATATGCTTCTTCCCCATTATGAAAGCTGTACAGGAGCAGTGTAAATCTATCTCAAAGTTACTTCTAAAACTAGCTTTAGGCTTCAGTTGTCCGTAGGTCACACAGTCTGCCTTGCTGCGGTTGGAGCTGTAAGTGCTTGTAATACAACTGCCTGCTAGAACGGGAGGGAGCACAAAACAACTGAAGATGCTAAGGGCTAACCAAAATTTTGTTTATCATAGATTTGAACTACTGACTTACAGGTGAAAGGCTCCGTATGTTAGTAGTAATCCCTCTCATCACTCCTCCCCTTTGACAAAATGCTCCAGTAACCTATTTTTTCATAGTGTTTCCAAAATCAGTGCAGTTCATGGATTTTGCTGCAGAAAACCTTCATCACCTTGGCCTTTGGCAAAGTGAACAGTGCTGAGAAGCCTGCTCTGGAGTTAGTCTCTTCAGACAATAAAGATAATATACTGTCAAAAACTAGAAGCTCTGAATGAAAAAATAAAAGATAAGCAAGTTACTGAGGCTGGATAACAGACACAGTAAAAGTCCTGATGGGACCAAAGAATGGAAAGGATGAACTGCAAATGAAAACCTGGGCTTCTCCTATGCATGACAGCTACTGTCATGGATGACTAGAAGATAGTTAAGTATTGCATTACCTGCTTATTTCCTAAGACTTAAAAATGAGTGCTTATTATGTCAGAATGAGAAATAATGCACTGAATGTTACATTAATCAATGACACATAGTTGCCTGTAATACTCTATTCACCTCCAAAGGAGCCACAGAGGACGTTTCAGAGTTAAGTAATGAATGTAACCAGAGGCAGAAGGTTTCTGTACAGAGGGAGACAGAGGCTACTGAGGTCAGAATGAATCATAGAATCACTAAACCATGTCCGTAAGAGCCTCATCTATACGTCTTTTAAACATTTCCAGGGATGATGACTCCACCACTTCCCTGGGCAGCCTGTTCCAAGGCCTGACAACCCTTTCTGTGAAGAAGTTTTTCCTAATATCGAATCTAAACCTTCCCTGGTGCAACTTGAGGCCGTTTCCTCTCATCCTATCACTTGCTATTAAGGATAAGAGACCAACACCCTCCATGCTACAACCTCCTTTCAGGTAGTTGTAGAGAGCAATAAAGTCTCCCCTTAACCTCCTTTTCTCCAGGCTAAAGATACTTCAGAAAATTCAGGAAATTATCCAAAACCATTGGACTATTACTGGGTATTGGATCACTGCCACAGACGATGCATGAATCTGTAGCATTTGCCTTGTGTACCACGGACCTAATCTTATTCCTGTGACATATAAGCAATGATTTTGAGGTATGTTAAAATGGAGGAAAATTTGGCTCAGATTAACATCAAACTGAAAACTCAAGTAGTATTTTGAAGAGGTAAAGTCCAGTTCACATTTCAGAGAGGAAAAAAATGGAAACCAGATAGTCACTGAGGCAGCTGCTGAGGCCAAGAGGCATACAGGAAAGAACTGGAAATCTCATGGGGGAAAAGAACCACATGGGGCAGAGGGTGTGATTGACAGAAAATGTTATGAAGTATATCGTGCTGGTCATAACCAATTTGTCACCAATGGAGGGAAAAGTGGGAGAACATAATTTCAATCAATAGATGGTTATTTAGTACTTACTACTGAGAGTGTAGCAGCTTTCCAGAAGCAATTAATAGTGGTTATATATGGATACAAAATACCAGAACAGGTTTTGTAAATAAAAAATAGCTTGCAGAAGACCAAATGCATATAGTAAGTGATGAGAGAAATGAACTTGTCAAGTGGACTGCCTATGACTTCACAGGTTGTTTTGCAAGAATTAAAAAAAAATCCTAAAATTTAAGATATTATGATAATTGCCAAAATCAGATAAGTCAAATTCTGTGCTCAGTTACACCAGTTATTCTTCTTTCTTCTTGCTGCTTAATCCTGTGGTACAGGTATGACTGAACAGAAAATAAACCCATCCAGCAAAACTTACATCTTGTCACACTTCTCAGTAAATGCTTTACAAACTTTACCAACAAACAAAAAGGAAGAGTCACTGCAAGATGTGTTTTACAAGGGAAAATGAAGTCTCTTTCGGAACAGTTCACTGACAGCAGTGGAACCAATTCAGCTGTAGTTCGAATGGGAATCCTTATTATCAAATAAAACAGTGTTCTACTGCCCAAATGCAGCTGAAAGGAACTGTTATTTAGTATATTGCATCATTACCAGCAAGCTTGTGTAACCCTATCTATAGCAACAGCCCTGAACAGTGTGGTCCAAATTCTCTCATTTCTTATACGTGTGCAATGATTTTTAGGGCTTTAGGTTGGGGAGATTTGGCTCAAAAATCAGATGAAACTGATGACTTGATCATTTTGCCTCTTTCTGCACAAAACAAATTTGCTCACTGCAGAGCAGCTGCCTTTCAAATGCCTACACAGCTTAGGAGACCATACAGTAGTCTAATTCCTCGCCAGTGAAGTCAGGCTGTAACCATGGCAGCTGTGAGTGTAAATCTCTGCTGTGTGAAAAGGTCCAGGCTGATAAAGCAGATTGTTGTACAAGTACATATGTGCCTGTGTCTGTGTATACATAACGTAAGAAAGTGTATGGCTCAGGGCGGGAGCTGGGGAGAGCACAATAGCCTCACCAAAACTTTTAGCAGAGCAACTCTGAGTGAGCTGCCAGCTGGATTCCAGCACTGCAGGTGCCCTGAGGGACAGTGCTGAGGATATGCTGGGGGGCCACAGGACAAGGATGCCAACAGGATGGGAAGGGATA
This sequence comes from Pampusana beccarii, assembly GCA_013399365.1. Taxonomy (NCBI): domain Eukaryota; kingdom Metazoa; phylum Chordata; class Aves; order Columbiformes; family Columbidae; genus Pampusana; species Pampusana beccarii. Next base: position 541,101 of record VWYH01004264.1, on the reverse strand, counting down.
ATCTAGTAAAGGTATTTCAGCCAGTGCCGGCTGGTTCTGGCACTATACAGTGATGTCCCTCAGGGGGGAAAGTACTAATTCCAGCCTCACTTCAGCCTAAAAATTACATTTGTAGCGCAGAAAACAGAGCAGAAAACAGCCCTTTTGCTCCAGTAACTGGAGTGACTGGGGCCAAGGAGCTGGCAGCACACATATCTGTAGAGATGCGGAAAGGGACAGTCTCCCTTTAATCATTCTAAGCTTGGCATTACGTCAAGCTTTTCTTCAACATTTTCCAGGGAAACTGGGGCCTTCGTTCCTTCCTTTCATTAAAATACATGAAAGTATGATTGATGATCCTGGAGCCTGATGTCTCCCACGTATTCAAAGATCAGCTATAGCAGTGGCTACTGCCAACACAGCACATGCTGATGTGTTGCAACCCTAATCTCCAAGCTCCTTTTTAATGGCAAGAAGCCAGTTTCCACATCTTACTCAGCCACCAGCTTCTTTAGTGCTCTGAAGGCACAAGCACAGAGGTGATTTTGTAAAGAGGGGTCTTTAACTACTAGGAATCAAGCTGCAGCCCACATGCTCATCCCACTGAGGCTGCTGAGTGACTACAGAGGAGATATGCAGTGATTTACATAATGACAGGTGAAACCAAACACAGGCAAAATTGAGATCAAAATCAAATGGGTAATTAAAACCCTTCCTCTTACCATCCAAGCCCACTGGTATGCTTAGAGAATGGGCAGTTCCTTCAGGGATTAAGTCCATTTTGAAGAGGGTGCTGAACAGAATCTGAAGAGAAAACCATTTTGAGCTGGTATTATTTCGTTTCAGACCACACACGAACAGTTATTATGATGATTTTGCTGAAGCTGAGCCAAGATGTGCAAACATTGATATTTCTTATTCAGAATAACAGATCAGGATTTGACATCTTCACCAGGAGCCTTCCTGCACGGCAACAGCTTGTTTCTAGCAGGGTCTGAACCTCAAAGCTTTAGCCATTCATCAGCTTTCCCACCTGTCCTAGGACATACAACTTGCCCAAATGTGCGCTGCCATCCTGCTTTGCTCTGCAGACCTTCGCAGCAGGCTGTTCACCACAGCAACTCTTTTCACCTGCCTAAATTGGTGCTTCTCACCAAAGAAACTTACTGATTTTTTTATTCCTCTGTGTGAAGTGGCCTGTGAGACTGCTGAGACTCCTCTGTGTCTGCTCCTTCCAACCCAAGCACCTGCATACATCCTTGAATGCAGCTTAGATGCCAGATGCACACATGTATGTTCATGCACTGTACAGGCACAGGTTAATCCAGGAAGGCAAAGAAGCCTCTAGTCCTTTGCCACTGGTCAACCTGATTTTCCCTTCCCTGCCAAAATATTGTAATTACCTACTGCTGTGCTTCAGCTTCACTCCAGTTTTTCTGCTCAACAAGGCAGACTTATGGAGATAGAGAAAAACAGTCATACAATAGTGCCAGACATGTAAGTAGTACTGCAGCCCTAGCAGAGAAGCAGATCAACAAATTCTTTCTTCCCTATCTGGAGGCTCAGCATCATCGCTGAAACTGCTCACTGAAAGCTCCCAATAACATCTGTGCCAGATGACACCTCTGTGAACATCATACTATTTTGCCATGTACTGCATCATCCTCATGCTGGTGTCCAGAGCTGCCTCAGTATGGCCACAGACCTCCCTGGACTTGCCTTCATCTATCCATATAGGCTTAACTTCTGACAACAAAGAGGACAGTCTGAAAACTAGAGGACCGCAGTAAACCACTGGATGGAATCCATCTAGCTGCCCCAAACCAGAATTATCCTTATATTCCTTATTTGTTCAGACCTGTACCTTCTGTATGGCAGAAAACGCTGCAGCAACCAATTGCAAGGTCACCAGAGAAACCCTAGAATTTTACATTAACATGAATAAGAGCTCATAGGATTTATAAGAGCTGGAAGTTCTGGAAATAAAGCAACATATTAAATCTGAATGGCTTAGTCCCAAATGTATCTCCCAGTTAACTACTTCTGGGATATTTCCTTCCTGTTCCCCTACATGAACAGGTTTTCTTTTAAGAAATCCCCTCCTCTTCAGGTCAGCTGGAGACTGTGTAACTGGAAAGATCAAACTAAGATATTTGTTTTAAAAGTTATTTGATATATAACGAATTGCAAATTCAGTGGAGTACCAGCTGGAAGCAACTAAGTCCTTTACCAGCAAGAGATGTTAAAGAACAATGATGAAATAAGTCAACAATGCAGATCTCCTGGAGAGAGGGCTTCTGGCACAACAGGGCAACATAAGCAAGCACGCTATATATAGACCCGGCCCTTGGGTGAATACTCAGATCCTAACGATGACCCCAGTTCAGACACACAGAGAAATGCATAGGATGGTTGTGTGGTTTGAAGCCTGGGCTGGGAGCCAGGAGTTTCCAGTTTCCCTTTTTCCCAGCTCAGTTTGCCTGTTATACCGACGGCCCCAGGCCTTTGTTGACACATAGGGAATGATACTGAGGAAGTTGTGATCTGCAGGCAAATCCTGCATGGCTCTTTCTGACAGCCAGCCGTGCCAGAGGCCATGGGCACCCTTGTCTCAGTCTGTGTGCCCTTCAGAGCAGATGCCGTGTCTTGCTTTGGGCATGTGCCTCCCAAAGCAACTGGCCTTCCGAAGCCTGCAGCCACTAAACATCACTGCCCTCCCCTGTGGTGTGGTGTGCTCTCCTGTCCCGTACTAAACATTTGTGTACTCCCCAACAAGGAAGAGTGTCAGAATTTAAAGTACTAACCTTTTAGACTGAAAAGGAGATGAGGGTTTTTTTGATACCTCAGCTGTAGGCCTGTAGTTATGAACCTTTCTCTATGTTTATGGCCTAAAATCTCCCCCTACATTCTGATGTACCATTTTGCTGTAAAAATATTAGATGCTTATCAGATACACTAGACCATGAAGGATTGACAAAGAATATGTAGAAGTGATTTATTTATGCAATAGGTGTTCTAACACAGAACGTTTGTTTACATTTTTGGTGTGGAAGAAGGGCCAAATTCTGTGTTTTAGAAGCAATTATGTTGCTAATGGAGAGGGATTTAAAATACACCAATTGACAATATGTTTGTTCCATAGAATGCTTTTGGATTCAGTTCTGCACTTCATAAATTCATGATTCATTCCGGGCAACGTTCCTTAAAAATTACGATACGGTGACGAATTATGAATATCGGATGAAATGCTTAGCTTAAGCAATTTTTCCCACAGTCTTCCTCTAGGTTTCATCACGAAAAAATTAAGATAGCTCTCAGAATCTGTTATTTCTTAATAAACATTACACAGGAGTAGCAGACTTCAGAAAGACAGATTTGCTATCATGTAATATATTTCAGCTTCAGGAATAATCGAAACTGAGAGAAGACATGCTTGCACTGGTTTATATGTTTTTGTTCTCTGAATCCTGGATGTCAAATTATTTGCAATATCTCCTTGAGAGCTGAAAGAAGTTGGCTCCAGCTTGCATCTTTAAAGATTCCTTCACATGTTTTTAATCTGATTTATTCCTCATTTTTTCCACACACCTAGAAAAAAAGCCAAGTTTGAACAAAATTCAGTCTGTCAGTTCTGAGACAGATGCACGTAACTCTTGAGACAAGGACTAGGGAAATGCTGTACTCTACCTTTTCTTTGAGGCAGAAGAAGCTGTTAATATTTTTCCAAAGTCAAAGATTCACTTTGACCAAAAATTGTAAAAAAAAATAATTACTTGGTATAATGACTTTGTAAGACTCTTTTCCCCCTGCCTCCCCCACCTCAGTAAAGCTAATTTCTACTCTTACGAAAGGCCTTCTGTGCGCACCCCTGCTTAAGAGATAGCATTGCTGATGAAACAAATAGAGAGTGCTCACTCTCTGTCTCTCCTTCATAAAGGCATTGCTTTGGACCTTTTTTCTCTTCTCAGTTGCACAAAACTTATATGAAAATAATTATCTTTGAGATTTCCACTGGGTTCAAAAGTTTACTAGGTGAAACTGAAAAACAGGGTTAGGAAAGGCAGCCTACTAAATCGTCTGGGAAAAAAAAAAAAAAAAAAAAGAAAGAAGAAAAAAAAAAAAAAAAAAAAAATAAAAAAACACTTTAAACCACTTAATATTAAGAAAACATTATAGCAGAGAGAATTTGTCTGAGGAAATTAAAGTGAGCGAGGGTAAGTTAGAAGATTAACCACAGCACACAAATAATTCAGCTATTTTTTAAGCACAAGGAACAAGATGATGAGGGCCTCCAAGCCCGTGCTCCCTGCTCTATTTCTATAATTTTTGACATGGACAGATTTACTGCTGCTATTAAGCCCCAAATCAGCATTCTCCTCCCAGACTTGTCTCATTCAGCTGAAGATCTTTTAAAGAGTTTAGCAATTTAGCTCTAAGTATTTCACACAGGGCTGAAATTCACAGTGAATGTCTCATCGTTGGTGCTGTAATTTCTTCATGATTTCAAGACAAAATTATTTCAATTTATTTCAGTGCAAATAAGGCAACGAAACCTAAGGATGTGGCAATGTCTTCTTACATGACTCAAAACTAGCTTCACTTTTTTATTCCAACTGAAATATTTCAAGCCACTGGAATGTATTTTAGTCTGCTTCTTTTGTGCATTTGGGATTAAAAATAGGCAAGATACTTCATTTTTTAAATAGTGCTCTATATTGTAGACCTAATTTTTTCCTCACAATAAAAAGTTAATTAAAGTCTGCTGGATACAGTTGGATTCATTTCGTAATGCAAAACAACACATGAAGCACAGCTCTACCACAAAAAAACCCCTCAGTTCTCTCTGTTCCTTTTTCCCCCCTTTTGGCTTGGTTTGCTTTACAAGGGAAAATTTCATCATGTGGAATGTGCAACAGGATAAATTCTAAATTCTGCACTTAGTACTCCGCACTCTTCCCCACCCAGCTCAATGCATTTCAAAGAAGTGTCCCCATTCCACTAGGATGTTCCTTTCAAACAAGCCAAACCTTCTGCTTTGGCACAATCACACTAGAAAACTAGGTGACGAAGCCTGAAGCTGCACTCTGATCTCATACAATTAGTTGTGTCGAGATATTCAAGACAGCTGTCATCTGCTCCCAAAAAACTGACTTGGCAGAGAAGGAGACAATTTGCACCTCTCCCATCTCCCAGGCCGATTCTCTCTCGCTGACCTGACTCACAGAAAGACTCTCCACATAGGGAGGTGCAGCCTGAAGTCCATTCAACTCATGGCTCCTTTCGAAAGATGCTGTGGAGTATGCTTGACACCATTTGCAACCTGCATGCTATGCCTAAGGGTAGATAGCAACATAACAAGTTTCACTGAATGCAGCAACCATACTCTCCACTAGCATGTGCAAATTAGGTTTTTTCAGTGTCAAATTCATCAGGTAGCAGGCAGAAATCGAGGGGCCCCAGTGCAAAGTGCAGAGAAGAGGAGACTGAGGGGTGACCTCATTAATGTTTATGTAAAGGGCGAGTGTCACAGTGACAACCAATGGTAGGACAAGGGGCAATGGGTACACGCTGGAACACAGGAGGTTCCACTTAAATATGAGAAGAAACTTCTTCTCAGTGAGGGTGAAAGAACACTGGAACAGGCTGCCCAGGGAGATTGTGGAGTCTCCTTCTCTGGAGACATTCAAAACCCACCTGGACACCTTCCTGTGTAACCTCATCTAGGTGTTCCTGCTCAGGCAGGGGGATTGGACTGGATGATCTTCCAAGGTCCCTTCCAATCTCTAACATTCTGTGATTCCGTGTATGCAAGAGGAAGAAAACATATGCCTTATTTGACAGCTATCAGCATTAGTGCTGTAACTGAAGTGTTGTGGTAGCCCAGTGACTAGTTTGTTGAGTACTTACAGTATGACCTTCATTTTTTCACCCTCAGATCTCAAAGCAACTTACTAAGAGAAGGGAAAGTCTTTTTAAGAGATCAAGATGTTTTACAGAGGAGGAAAGTGATGCACACTGGAAGAATGCAAACAATTTTGGGAGTAATACAGGGGCACAGTTCTGAGCAGCTGGTGAGTCTCTGGAAGAGGAGTATTATCTTCTAATCGTTTTGAAACTAGAAGAAGGAAAGCAGAAGAAAGTTCCTTTTTTTTTTTCCCCCCTCTCTCTTTCAGTAAACCTGTCATAGGTCAAACTGTGCTTTCAGTAAAAAAAAAAAAAAAAAAAGAAGAAAGGAAGAAAGATCATCTAGTTCTTCATCAGCTGTGGAGTACATACTCTACCAGTTACTGTCATTTCCTAGCTCTTCAAAGGATTTAGTACTCTCTTATTCAACCCATCCAAAACAGAACAATAAGGCATGTAGAGACCAAAATTATTCAACTACATAATACAGTTTCCTCAATAAAAAACAGCTGGTACTGCACAAAACAACAGCAGAGCCATGGGCTAGCATGCTATTTGCAGTCCTGTGCCCTTGGTAGTAAGAACCATACTGCCTTATTTAAGCAGAATGCAAATCAGCATGAGCGTGACATGAGAAAAACAGATAATTAAGATACAGCTCTTTGCAGCCCTCTAGATCTCTACTGCTGAGTTTGAATTCCCGTGTGAACAGCTGCACAGATGTAACTAGAAAATCACAGAATATTACAGCTAGAGAGAGGCAGCTGACATAAAGCACTTCAAGGTGCCTTGGACAAAGGACAGTCAAAAAGTCTATCTTGCATAAACACCATAAATGCAAGTTTCATTATTTTTATGGAGCCAGACTGAGCATTTTTTTTAATTAATCCTGTGATACAGATACTACATTGTTTTTCCCAGCCTTAAAAATAAGCTACTAACAAGATCTGATCAGAGCCCATTAATTTTATGAACAATTACTGGCAAGCTATCTGACCAAATATGAAAATAAGTGTTGTCCTCTCTCACCACTTTTTTCTAAGAATGTCCTGATGGTTTCATTTCTGCAAGAACACGTGCTTTTAGTCATCTATTCGTTCACATCTTCAAGTATGGCAGGTGGATCAACTGCCCAGGAGACCCTAAACTAAATGGCAGCTTGGGTAACCCAGCAAAACTTGGTTTTCTTATATATGCCTTCTTCACAGAGGCATTTTCACACTTCAGCTTTAAAATAACTGTATATTTACTGGCCAAAAAGAAGAAAAAAAAAGTTCCAGGTAGCTGAAGGATTATCAGAGACCAAACCAAAGTGTGGTAGGCTGGGAAAGGTTATCTAAACCCTAAAGAAAAACATCATTTTTTAAGGAAAGATTAACAGACACCAGCCAAACTGGTCTGGAACAGAGAGATGAAAAACATGGGACAACTTGAGTAAACAGGGATGTCATCAATGGCCAGGTGAGATGTGCCAAGCATTGTTCTGAAGCCACAGGTGGTCATGAGATGAATAAATCCAAATGAAACCTGAAGGTCACTTATCCTTGTCTCTTCAGCAAGAGAATTAACACTAGGAGAGAATATTACAAGACTATTTTGTACAGGTAGCCACTCAGCCACTAATTATGGATGAGGCCATTGCTTCCAAAAACAGTGAGCTACAGTGCCCTGCTGTGACTGGCAAAGGAGAGAGCCTGTTCCACAGATGTAATGGTTACGACTTGGCATCATGATGTCAACACTCGGGGTTCCTCTGAGCAGAAAGCCAGACATCTGGTCGTGAGAGATACTCCAGTTCTCTGTTCAGAAACTACAAGAAATTGCCTCTACTGTTGGGACCAGCGTCTGACCTGGGTGGCTGCCTGTGGGTAGCCTGGCCTCTAATCCCTGTTCATCCAAACCGCCACAGTTCGGGACTCAGATAAAAGGCTTCAGTTTATTCTTATCTTTGCTATGAGAGGTAGGTTTAGTTTGGTGTTTAGTTTTGTTCCTTTAGTTCAGACGTGGGATGGCTCATACCAGTGTTCCTTTATAACTAAACCTCGGTGGTTGGGTAAAATTCCAATTTTAGATAATTTCTGTTTATAAAACACATATGAAACTGGCAATGGCCTTTTACTTTAAATGATGCTAATTTTTGCTACTGAGCTTGTCAAAAAGAGCTTGAGGATCTCACATTTCTGATGTTCTGAAATGGGAGCTGTGTAGTCTCTGCTTCTTTCATTAAACTTATCAGGCTTTTCAAACAGCAGAGAGCATAATGACTGCTTCCTTTTCTTTGCTTGTATCAAAAATACTTCGGTGATGTAACCTTTGCAATTTGCTGCCATGCAGAGAATCCTGTTGCAATCTTATTTCCAAGTAAGATCATCCAGAAGAAACTAATCAGGATTCAATTACCCATTAAAAAGCGGAAGATTTTATAATAGCAAAAACAAGAGGTGAGGGTCAGAATCCTTCCAAGGACAAAGTTCAGCATAGTCAGCAAAATTATGCCACAAAGCTGCCCTCTCTTTAGAAAAATTGGTTTATTCAGTAAGATGATTCCCAGCACATCCAGTAGAAAGGTTGTTTTTGATGTTTTTAACCAGTAGAGAAGTCATCTTTCTTGTGGCAGGACCTCAGGACTTTGGTCAACCTCAGTTTTGCAACCAAAACTATCCTATGGTTAGATGACATAAATATCAAGCATTAAAAAAGAGAAGCAAAAACAAGGCCTAAGGAGCAGGACTTGGCTTTTCTATAAATATTCACCTAAGTACAGTGTAGTTATTTCTATTATACAGAAGACAGATTTTAAAAAACATGTGTAGGAACCAGCAAATCATCGGACTACATGTTTTAAAAAATTGTTCCTTGGCAAAATTTTTGTCATTCCCTCTGGCTTTCATAAAAAAACAACAGCAACAACAAAGAAACCACACTATCTCCAGCTTCTCAGAGATAATTCCTCTATCTTCTGACACATTCTTTCACAACACTGTTGACTCAGGGTACCACAGAAAAGTCTATAAATAATCAGATGCATTTAGCATGTACAGACAGGTTTTCTTCTGTAGGGCTTAACATGCTCAGCAAAGGAAGGAAGGAAAAGATCTTTGTCATCCAGATGGGGAAGATTCTTATCACACGCAAGATTTTTATATCAATTCAACAGCTTTTACCACAGGTATCTAACACCTCCTCCACAGAGCAGAGTAGCAAGGCTGTGCTAACCATGGGCAAGGGCACCATCGTCTAGCCAAGTGCAACTCATCTGAGCTGACACAAGCCTATAGCAAAGCCAAATAGATAGGTCCTTGAGGCTGGCAACAGAAATGCCTAGAATCTAAGTGAGATTTTAAAATGAGAATTTGGTGAATAAGAAATTGGCTGGTGCGCGAAGAGAGCAGTTAAACAAAAATAACAGATTAGAATCTGATGTCCAGGGTGGGGAAATGAGATCTCCCTTTCCCATGGTAACAGAGAAATTGAATAGACTACAGTGAATGTGAAAGGCAACAGCTTAAAACCAGCTAAAATGAAATTATTTCCTCACATCTTTTTTGCCTTTGTCCCTCTGCAGAGGTTTGGTGAATCATTGGACCTAGATTCCTGTTGAAGGAATTAGGAATGTAGATAAAGGCATTTTTTAGTAGAACTTCTTTACTTACAGAGGTCCTGTTTAACTGGGAAGAGGAACAGTGAAAACTACCAGTATGTTTCGTCCAGTAAGAAGTGTCATCTTGATGCCCCACTTATTCACCATAAATACATAGCTCTCTTTTTGTTTTCGTCTCTGTTTAACATATTTGTTAAACAGCAGTACAAGGTTTTTTCCCAGCACTGGGAAACTGAATAGGATAAAGTCCTTATCTTTAAGTCCACCTTTTTCAGTTATTGACCTGGCTGAATTACAGCTAAGCTGGTACCAGGCAAAACCTTGGGTCATGATGCAGAATTGTTCAGCTGGCATACTTTGACAAGAAGCATGCAATCTCTACATATTCCGTTGGTTCTAGCTCAAAATCTTTTTCACTTTCTTTCTCTCCCACCAGTGACAGCAAGAATTACCACTTTATCTTTCCAGACTTGATATTCTTATCCACTGTCCAGGAAGACACTGTTATCCAAAGAGTAAAAAGAGAACGGCAAGAAATATTAACTTCTATAGAATGCAAAGCATTGAACTGCCTAACATTGCTTTATCTCACTGATGTTATTTATCACCAACAAGGGCCAATATTTTTTCATGAAGTATTTGGAAAGGAGTTGCCATTCATAACATTAGTCACTGGAAACTACAGAGGGATTCTAGACAATAAGCTGGGGTGATGGAATGATACTGGTTTATCCTGTTTTATCCCAACAGGCTGATAAAACAAAGTTAATTGGATAGTCTAGTTCTCAGACAGCCTGGTGCTCGATTCCCAGTCACCAGTCTTCATTTCCAGATTTTCACAGGCAGTGCCTTCTTCAGATGAAGTACAATGTCCCTAATATTTCAGAGCCACTACCTTCCTATGGATAGAAGCTATAACATAATAGAGGGTGAGCACACTGTGAACTAACAGGTGAGCTGCACAGGGCACTGATTTAGCAACACACAATGGAGAAATTAGTTTAGCTACAGAGCAGGCATGTGGCAGATGAGCCTGCTGGAATTAAAATATGTCAGTCTACTATACAGACACGGGTAGGACACAAGGCAGACCGAATTAACGCTGAAGTGAACGTGCCACACTAGCAAGTAAACCTTTTCTTTATCTGTAAAATCAACAGGAATAACAGATCAGTACTTTGCAGTGAGTTTACCAGAATTAATGCATTAATATGCATAAGTGCTCAGCTGCAGCAGAAATTACGTCTTTTTTGTAGTTAAATAATAGCACACAGTTAAGCAGCCTGTAAACTGCCTAGCTAGCCTGTGCCAGATGCTGGAGGGGACAAGAGATTGGTGCTACACAAGAAGGGTTTTTCTTCTTAAATAATAATTTCTTTAGGTCAGTCATTTTCCTAGTCATGTCAGGCAAGTTTAGCCCAGTGATTTATTTGGAGTTGAAAGGCTGTGGCTTTTTTCTCCATTGTCTCAGTTTTGACACATAGGGGTAAAGAATTTCACTAACCGATAGTATATGTATTCTTTGGCGTTGTCTGCTGTTGACCATGGGAGTTAACCTGATTTCTTTATGCTCCTTTTTGAAACTTTTTAATAGAGATGAGAAAAAGGAAGTCGACTCTCCATAAGCATTAAAAAAAAAAAAAAAAGCCAAAAAAACCTACATTCTCCCTAACCCCACTGGCCCAAATAAACAGCAGAAAAATTATGCTCTGCCTAAGTCCTCAAACAACTTCGATTTTGCTCAGATGTTATGAAGGAACTTAATCATAACAGAAGTAGAATTAGTTTACATTCTTTCCTTTTTTTCTAAGGCATTGAAAATATTAACACTGGCTCTGCCTGAGTAGCATTCAATGTCAATATCTCATAATTGGAGCCAAGTGCAACGCTGACTTTAAAAGCAGGCTACAGACTAAAAAGTGGCTCAGTGAAAGTGATGTTGGGGTACTTTATGTTCACTCTTGTTTATCCCTTGCAATCAAGATAAGGGTAGAGGCAGTTTATTCTTAATTTTTTAGCTGCCAGTGTTCTGGTATTAAAAATATTGGAAATTCTATCAGAAATAAACTAGGAGAGATCAGCTGACATCTTGATGAAGCAGGCAAACAAGTGTTAACTCATTTTCCTGTAGCACGAGTGGCTGGATGTCACTAAAAGAAGAAAAACTTCCCAGAAGCTCAGTTTTCTCCTCATCACATCAAAATCTGCCAACACACAAAACCAAGCCTCAAATTCTGTCAGTGCTACCTTCCCCAGTGAACCGACATTTGAAAGGATACCTTTTAATTAGCTGTAGGAGCACTGCCTTTCACTTTTACTCATCATCCTCTTCTTTTTGACGGAGGAAGTCAGGACAAGCAGGCTTCATTCTGTGCGCTGTTTGTTACTATATGTGAAGTACCTTCATACCCGTATTAGGGCTTCATTTGACTCCACAGTTTTATGGAGAAAAAGAGAACACGCAAGGCTTCAGGTGAAAGGATTGCTCACTTGTCACCAAACAAAGAAGCAATGAGAAGATACAAGGATTTATTTATTTTTGTCACCACACAGCCCTTCCCAGCAGAAAGCACACCAGGCACAAACAACTTCAGTATAAGAAAGTTCAGGTAGAGGCTTTTCATTAGTTGTGAAGGTTAGGGCTACTTGCAAGTGTTTGAAGATGGGCTGATCACCCTCAAAAATCAGGGCCACTGCTTCCTTCTGCTGGGTAAAGTAGCAAAGAAAAAGGAAGCTGATCTGGAACAAAAATATTTTGTGGGGATGCTTCCTGAAATAACCTGTTTACTTAAAAGAGCACTGTTAAATATTTTTAAGCCAGCACTGGCTAATTAAACAATTAAAGACTGCAGAACTTGCCCTGAATATAGGGTCAGGTGCTGAAAGACTCTTTTGTAAATGAGGTAAACTGCTAGACAGAAAGCAAACTATATGCATGATCACAAGCCCTTGAAAACCAATCCCACGTAAAGGACTTTTAGAAAAGCAAAAAAAAAAAACACCAAAACCAACCAACCAAAAAAAAAAAAAAACAAACAGGGAGCCATTCAGTTTTCAAATCAGCTGAGAACAAATTCTCTTGCTTTTGAACCCTTTTTTTCCTGCCAATAGCAACAAGATGAAAACGAAAAAGGCTCTTCAAAAGTTACTTGAGATTTGCATAGTGCAGACCCACCATCTTAGGTGAGATCAAAGCATGACTCCGTATGATACTTCCTCTTCAAGCTGGCTGGAAAACAGAATGAAAAAACCCAAGACCAAGCTACACAGCTGGACAAAGACAGCCACGGTCTTTAAAAATTATGGTCTGAAACAGTCCGTTTTGTCACTCAGTTTGGATGCAAGAGGGAAGTCAACAACAGCCTAAACTCCTAAATGAGCGAGTCCAATTATCCACACGTTAGTGCTCTGCTTAAACTGAGAAACTTGGAGGCAGATGGCAGGAAATGTTCAATAAATACAAATGTTGGGCTAGGATAACTTGTCACTCTGCTGGAAAGAATGGAAAATCAAAACAAAGCAGCTGTATTGAAAGGATTCACCTATACACATGGGTGATAACAACAGGTGCCTCAGCACCCCATGGCAGCAGGAATTAAGACTGTATAGGAAGTGGTTTTCTTATCTCATGAACAACTTCAAATATTTCCAATCTGAACAAACTGCCAAAGGACAAAACATTATTCATGCACCATAATTATTAGTAAAACATTTTATATCTGAATCACCAAAAAATTTCGTTTTGATACCCTTAGAGTACTTCAATGACATCTTGAGAGTGCAGTGTTTAAAAACCAGTATCTTGCTTATCTTTTCAAAGACATGTCATTCTGCATTTGAAACCCTTATTTTTTTTAGCTTTGAAAATTGCATTTTGATGCAATTTGTCCTGTAATGTGAGTCAAGAACCCTTGAAAGTGACTCTTTACAAGTTCTTACAAGAACTCATGGGTTTTCCAGCAAACCAAGACATTTAAACCAGGCCTGCTCTGGAGAGTATATAGTTCCCTGCCACTGCCATCATCTATACTACCCCTTTTAACAAGACCATCCTCAGAGAAGAAGATATTCTCCTTTCTATTTATGCAAGATCCTACTGAAATAAAAGGTTCTAGTATCAGCTGCTTCTAAAACAGTAGAGCCCTGCCCACCTGGGATTGCTTATCTAAGCAAGTCCTATGCTTTCTAGGATGCTAAGTAAGCCCAGTTAGGTAGGCACAGACCTTCCATCTGTGCAGCTCACTGAACAGTTCTTTCTGAGGGGTCTTTTGTGCTGGACCTTGAAATCCTGTCCGCTCTGCCCAAATGCTAATAATCCCATGGTGTTTTTCAGAGTTATTGGGGTTGTCCTTAAACAAAATCTCACTTCATTTTCCCTTTTTAGGCAGAAAGCCCAGAGCTAATTGGATGCATTCTCTCTCTTCTTCAGTGGCTAAATGCAATGCTGATGTGTGCATATAATGTGGGAATCACGTTAATCACAGGCACACAGATCTCAAAGCCAAGAGTGCTGGTTGTGATGACCTAGTCTGATCCGCAGTGTAACATCAGGCATAGAATTTCTGCCAGTGATTCCTGCCTCAAGCCCATGATTTTGCACCTCAGTTCCCATCTGAATAAACCGAGTTGGAGCTTCCAGACACAGGGTTTGTTATGCCTCTCTCTGCTGCACAAAAGAGTTCTTTGTTTCCAGAAACCTTCTACCACACTAAAGTCTTCTGGGCTCTGCCCAGGCCACCTCTTCACATTCTCTTTGTTAAAATTAAGCCTCTTATATCTCTACCCGGAGGTAAGGTTTCCAGGCTTTGAATTATTCTATAAAAAGACCACATAGACCTATGATCTTGGTATCTCAAATAAATCTTGAAGATATGAGGCTCATGCAGTACAGGCTCTTCAAAGGCCACACAGTTAATCATTCAGAAGTTAGCCATTTCAGCCCTCCAGTTAGATCCACAGCCTTTGCTTTCTCCCTGAGTGTGCATGTTATGTTTGTAGTTCTGTCATCATCTCACAGTTTATTCAATAGAATATCCCTGCGCACAAAGTAAGTCTTAAATGGATCTTAGCAGCTGCACATAAGCAGGGCTGTGGGTCCATATTCAGAGCAAGGGCTCAGAAACTTCATACCCGCTCGTAACAATCACAGGGCTTAAACCAACAGCAGTAATCGGTAAGAAAGATTTAAGCGCTTAGGTGGTCTTGGCTGGCCTGGTTTAGGCTTTTAGTTTGGTCTGTTGTTGCTGACCCGGTCCTTTAAAAAGCAAACTTGGCTGAAAGAGCTGCTCCTAGCTCTTCCTGTTACCCTGCTTGACCTGCCATACTTGCATGCACGTCAAATGCCAGCAAACCAAATGTGCTGTTCCTGTAATTACTAGCAAAAATGCATGTAATCCGTGTCAAACTAGCCCTAATTTTCATGGCAAGATTCCCAGGTTTTGCAGTGATCTAATGTGGCAGAAAGATCTCAAGTAGTTCACAAATACCAAAAAGCACTAACGTTGTCAACAGATTCATTAGGAACTTAACAAACGCAGAATCCTCTTTGGTCTAGTATCTTAGCATCTATCTTGGATCCGTGTATATAGATATATTCACACACAACTCCAGTTTTCAAAATCCTTGAACATAATTGCGTTGTAAAAGCAACTGAGATTTGGAAAGCTTAACAGAGATGCTTAAGTGCCATATAAGTCCTTTAAGATGTCTGAGATATTAAGCGATCCATAAGGGGTGCATGATACTACAGGGAAACCATAAATAAAACTTATCTAAATTGCTCTAATCAAGCTAATGAGAATTGAAAGTTCACTTTGGAGAAAAAAAAAAAAAATTAAAAATCGCTGTTTGCTTTTCAAGGTTTTTTTCATTTCCCAATTTCAATCATGGTTTCCATATTTTTTTCAATAAATGGAAAGGTTATTCATCCGAAACATCTTTGCAATACACAGCTGCTTTTGCCTGTTTATATTTACCATTTTTTTAATTTTTAAAAACTGGGAGCAGGAGGAGGAGGAGGGAGGGGCTTGGTAGGTACAGCAAAAAAACAGTATCAATGTTTTTCACCAAAAACTGTTTTCAAACCCAATTTTTTCAACAAAATGTATTTGTAATAAATACTGCTCTTTTTTTCGTTTAATCATTGAAAATCCCTCAGGTATAAATACAGCAAGTCATACATTTTTAAGCTGTTATTTTGGGCTCTCTGCAGACTCCAAAAAATGTCTTAAGGTTATTTGCACAGACAGTAAGACTAGACGTGTCTCTTTTTCTTTTCTATAAATGCTGGGAGTCTCAAGCCCTGTTCAGTGGTAATAGACAGTCTAAATTTTTGACATACATTTGGCACTATTAATATTTACTCTAAGTGTAATGTTACTTTTTTCGTGAAAAAGTCTGAGACACACAATCCATTGCCTGACTCCATACTGAGTGTGAGGTAATGCCTCTATCCACTGGTCAAGAAGAAACATAGGAACTAGAGAGCTGCTTTTTTAACAGAGTCAGTGTTTTCATTTTCAACATGCTTTGCACTAAACATCACTAAAGCCCTTTCACTAATTCTGATCTTGTGATTTCTGCCATTGACAAGTAGAAGCAGAACCCAGCAGAGCAAAGTGATGTAGCGTTAGGGTATTGTTTCAAAAGCAACATCTAAATGTGACGGCTGCTCCATTGTCTGGCTCTTTAAACCCAGCCTAGGATTTTCCTTCTGGGACAGTGCTCCAGCAAAATAAATAAATGGGCTGTAGTTTAAACTCCAAAGCCCTTTATAAGATGATATTATCTTCCAGGCTCAGCAATAATAGGAGAGACACCACATTACGGCAGACATAGACTTCTGCACTTTTGGAGAGATCAAAGCTTGCCTTGTCTGCAATAACTTTGGATGCAAGATGGCTTGAGCAAACATGGTCTAAAACACAGCAGGGGAAAAGGCCATCAACATCCAACTGGCTGATTTAAATCGCAGTTTCTTCTTATTGCCTCACCGACCGAAAAGCCTGAAAAACAGTGTATTTGCATGGCAGCTGGTAAGTACCTCAATGGTGGGAGGAAACTGCAAGTAGAGGAAGAAGCACCACAGAAGGGCTTATACCTCTAGGGGACCATGGAAAACAGAGAGAGCAAAGAGGCCATACATTCAGGTTGAAATGCTTTAAAAAGGGCTTAATTACCAGGAGGCACATTTCCCGCATTTTCTACACATCACCCTCAAAACCAAACACTCCACCAAATCTTGACCATTGTTCTCACAAAATGGCACAACTTGGGCAGAAGCAGTTGAAGCCAAGTGGAGCAACCATCACCAGGTACCAGCTACTTCCCTCACGGAAATCTCTGTGTAGGTCACTGGTCCTAACTTTCCATTACCTCCAAACAATGCCTACATACTCCTGATGTTACCCTCATCTTTGCATCTTCTGCCACTCTATTTGACAGAAATTGAGTAACATGAAGGCTTATACTAACTTTATGCTATCTCGGAGACGAAGTCCAGGTCATGCCTGGAGGTCCTTTCCCAAGTGCGTTACAGCAGGGAGGGCTGTTTGGTGACAGGCAGAGTAGGGGGCAAAGCTGAGCTGCTGTGTTTGCCCACAGCCTCCCCGAGATGGCACAGCCTGGTTGTAACATGCTGGACACACCACCAGAGCATGCACTGGCAGAGTCTCAGTGCCCTTTAAAACGTCACAATTCAACCCCGAGAAACAACCTTTAACTTCCAAATTGCCTCAGCTTGAGCATACTGGCTTTTGGGCACAGAGGTGTTTCAAGAGCTTAGCACACACACCCCCCAGCCAGACATTGCTCCCCTGAAGGGACAGTCCCGGTGCCTGCAGGACCACAGGGCTCCCACCAGAGCTGCAGTCCCATGCTAAGAAGTGTCAGACTGCCAGGTAGGCCGTGATCTGGCTACAGGCCGGGAGCAAGGAGGTCCTGGAGGGGACTCCTGAGGGTTGCCAGCTTCCCCACAGGAAACCTTGGCTGCATTTTCTGCTGTGCCACATAATGATGTGTGGGCTGCAAATCTGGATGTTAGAAGCAGGCTGCTCCTGCATTAAACACACAGAGGAGGGACTCAGCCTTTTCTTCCTCATTAGGGACAGTAATGCCTCTGGGAAGTCAAGCACAGGGTGATTGTGGCTTGCTCAAAGACACTGAGCAGTTAAGCAGGACATGTGATATAATCCTCAGTTCTGCTCCTTTTGACTCCAATCTCTTTCATCCAGAGTCAGTGTGTGACCTCACACAGTCTTACAGAGTGCTGGTCTTGCCTCGTTGGGCAGGTTAGCTGACACATGAGGTCTGGTTGGATCATAAGTTTTCAGTCGATTCCTTTCAAAACAGACTAGTTACACTAGTTCAAAGATGCCAAAATTAGTATGTAGCACAGCATATTCTCCCAAAGTATGAGGTCCTACTGCTCGCTTTTTGCTCTCTAGTAAATACTTACACAACATCAAATGTGTTCTTCATGCAGCATCAGATAATCAGCCATGGCCCCTTCAACTGAAACACGATGTACCTTCCATATTGCTTTCATCTTGCCATAGATAAGAGGTAAAACTTCATCCACCTCAACACACCAAACATCCCAGTCTTGCTTTAATGCTTAACTGCAGCCACAGACAGAACTGAGTTATTTGTGGAAGAGAGTAACTATTTATTATTATTATATGTACTGTTTCTTCTGTAGCATCCTTTAGGGTTCCAGTAACAGAAAAGAGCCTTACTATTCTAGATGCCATACAAAACCAGAGCTAAATGCCAAGCTTTGCTCCTCTACCAAAAAAAATGTTCAAATTTGATGTAGTGCAGTTATTGAAACAGGACCACTTGGATCTACAACCACCCAGTGTTTTGATCTGGCAATATGAAATGTCACAAGAGGATGATTCATGAAAACACCTAAATGCAGCGGAGATGGTGGGGGGGGGCGGGAGGGGGAAGGAAAGGGAGAAGATTAGAAAACAGCTGAAACAAGGCAGGACTAAACAGAACTTCTCTTGGTGGCAATATACAAAAGTCACTACAGAAATGCAGTGAAATTTTGAGATCACATTTCTCCAGTTTTCACTTATTCAGCCTTGTCATGAACCTAATTCTACAACTCCCTAGTCAGCTCTTGCTCAACTATTGTTACAGCTAGAAAGAGTTCTGGGCTTTTTTTTCTTCCTTTCGTAAAGATCTAACACAACTCTTTGCTGAACTTGGGCCAATTTCTTCTTGTCTTACCCCATCTTGATCCATAGAACTGATCATTGTCCTACCTGTAACACTCTTACAGATGTCTGAAGGCTATCATATTTCCCACTTCTGCTCCTGCCATGTTCTCTTTTCTAGACCAAACTGAACTGATTCTCTCAGCCTCTACTCACAGTTCGTGTTTCCTAAGCATCTTACCACTCTTGTTGCTCTGACACTTTCACATTCATCTACATCTTACTGATGGTGCAGTACATCCAATAGAAGGTCTGTTAGGGTGTGAAACAGACCTATAAAGAAGGAAAAGCATTTGTACTGTAAGAAATACAACAAATTAAATATTAGCAACAGAGTACTAGGAGTTTTTCCATACTACCAGAGATTGATTAGGTGGGACCAAATACATTGTTTCTACCTTTGGTTTCTTCTGGAGTGGAAGTAGATGGAAGAGGCTGCAGTGTTGACAGTTTCATCACCTCATGCTTTCACAAAGAAGTCATTAGTAAGACAACTTTTCTCCTGTCTCTGGAAAGCAGTTAGTACCTTTTCAGTGGAAAAGCTGGAGGGAAGGAACCTGTGGCTCGTAAGATTTTGCAGCACTAAAATGTATTTGTCTGATAGTGGTGAAGACGCAGCATGATGATGTCAGATCACAAGCACTCACATACCCTGTGAGGCAAGAGTACAGCGAAAAATCATGTCCATCCTGTGCAAAGGAGCCTAGTGGGGAAGGCCTTCAACCTGGTGTCTGCTGTGCTGGCTCTGGAACAGGAGGCAGTACTGTTACGTCACATACATTTCTATTAGAAAACCAACCAACAAAACAAAAAACACTCATCTGTCATGCTATCTTCTGGGTCCACAAAGGATGATCTTTGTGCAGCTTTTTAGCCTCATCTAATGTAAGCCTGCTTTGTTGTATGTTATTTGCAGGTGTTGGGCTTGGAAGGTAAGGTGAATCAGAAAGGCTTCTTGCAGAAAGGGGGCCCTGCAGATATTTATCAGCCAATCCAAAGTCCAAAATCCCTTATTTTTTTCTTAGCTTTGAGCTGAGTTTTTTGTCTGGCACTGTCTCACTCAGTGGTGAACCCGACTGCAGAAGTAGTATACTCCTCTCCCGCATTTTCCTCTTCCAGAAAAATCACAGGGATGCACCCAGCCCTGTTCCCTTCTGCTGTGGGTGTTCACTGGGTCCCTTGCTGGTGACATCTACCAGCATCAGCTTTCAGGAGCGAAGCTCGAGAATCTTTTACAGAACAAGCTAGAAAAGTGTGAGAAATTGGGGAAGGGGGGGAAGCAGGAGTAGAGGGTGTTTTTCCTCCAAGTCCTAAAGGAAAGTTTGAGCCAACAGTTTGTTTATCATTTGATTTTATTCAAACTTTACTATGGGAAACAAGGAAAGGGAAAGCCAAGTTTGTCTGGAATGGGCTCAGATCCAAACTATGCTGCTGAGAAAAGGAAAAATAACCAGAATAGCCACATGCACAGACAGCTAATTCCGCCAATTCTTTACTTGACCACATCACTTCCCACCCTGTACACCTCAATCACTGCCTCACCCACTTCAAACTTGGGATTATGCTCTGCTGCTTCTCTAGTGTTTGCATGGGCTCACAGGCTGATTCTCTGCTCTCCTGTTTCTTTAGTCATTTACACCAATGCCAAGAGTGAGCAGAAAACTATCAGGTCAAGACCCAGAGCTTCAGCTAATGGAAATCAAATCACCACCATCTGTGTCCTCTACTGCACACCACTTTGTGGGTTGAGACACAGGGAAGAGAGCCTTGTAATTCTTCTTCGAACCCACCTCAGTTTGTTTAGACATGTACCAGCACTTTCCTGAACATCTCTTCACCTTATCTCTCAATACCCTTTTTCTTGCTGACTCCTCTCTGCAGCTCCTGCTATTTCCAGCAGCACTTGCAAGAGGCCTACTGCCATCTCAAGCCTTCACCCCACGGAAGACTCCTTCTCAATGTTTCCTGTTCTGTGCATGTGTGGCAGGGGGAGGAGGGTGTTCTACAGGTCCTCTTCCTGCTTTTATCTCATTCTGTGAGAGAATTTCAGACCTATCATTTGCAGGAGGGGGAAAAAAAAAAAAAAAAAAAAAATCTGTGCACCAGAAGAGTGCATGGTAAGCATCCTGCTGTGGCCCAGCCTCCATTGCTAACCTAGATTGTAAGAGAATGAAAAAAAAACCCAAACAAAAAAACAGAGGGGGCGGGGAGGGATTAACTGAAATCAGAACTTAAGTAATAACACTATCACAAAATAGATATGTCTGTTCTTCAAAAATCTTTGGTCTTGAGTATTTACAGATGGAAAATATGGACATCCTTCTGCATATTATTTTTCCCAGTGCATTTTACTTGGCAGCTCAAAACCTTATAGCAGGAAGAATTTCAGGGATCAGTTCAAAGCCTTGTGCTGTAGCAGATTGTCTGATGTTGGACCTACACACAAACTGAAAGCCTTGGGAAGAACATGAGCCCATGATTTTAAGATCCTTTAAAAAAGTCAAGATCTAAGTGAGCACTGTGCACATACACATTGCATCTAAAAGGCACACAGGTGTTCAGGTCTTAACAGGAGCTAGGACCCCAGTTGATACCATCCACACACAACAGCAGTGACGAGCTGAAGCTCCTTCACGCATCTTGCCCACTGATCAAATGCAAGTCTAAGTTACAGCTCAGGTTAACGGCTTAACATATATCAGGCCTTTCACTGAGGTTGGAGCTGTAATACAGCAATTAACACATTAGGCAGTCTTAAGCATATACAGTTCTGGCAGCTCAGCTGGCCCAAGATAATCTGTTAAATGGTGACAACTTCACCACCTGTCTGAGCCACGAGGTGCCTCAGTCTCAATCCATAGGGTTGGGTCGTAAGACTATGAATTGAATTTAGTCTCCTTATTCCACGTAGTCCCCCTGCTCCTTGCCTAGCTAGGGAACAAGTGTTTCCAAGGGCATCGTTTATGATGTGCACATTGAGAGCGTCTACATCTGCCTTTGTAACGCCCGAGTTGGCGTCAGGCACACATATCCCATGGGCACAGAGCCCACCCAGCTCTCCAGGGGCCTGGGATCACACACGCGATTCAGTCAGCCAAAACACACTGTGTTTATCTGCCTACATGAGCCAGAGCTCTGCTCCTGCCAACAACAATGCTTGTTTATTCTATATCTGTCTGCCTTTCCTGGCACTCCATGTTGTAGAGCCTAAGAGCCAGCCAGGCGCAAGCAGTTGGATGGATCAGCTAATTTCGCTCAGGTGCCCAAATAACCAGTGGTTGGGTAATGGCTCTCAGTCAAAAGCCATGCTAAGGCAGTGTTGAAAAGGAAGGCCTGATGACAAGCTGCAGAACTTAAAGTGTCCAGTCTGTAATTATGAAGAATTAAAAAAAACCCTAAAAATCTTAAAAAGTGATTTCTTGAGCACCAGAGAAGTTCAGATCACAGTGGGAGTTCAGGATTCACATTGTGACTCATCCTATGTGACATGCTATGCTTTTCTTCACTTTCCTCAGAAACAATCACTTGATGTTTTGGGATAAACATATGTCAGGAAACAGATCATATCCTACAGGAACAGAAGGAGGAAGCTAAGCTTTGTTCATGAAATCCTAAGAATGTATTTTTAATGACGGAGGCCTGAGGCAGCTTCCCATAATTAGTTTACAGGAGTATCTCAGAAAGGCTTTGGCAGGCTGCACAGTGCTCATAAATCTGCACGACTGTAAAGTGTTCCAGGGTCCCTTCAAAGGGACTGGACCAGAGGCAAAAATAGCAGGATGCCCTTCATGTGGTAATCCCAGCCTCTGCAGGCTGAGAGGTATCAGGAATCTTAACGAGAAATCCATTCTCTGGAGACTTTTACCTCTAATCTACACCAAAGAGAAGGGAGGGGAGAATAAATAAACGGAAGTGCTCACATTCCTTGACAGATCTAAAATGGACTTCCAGAGTCTTTAACATTCCCTCATTGCTGAACAGCCATGACCCTGTAGGCAAAAATCATCAATATATTCTTCATTAGAAAAAAGGCCAAGTTCCCAGGCAAATTTAAATGCATCTCCACTGGTATCACTTGCACTTTCTCCAAGAGAATCCCTCCAATGCTGCATCAGGCAATGTGGAAGGCAGGATGTATTTTCTGCCAGGGCATAGGAGAGAGTCAGAACTGTTTTGTTCAAGATTCAGAGAGACCTGCTCCAGTGAGGCAGAGTTACCCTCAATCCAGCTCACAGCACTGGGAAGCTGTTTGAACAGGTGAGAGAGCAGCAGCTGCCTGTATGCCCAGGAGACAGAGGTGGGCTTCACCTTCAGTGAGGTACCTGCAGGCAACACTGCAGTGGTCCAGTGGTTTTGGTTTGTGGAAATGGTTTCTTCCCATTAAGATGAAAACATCCATATAGCTTTGTTTGTTTGTTTGTTTTTCTTTTTTTTCTTCAAACCCTAGAGGTTTTGTACAGACGCCCTAATGAATATCACTGCTGGTAGGTACCATAGCAGTAATTGAGAAACTTCTTTTTGGTTGGTTGGTTGCCTTTTTTTTTTTTTTTTTTTTTTTTCTTTTTTTTTTTTTTTTTTCTCTTTTTTTTTTTTTTTTTTCACCCCTAGGGAGGAAGGCAGTGCCAGTCGTTTTCATCGCTGACCATTCCTACAGCCTTCCAACACATCTCTTTTGCTTGCTTCCCACAAAGCCATGAAAACAATCCCTTATTCTCTGCTTCTGGTTTCCACAGGCTGAAGATAAAATCTGAACAAATGACAAATGAGGAAAGAACAAAATCGAAACAATAATGCTAAGAGAGATAGCAGTACTTATTAGCTCCTTCACACCTTGTATCCAAGCATCTTAAGGCACTTCACACAGCCCTGATACCCTACTGCTGTATGGTAAGTGCCTTTTCAAAGCAGGGGCCAGTAAGTCAGAAAGTGAAATGCAATCTCCTGACACCCAGATCTGTGTTTTAAACCAGAAATTTTGCCATATCCCAGTCTGCATGTTAACACTGAGGTATCTAAGTGTTCCAAAACAGGGACACTTTTATAAGAAATCTCATTTCCAAACTATTCGACAACTATTATCCTAAAATTATCTCTCACATATTTCTCGGTGTAGAGAACATAAAGTGTTTTAACTTCCAGGTAGGGTGACATGCTTTATTCTTAAATACAGGTTAAAACACATATTCCATTCATCAGCTGTTATTATTCATCCATTTTTGTTCATAAGATCAGATGGTTTTGCTTTCTGGTCCTTGTGAGCTAGCAAAGTCCCTGTGCCTTTTGGGAATACAGTGTGACACAGGGCAATAACAGTAATTTAAATGTATTCAGTGGAACTCAAACATGAAAAAATTCTTATTCAAACCTTCTTTTGAAATGAACAGGGCAAAGCTTGCCCTTCGGCAAGCCCTTTTAGAACATACAGAAAGCATACAACTGACTCCATTCTGAACTGTTTATTCAGAAGTAGGACAGCCTGAACATCAGAACACGCTAAGAGTCAAACCTCCTTTATATTTCATTCCTATAGAAGCTGTCATAACTCTATCAGTGAGAGACCTTGGGACCATCACTTTGATTCAGCAGGCTAGATAAGCTTTACATGAGGATCTACACCAGGTTTGACAATATGGTGTTCTTCTTTTCCCTCTCCATTTCCGCCTTCCATAAAATGAAAACACTTATACTTTGTAGAGAGCTTTGAAAGTTACAGAAGAAAAAACAGACTGAAACGCAGTGAACCATCATCCAGATCACTTACCAGTATATAGACTCAAGGATGCCAAGATCTGATGCCCAAGGCACTGCCTGCTGAAGGCATTTATCTTTCAAATAAAGGATTTGTATTTCAGTCCTAGTTGAAGAAATTGATTGTGCAATATTTTCATTTATACCAGCTACAGATCACTAAAACCAACACTAGAATCTAAAGAGCCCCAATGC
Organism: Pampusana beccarii; assembly: GCA_013399365.1. Taxonomy (NCBI): domain Eukaryota; kingdom Metazoa; phylum Chordata; class Aves; order Columbiformes; family Columbidae; genus Pampusana; species Pampusana beccarii. Next base: position 516,450 of record VWYH01004264.1, on the reverse strand, counting down.
ATCAGTGGCTTTAATTCTCATTATATTCAGAATGGCAGGACCCATCTGGGAAAGGCAATCAGCTAACTTCTCACCAGCTGGCAACAATCAAGAACTAAGTGCATGGAGTGAGTGAGGGCTTCACTTCAGACTCTTGAATGAAGTAATGTTTTACAGTGCTTATGTAAATACAGTTCAATGGAGAGGATACTGGCAAGAAACCACAGTAAGGACATAAATTCATGGTGCTGGAAGCCCAGCTTGGCTTGGCTTGCCAAAGTAGTTCTCAAAAGAATCCAGCATCTCATGTAAATAAACCTTTTACCTAGGTATTAAAGCAAGAGAAAGGCTGGATTTTCTATCAGATGTCATGATTTAACAAATGGTTCCATTTCCTCCACAACTCACCATTGTCCTGAAAAAGAACAAGTAAAATGAAAGAGGTTCTTAGATATGTCTGAGTTATTTCAGCTAGTCAGTTCAATTGAACGGTGCACAAAGCAAATGAGAAGCTACTGTCTTCTTTTTCATTCTCACTTGCATTGCTCAAGATGTTGATTGATACTGTCCCAAACTAGGAGATTTGGGTTGTGAATATGTATCTTCAGTGGCTCCTGCAAAGAGAAGAAGTTCTCACATTATTTCTCCAAAGAGGAGACAATGAATCTTCTTGGATTATGAGTTACTGGCATTCTGTAGCCTTCCCATTCGCCTTTTGCAATTGTTTTATAAACACTAAGTCTTATGAATGCTTGGCAATCCCTCTAGCACCTGGTCTGGCTGACACAGGAAGAACACAGGAGATGGATGGTGTCTGTCGGTGTTCGTTCTCACTGGCATCTACAAATAGCTGATGGAGACAGTTTCAACCCAGTGAAAACACCGCAGAGGGGTTTCACTTTTTCACTTCTGGTAAATCAAGTAGCTGCTATCTTCTGTCATCAGTAGTGGATTATGCCACAGATTCAGTGTTGAACTGAAGGTCCTCACTTTACTCACTGCTTGCAGGCTGCTGTTGAACTCTGACAGTTTCAAGAGGTGTAGGGCTATCCCTTGCAGGCTTTCCATTTACTTCTCCAATACCCACTTCCTTCAGCTTGAACCTGTGCAGTGGCTGCTCACAAGTAGCTACTACATGTCTTCTCCCTCTCCTGAACAGTTCTGCTTATGTTGATATTTTGGGGCACTTTTTACAGTTAGCTTTGCTCTCTCACAGTCTTTTAAATAAGCTGGAATCACACATTCCTCAAACCACCCTGCCTTTAATTAGAGAACCACCGTGTCTGAAGAGCTAGCTGTGGCCACCAAGGCTGCGTATTTTAACATAACATACCTACAAAATCCTTCTTCCTATTCTGGTTTTGGGGACAAAACAAAATTCTCTGCTCTCTCAAATCATCTGAGATCACAAAGCTCCACAGACATTGCCAGCGCCCATCCCAGTATCATACATATATCATGGCATTCCCTTGGGGAAAGTGTTCCCTCACACAGCTGTCTGTACAATGCTCAGAAACCAAGGAAAACATCACAAGCTGTTGCTATAGAGAGGACACCAGCAATGCAGGATGCCATGCCTGCTCTGTAGGAGGAGGCCTGGGATGTTTGAGCTCCAGAGAACGGCTGTAGGCACAGAGTCTCTGCTTACATCTGGAATTCACATAGTGCAGTACACAGCCCTTGTCCTCACCACTGACTAATCCTTCTCTTGATCTATATAATCTCCATAAGCATCGGTGCAGACTCCAAGGCGTGATTCAGAATGGGTACTTTTACCCGTAATATGATCCTATGTCCTCAATATGTTTTCTGAGATTCTACATTCGACTGAAAAAGCAAGGCTGAGTTTTACCTAAGGAAGAATATCATTAATTGCCAGGAACTTTGGATATCTGATTAAAGATGCCATCCTAAAGGGCCTGGCTTTCCAAAAAGTAATAGATTCCCAGTTTTATCCGTCAAACATCTTTGATAGTATGTTTCCTGTACAGTAAATGAATGAGGAGACCATGCCCAAGGCACTTCAGCAGTTTGCAAACCCAGTCCAAACAAATGCAAGCTCTCTCTGAAGCCAGTTGTTTGGGCCAGCTCTCCAACATGCTCCTTCTTCTCTTCCTCATCAGAAATTCTAATTTATTAACAGCTGAGACTCAAGCTCTGGACTTGGAGGGTCAGGCTTCTCACATCTGGGACTATCATTGCCATCTCAGAAGGAAGCAATTTAAGATGTGGCCATTTTAGAAGTGGAACTGAAATAGGCAAGAAAAGTAATTCACTGACTGGTCATGTACAAACACACCCTAATAAGGCTGTTTACATCTACACCTTCTCAAATAAAGTAGCTGCTTACATTTCTGATCTAAAGTCAAGACAGTGGATGCTAGTTTTAAATATTACAAAGGTAATAGCAGCAGTGCAGTCCTTCAGAAGCAAGTTTAAACTCCAATCTTCCAGCCAAGGGGAGGGAGAGGGAGAGGTGGTTATATCCCACGGAAGAAAGGGAGAGCTGCCAACACATTCAGAAACAGTGATGTGTGGAGAGTTAGAACAGTACTGCATGTAGAGCTACTTTTGAAAGCAGAGGAAGAGGGAAACCTTCCCAGCTGTGGCCAAGGTAGAAGGGCTGAGAAGGGAAGGTTTAGTGGTGAGTTGCAGTTTGTGTCCTCTATCCTGCCATCAACTGCCCATCCATCAGCCAGTGCCTTTAAGCTGTGGTAGGCTCTGAGCAACGTGATCTAGTTGGAGATGTCCCTGCTCAGTGCAGGGACGTTGGACTAGATGACCTTGGAAGGTCCCTTCCAACCCCAACTATTCTATGGTTCTATTCTAGGTAAGGCCATGCTCTTTCAGTCCACTTTTCCTATCTGAGCCCAAAAGTTGGCATCTAGCTTTGAAGCCTGCCCTCTGCCCTCCCTGTCGCTTCCCTAGTGTGACCTTAGTTCCTCGTTCTTTTTTGTTTTCCTTTTCTATGCACAGCTGCCTGCCAGGCTTGCTAAACCCTAAAAACCTTCCCTGACATCAGGGCTGCAGAGTCATTGCTACCCATGCAACATGCTCAGTAAATGGGAGCAGGACACTTTTGGCTTTTTCAACAAACAAACCCACAGCTAACACTGTAGCGTTCTATGGGATGAAAAAACTGCATCAATGGGAATCCTATCTTTTGTGGCTAAGGACAGGAAAGGCAGAAATACACAGATGAGGTGATGAGAGGCCCAGTAGTAGCAGAAACAGGAAAACTATGTTTTTACAAATGAATCATACATTCTAGGGTTCAAAATAGGCAGTGTTCTAAGACGGGCTGCTTTTAACAAGACTTTGTGGGCATTTATAGGCCATACATTTTAGAATTAAAACGACAGAACTTGTGTTATTTCCTTGGGAAGCTTTTCAAGGTAATACACAAGAATGCAGGATCACCCAAATGTTTTTTCATGTACTTTTCCCCCTTTCTGCATAGTCCATTGTTTCATTGACTAGAAGAGCTGATAAGAGAGAAACCCACTTTCAAGAACAGCAGGTCTGAGTCTGTGTCCTGTGAAGACAGAAAGGGAAGGGGAGCTGACATTATTTAATTGTATTGCCCACAGAAGGAGCAACAGATCAAGCCACTGAAATTTCCTATGCCTTTGTTTCCGCGTTTGCGAACTGTGGCTAACATGAAGGCTGTCATGAGGCCTAGGCTGTATTTCAAAAGTGCCTTGCAGAGGCTTGGATACTGCTGAATGTCAGTCTTCAGTCCTAGGATCTCAAATAGGAAATAACAGATGTAGACAACATTATCCTCTAAGGTAGGCGACAATGTGTGAAACAGGAAAAAAATATCATTGCCGTAACAGGTCCTTTGTGAATGGCGCGACAGGGACTGAGGCTCGTATTTATGTGAGTCTGTACAGATCCATGTATAAACACTGGCCTGAGATGGGTCAGTGAATGTACTAAATGGAGGCACCATGGCATTGTTCTACATTGTCCCACTTTATTCTAATAAAAACACTGAGCAATGCCTAGCCACATGTATTTCTGACCTGCTAGATAGTGTGTTATTACACTTGCTTCCTGGAATAACAGAAAAGGAAGTTACCTTCTAAAGAAATGAATCTGTGGTCAGAGATTTTATGACTAAAACAGGCTTATTGCATAAACAGGGCTTCTAGTTATCACTGCATCGCACCCTCACAGCTGGTGTTCAAACTACAGGCTGCCTTCTAGAGAGCACGCAGCACTTAGCACAGGTGATGGAGAATTCCCCTGTCTGAACGTGATCATCTTTTCCCCACATACATATGGAGTGAAAAGTTTTTAAGTACCATTTTTTCACCCTATGAGTGAGTTGGGCTTGTGCTGGGTGCTGCTGAGAGAAGAGCACAATCCTCTGGCTGTAGAGTCAGCTACAGAGGGGGATGAGGGAAGAGACGTCTGTTTGAGATTAAGAGATTGTTCCAAAACTTTCTGTGCAATGCAAAAAACACAAAACCAAATGTTTATGCTGTGAAATGGCAAGAATCCTTCAAAACGGATGGGATGGGAAGAATACAGTACATGCAAAGTAACTTATTGTTATGACCTGCCCAAGGATGGCAAACAGGCAAACCAGAGTAAGAATGGTCATTGGAAACAAAGGGTGGGAATTAAGTTACAAGCTTGCCACAGGATAATCAGGGCTTCGCTATTCCTCAGAATTATAACATTTTTCAAACATAAGGTTTTCATAAATTTTTTTTGAGTAGAGAAAAAAGTATCAGTTCCAAAGTAAAAAAAAAAAAATCCAGCAATAATTCTACACTTTCCAAAATATTAAAGTTTGAAAAAGTATGGGGAAAAAATGATTTGTGCCTTTCTAGACAGTTAAAGATTATAGAATGAGGTTATGGGCTTTTCTATGACTCTGTGTCACTCCTTTTTCCTCTTGTTTCTCACAGATTTATGAATCTTCAAAGCTTACTATATCAGTGACTTCTCAGCAAGGCTTCTATTTTAATAGGCCTCTGATTAAAGGAAGGATATTTTAATTAGTTCTAAAAGAAGAATATCAGTATAATTTGCATACTATGTTTATTCGGGGGTTATTTTTCAATGAAACATAAATGGGAGTGGTTTTTTACTGATATTAAAAGCAGAGGGACATTTGTGCATCATGAGGCCTCACACCAAGACCTGAAGCTGGGGTAGGGATGCAAGTGAAAACCCAACTTCAATACTGCCTGGGAACAGGTCATTGCTTAAGTAGGTTGGTTTATTTTTCATTTAGAATAAAATAACAGTTCAGATCCTGTGAATCAAATACTCCTATCTGTTGGTCCAATTGTCATTGCTGTTAAATGTAAACGCTTCTTTTCCTTGCAAAGCCATTCGCTGTTCAATTCAGTGCAATAAAATCAGACAAAAGCAAGAGTTTGGGTGCGTTTGAGGCATCCATGTGTGTCACTAGGTGGCGTTGCAAAACAGTTATGGTATAGTTTAGTGGCAAATCACAAAGCTGTGAAGGTTGTGCAGTATAGGTTGCTGTGTCTCCCTGTAACGCCCGGCAAAACGTGCTTATGTCTACATGGCCACCAGAACAGGCTTGGGTACCAGTCCCCATCTCTTTTAAGCTTGCTTAACTCACATGTGAATAGACTGAAAGCATCAACGCATAGAAATAATCACTGTTCTTTCTCTACAAAAGCCCCTGCACGCTTCTGCAAACGTAGCCGCACACTCACACATACCAAGCCACTCCGCTGAAACCAGGGGCAGTGGCAAAGTGAGGGCTGTTTCCATACTGAATATGGCCCTGACCTGGAAAATCTGTCAGCCATATTTCTAATGTCAAGCAGATGACTGGTTCACTGCCTTCCCTTAAAGGCTGTGATGTAGCTGATTTTCCAAAAATTATATGGGGACATGGTATGTCTATTAATACTTAAGATCAGCTCGTTGAACCTTCACAGTTTTAAAAAAAATACAAGCTAGGAGTTAGCTTGCCACACTGCTGGGAGCTCTGGGAATCAAGCCGGTATCCCGTCTCCCACTTCACCTGGACCAGGGCTGTCAGCTGAGTTTAGGTCTAAACAGTAACTGCTCTGCCACTTGTCCCCAGGTCTGCCTTCCATCACAGCTGTGTAGCTGCACTGGTGGTGTTAGAATTGGCAGGTACGAGAGAGAAGGACAATTTGGCCGTGCCCTCACTGTTCAGTTAGCGGGTTTGCTGACGATGAAAGCTGTGACTGTTCTGAAGAGCCAGCAGGCTCATGTTTACACAGGGTCAAGTCACATCTGAAGCTCGGGTGGGCACTTCCTATTTTCTTTCTTCTTTCTGCACAGAGTGCATGTATGTGTCCAATACAATCCAGTACTGGAAGGCCAGAATGAGATGGAGCAGAAGCAAAAGGCTAATACAGTCACCTAGGACTTATTCCCCTGCCAACAAGATATCTTCTAGCACTTTGTCCTGCTCAGATTTAAGTAACTGAGGCACCATGAGCACTTGCCATCTCCCTTGGGAACTTACTTGCAAAGTTTTAATCCATCTACTCCATAGCCTCAAAAGCCTCACCCTAGACTTGCCTTTGTCTGGTGATCCCATAGCCCCAGCTTTCCTTGTAAAAAATCTCATGCTCTCTGATTCTTCATATCACAGCCTGGTGGCTTGTCGTTTGCCCAAGTTTAACGTGCCTACTTCTTTCACTATCTCCTCATAAGTCAGTCTCTCAGCTTCTCAATCATTCGTGTTGTTCTTCTCAAAGAGAATTAAACCTCTCCCTCTATAAACAGTTCTGGTTGGTGTTCCAGTCAGCTGCTGATCTTTCCATTACCAAAACTTCTTGACATTTTATAGCCCACCATCTGCTGTGCATGATGGCATGCAGATGTTAGTCATACAGATGTCAGACATTTTTGGCTACCAGCACAGCAATAAAGACATATTTCTCTAACACAAAAACTTGAGATTTTGCCTTAAGTGAACTAAGTGATGAAAGGTTAGTTATGTGCTGCCTTCCCTTTTTTTGTCACTGTTGATGAATAAAATCACATTTTGCCATTTGCATTTGGGATAAAAATACTAATTCTTCTCCTTCATATTGTTCCTTAAAAATCCCTAAAACCTCCTTTCCGCCTTTCCTAAGGCGCCCTCATACCACTGCCACTGAGTTAATGTACATACCCTTGGCTACCGGTGGACTACCACTATGGCCTGGTACTCCTGCCTCCATTCTCTCACTGCCGCTTGCGCTCTTGCATCCATCTGTCCACCTATTTTATTCTACAGAGATTATAACCTCCCTGAAGAAGGTATTTTCTTGATGTTGTAGAGTTTTGATTACAGGTGCAATAGCACCCTGGCCACAGCCAGGCTGCTAATAACCACCATGGATGAAATTGCAAAACCTTACCTCTTAAATGAATTCTTAGCAGCTAACAAGAATAAGTTCTTATCAGATGTATTTCCAAGGGTGAGATTAAGGACAAATGGTCTTGGAGTGTTGGTCACAGTTTTAGTATTAGACAACTATTAGCAATAGATATTTGCAGACAGTTTTCAAGAGGGGGAGCATTAGTGAAGGTGTGAAAGCAGTACATTTCTGTAGGTAGTTTTTAATAAATTGCAATGTTCTTAGTCCACAATAGGATTGAGTTGGTTGTTCAGTTTGTTTTGGTGGAGGTTTTTTTTGTTTTATTTTGTTTTGTTTTGTTTTTTCCTCTGGGACGGGTAGCAACTATAATACTAGTAACAAAAATGAAAATCAGAGAATAGAGTCTGTGGAGAATTAATGAAACGGACTAGGTATCTAGTAATCTTCTTTGTATCCTACAGAGATATGACAGACCCCAAATGGGTTTGGACAACATGGATATGTGGCCTAGTGCTTCTGGAGATTAGAAAATCACTCACAATGGGAAGTGAATTGAGTTGGTTGCTTTATAAGTATCTGCATCATGTGACCATTTCATACTATCCACCTCTATAGAAAGGAGACTGAAGAGAACTAGCGGTCCAAATACAGTGGCATTTCCAACAGCAGTAGATGTGTTGTGCCAGATACTTTCACAGCTGAAGGTGGTATCAGTGTAAATCAGACTTTCTTACTCCAACAACATGACCTTCTAAGATACTGGTAAGAAATAAGATATCTAGATCGTGTTTCACCCATGCCTACATCACTGTACAATACTTGGTATTTAAGACATTCTCTTCTTGATAGACAGCAGTTTTCAGTTCCCTGCTCTTCATTTTGAGTGCATGGACACACATATACACTCACGAAATTTTGTATTTGACTAAACGATGTCAGCTATATCTTGATTCTCTCAGTGCTGACACACATGAGTAAAGCAGCTTTAGCAGTTCTGGTCATTTGTGTGTTAAATTTTCATTGCTACTGGAAAAATCCCAGATCACCTCCCCTCAGTGGAAGCAGGAGCTTGCTATAGTAATTATGGAAAAAATAACAACATACAGACATGAAAACTTGGACCAAGTATTTCACCTGGGATCTCTTTCACAACATATTTTCTTTCTCATTTCTTTCTCTCTCTTCTTTCATTTTTGGAAGGCTGTGATCTCCCTTAAGTTTCCAGCTTAATTGTATCCTATAAATATGAGCAATATCTTCACTAAGACAGGAACTTTGCCATTAACTCTAAGGCAGCTGTGTTCAAATATCAGGAACACATGTGGCTTTACATACAAGGCTGCCTTTAACATGAAGATAAGAAAGCAAAACCAGCAATGGAAATACCCGTCCTTACTGTGTATTTCTCTGAAGAAACCTGTTACACAAATTTCCCTCTCTTTTTTGTTCATTTTGGAAATCATGAATAGTCAGGGAGATTTTACGATTGATATAGCTCTGTGAGGGAGGTGACAGGAAAACAAATGCACTTCTTTTGGTCTTCCAGGTCTGCTCAGCAAAGGCATCCTGCCACTGTTTCTTCAGTGACTCAGCCCTATTTGTTGCACAGATATGTTGACAAGAATGGACTGCTTTATCTCGTGTATTTAGACAGAAGCTGCCTAGACTGGGAGGTCATTCGCTAGTCATACAGTACATACAGAGGTAACAAACTCAATGGTAAGAACTTGCTGCACTGTAGTAATACTAGCGCTTCTAGTACATGGACACTAAAGTGCTCTCTAAAGAGCCTGCAGCAACAATCTACTAGAGAAGGACAGTGACAGTTTATCTCCGAAGGCTGAAAAATACGAATATCCGTGGTCTCTGTATATTGTAAGGGAATCACATCCAAAAAATGAACCTTGAAATGCTATCCAATATATAGCCTATCAGATGTGTCATTTCACATATGAGCCTCTGCAAGGGTATATTCCAAGAACAGCAGCAATATATTAACAAAACATGCTTCGACCACATTTTTTTTGACTACTTTTGCACTGTAGCCAGAAATATATAATGAAATCCAGATCTCACTAGTTGCTGGAATGTCCTTTGTCAATAACCGTGAAAAATGTCTCTCACCCTGCATTACAAAACTGAGCGATGGAATTTATGTGCTTAAGTTCTTCCACCCTTAAAAAGTATTTTTTATCCTGAATGAAAATACTGGCTCTGATTGTGCATGGCAGAGACCACTCCCTACCTCTGCTGTACATCCTAACACCTCCTACACCAATGTTGTTTATGTGAATTTATTGCCTGTGAAATAGACTCAGCAACCTCAAAAATCCAGATTTTCTATTATTGTTTGATTAAAAATTAGTACCAGTATTACCCAACAGGAAAGATATGCATAAGTACATCTCCTCAATGTGAGATACTGTATCAAGGACCAGGATCCTTTTTTATTCTTTGTTTTTTCTGCTGGTGAAACCATTAGGATTCAACTGTGTTGCTAGTTTTGGCCTGCTGAAAACCTATCCATATGGCACCAATTTGGGTTTGGTTCCGACCTGAGCTGAGATTGGGTCACGGACCTTAAAAAAACCAACCAAACAGACGAAAAACCCAGCCAAACAAACATCAAAATCTCTAGTTCCCAAACCCTTTGGACCAATGTCATGGCTTGAGACTTCTCACACTATTCTGCACCTTCTTCATATGTTTTTAGTTGAAAGCGCCAGAGTAGTCAGCATTGTTCTATTGCCAGCTCCTGACCACTCGTCATCATCTCATGAATTATGGTTTGTGAACCAGCTGCCTACATAATTCTGTGCGTACTTCTGTTTCCAGAAGCAGCACGGGCAGGTCACTGGATTCATGTCCCTGTAGCCTAGCGGGATGATGAGACTAACCAGATCAGCCATTCGCCCCCTCTCCCAGGCAAGTAGGTTCTGCTCCTATACAGCCACAGAAGGGAAACAAAATTCTGCAAGGAAGCAGGAACAGCTGTATTCACCAGACAGACAGCATATTCAGGGGGCTGGTATGGGCCGTCCCAAAGCAAATTAAACCCCTCAAAGGAGGTTGTGGATCTCCATCCCACTCTACATGATTCCATAGATTTTCACTCGATTTTCTAAATACTTGAGTTTAGAGCAGATATTTGCCTATTTCTTCTCTGTCTCCCAGTGTGCCTCTCCAAGGTTTGGGTAGTAGATACTGGATCTGAAAGCTAGTTCAAGGAAAGGACTTAAGAGCCCTGTCTTTCCAACTACTTTTACTCCTTTCCCCCATTTCATGACCCCACCTACAGACCCCTGGCCTGTGGAGGACTCGACAGCCAGAGCACCCACCACAATGGGTGTCCCTCTCCTCTGTCACCCACCAAGGAAAGACTCCAAAAGCACCTGGGAGAGAAGATCTAGTTCAGCCTAAAGGAGACAAGTTGGAGCCACAGGTTGCCACTGAGCAAGACATAGGAGTGCCTGTTTGCACAAAGGACAGAGAAAGGTGTGACTCCACTAGAAGATTAAATACTGAAATGTGTCTGGTAGCATGTAAATAAAGACAAGGGCCACTAATGCCTGCAAGTGACCATAAATAGCCTGACAAGAAGAGTGGGACCTTATCTGCACATGATAATATTTCCAGCTGTCACTTTCAGGCTAGATCTGTCTTCAGTCTGACCTGAAGCAAAGGGACATAAACATTGAATTCTCATTCTATTTCAGTCTTTCGCCTTGTTTTGCCTTGCCTTACCTCCATACAGCCACGCAAGCACCAAAGTAAAGCAAAGCTTCAGGATATGCGTAAATGCTTTTCTGACTTAGAAACATCAGAGGATTTGAATCTTCCCCATTGACTGGTAGTGAATGTTAGGACAAGAATGTGTGCAGCCATGTAACTCGCAATTTGTTATATTCATCCCCAAAGCATTCTGACACGTAATCACTGAGCACAGACCTTTTTTGGAAGGCTCTTCTGTTGCTAAACCGTAGCACAGTCTGGTTTTTAAACACGATCCTTCTCCACTCCTACCCCTTCAATTTCATAATCAAAGCAAGTCTTTTAAAAAAATCAAACCACTTTTTTTTTTTTTAATTTAAATTACATAGTGCAAGAAAAATATTTGTAAGCCAGAATATTTTAGGACAGATAATGAGGCCCACAAATATGTAAGGAACAACCCCCTCTGAATCAGTGGGCTCTGTTTTCTGGCAGAATCTCAATGAAGTTCCTCTACCAGTGCAGAGGAGAGCTGCATCTTCCTTGGTAAGTGAAAGAGCTGATAGAATTGCAGGACAATTTCTACTTGATCTTCTTCCAAGTGTGCAAAGCTGTAAGTGATTGCATTTGGACAAAAGAGTTGTCAAAGATATCAGACCTGGAAGCTCTGCATTAAGAATCCAAGTCCCGGCATTTGTGCAAAGAGAGAAGTTGCAAAAGCACCAGCTTCCATCCTGCTTCAATGTGCTTTGTACCACAGAGTGGGGCTGCAAGAGCCAAGAGAAAATTCCCCCTCTGTTTAGAAGGGCTTGACATTGGCTAGCAGTCCCCTAGACAAAGGAAGGGAGAAGGACAAAGAAAGTATGCCAGAGAAAGGATGTGGAATGGATCAATGTTTGGACCTACGCTAGCATAAAGCCCTTTGGTGCAGAGGTCCAGAAGTGAGATGAGAATCCAGGCCCTTGCAGCTGGTGAGTTCGTTGTTACGGCCAAATGCAATTAGCCATGAGAGCATGTCATTTGGGAGAGGTAACTAACAGCACTTAGTGGGACAATGTCGAACATCAGCATCATGAGATGCCAGTAGTACTGCTTCCCTGCGGGGCTATACTGTTGTAAGAGAGAGATGTTGGCCTCATTCACTGAGGATTGAAGCTAATGAAGTCTCCTTTTCCCAATAATCTCGAGAACTATTTCTACGACTGACTGTAACTATCCCAAGATTATTTCTGTGTTTTTCTGGATGCTACGCCTCAGCAGCTGTATGGTCAAGAAACCATTTTCAGTACACTGCCATAGCTTTATCGCTCCCACCAGCTTGTGATCAGGTAACACTGTTTACAAGGCCGGCAGATGGCAATCTTTGTATTCATTTGCTCTCACGTATAACACATTCATTTTAGTGTACATAACACCAGTTGCATCAGTCAGTTTGGGGTAGAACATGTGTCAATCCTGGCCAGAAGGTGTTTTGTTCTCCCTGGCTGATGTTTCCACTCCAGATGTCAACCAGATGTAGAACAAGAAATGGGTCTATGTGAGAGCCTTCCTCTCACCAAGAAGCTCTGTAAATCAGACAAAGAGAGGTGCTAAATTCAAGGTCAGCTCAAGCACAGGCCAACAATAACACCCAGACATCAGAATCTCACTGCGTCTCAAATATAGCCTGAACCTTTGGGGCTGCAACCCTATCAGTACCTAGGAGGCTCAGCCTAAGTTTAAAACCTTTAATTTTAAAGTTGTTTATACTTATTTTTAAAGCCTGAAGTGTCACGTTGCATCACCAGTTTCCGAGCAACATTCCTGGGGACTCCACAGAAAAAAAAGTATATTTAAAAAGTGAAGACTCAAATGAGGCCAACTTATTTATCAAAAGCGCCTTTCTGTTTTAGGAGCTCGATCTGACTAACCAGGCACTGCTCTTTTTATTATGGGTCACTGCTTTTGCAAGCCTCCCTGTACTGACTCCTTCTCCTGCTTATACACAGGGGGCTGCAGCACTATTAGTTGTTATTTCCCCAGCTGCTGGCTGGGTTATGACCCCAGTCAGATCACTAAGAATAGCTTCCACCCCTCCCAGGAACGCTAGGAGCCAGCAGGGTGCAAGAAACCTGTCCCTTCTTAGACCATCAACAATGTCTGGCTTCACAGGGTTCAGGCTCGGGTGCTCTCTACTCTTGTAACCCCTCACCAGCATCAGCAGGGGAACTCACACCTGCTTATCTGCCTCCCAGCTCCCCAGCACCATACAAAGCAGGTGATGCCAGTTTTGCCACCTCCTCACCTCCTCTCACTTTCTCTGCAACCAGTTTCTCTTCCCTCTTCTCTGGAGGATTGCCTGGAAGCCTATCAAAAAAGAAAGCTATTCCCGCTGACACTTCCAGCTGTCTCCTTGCCACTACCTTATTTCTCCAGGTTTTGTAGGACTGAGAAAGAATCCTGGTGCAGGAGGTGGCTGACTTCCCACTTAATCCCTGAGCAGCTGAAATAATGTAGTTGTGCACATACCCTTTGACACACTTGCTATATATATATTTTTTTTTTAAATTATTTTTTTTTTTAAGTATGATACCTAAAGCAGAATATAGTCTCACAGTACTGCCATCTTTAAACATATACATATTTTCCCTTTGTGGGCACAGCATTAACTTTCAGTTCCTTATTAAAACCACTCTGAGGGCTTCACGGCTTGTAGGCTGCATTTCACCTTTCTCAAATTGCTCATGGCAGTTTGGTGGGCTAGAGAATTCATTTCCATAAGCCTCCAGAGAGCTGCACTCTTCAGGGGTGATCTCAAATTTCTAATACAGATGTGTCCATAGGGATCTGATTCCATCTCTTTGCCATGACTTTCAGTCCAGCCAAGAAGGTCTCTTAGAGGCTTGATTCTAAGACTAATCAGCAGAAAACCACCACATTCTTGGGGAAATCATCCCAGTGGTTAACTGAGATTGTTACTAAAAGAATGCAAGTAATGGCAATTACTTCAAGTCTGCGTTCGTCAGGATTTAATTCCTAATCATTAGCTATCCTTCCGCCTTCCTCTGCTGAACTAAAAAGTGACTTACTTTCAGAAGTCTCTTTCCTGTGTATGCAGGAGAAGATCTAGACCAAGGTGTGGCTGTGCCCTCCACATAGTTATTTTCACACCATCAGTTCAATGGGATCATATCCAAACATCAGGTCACTTTCTGAACCCTTTGCAATCCTTTGTGCATGGCAGCAACCACCTTATTGCTACTACATATGACTTCCTAACTTGTCATTGACACGCTGACAGACTTTCTGCTTGCAGCAATATCACACCAAACCCTTCTTTCTAGTACCTTCTACACTGTGACTTTTAAGTCCTTTACAGAATATCTTTTTCTTATGCATGTTTCATGCCTTTTTTTTTGCTTCTTGCTGTATGACCTCGCGTCAGCCCTTTAAAATACCTGTTCACTTTACCAGAAGTCCCATGTTGTCCTGTATACATTGTTTATTTTTTAGGAAATTCCAATGACAAATATTTCCAGCAGTCATTTCGAGTTTGTTCCTCACCTCAGATAAAGACACTAAGAAGCATCAGCCTTGAAAATAATCTCTGTGCCTCGACGTGTTGTGTGCTAGTCTCTCCATACAGCTGCTTTACAGTTTATCATCTTCACTGATCTGCCACCCTTTGATACATTTAAGAAAGATTCTGTAGCATGCTACCTTTTAAATCAGTTTGGGAGAGCAAAGTCCTCACAGAAATTCTTTAGTGAATGGGATAGAACAGACAGCAGGGATAATAAGGAAATCCGTTTATTTTCTTCGTTGTCACGTACTGAATGTGTTTTTCTTGGCTTCATTAGACCTATGCAGATAAATCATGCTTTGCTTCTGTGTGGTTTCAAACTATAACCAACAACAAGAAAATTGAGATAATTTAGTTTGTTTAAAAAAAATTAATTTACCCCAAATTAAATACTTGGCTTCAGCTTCGTAGGGTCACTTCTTTTTTTAAATCTTTGTAACAAAATAGGAGGAAACACTTAAATGAAAACATCATTTTGAATAATATTTTCTCTAAAAGGTCACATTGAAAAGTATAATATTTAGAGACTCTTTTTTTTTTTTTTCTTGCCAAGGTTAATAAACCAGCAGACCTGCCACTAATTTAAGTGGAAAATGTTACCCACCCTTGCTCCATGGAGCTCCAATTTTGTGGTCCTTGTGAGAGGTACAGTCCTCTTACTTCCCAGCTGATGTCAGATATGATATTCTGTGCATTTTTACGCTCACGTTAATGTGAGTACAGGCATTCAGCATCCTCCCCTACCTTCAGAGCCAACCACTGGCCACAGAATGCAAACTCTGGACACATATTAGCAAAACCACTATGAATGTTTATCAGTGCACTGGACAATCTGAAGTAAAAATCAAGCAAATAAGGAAAGAGAGAAAGAAAAGAAAGGTTTTATCCTTGAAATATTAATTTCAAGAGAAGTTGAAGGTACACTGTCCCCTCGTCCCCAAGATAACTGAGGTCAAATCCAGCATGTTATCACAGAAACTTAATAGCATCTCTGTAAATAAGTGAAATCTTGGAAAACAATAAAAGTAGTAGTAAGGGCTTGAGTGTTTTTAGGTGTTAACAATCAACTGCAATTAAGTGTGCTTTCCACTGACGGTGCATGACATGCTGAAGCCAGTATGAATCAGTTAAAGACCAGCACAGCGTAGCTGTGCCAGTTTACATCAGCTCAATAGAATGGTGTCATTTACACTATGAAAGGAGACCAAAGGACATGAACCTGTCTTTACCCGTGTCTCTAGGCATTTTTGCACCTTTTCTCTTTCTTTTTTCTTTTTTTTTTTTCCTCCTTTTTTAATACTACTGCACATTCATGGAAAATATAAGTGGTTCTAATTTTAATACAATAATGAAGTTAACATCCTGATCTCTTTAAAACTACAAATTAACAGCCACGCCTGTATGGTCTTGGCAGAAAAGACTATAACAACATATATGAGGACCTGGCAGAGTAATTGACTGGAAAGTGAAGCGAAATTTGATTTCACTGGAGAACTCCCAGAAAGCAAACAAACAAGGAAAAGGGGAAAAGGAGGCAGAAATAACGGGGTTAAAAAACAATAGCTCTTAAACACCAGAGCTGTTACTGACAGCAGTGGAGGAATGCACTTCTCACAGGACTGTTTTTTATCCAGACAGTGGCCTTTTAACGGGAGGAAAGAGAACGCCAAGGCTGGAGAGTGCGAGGGAGCTGGGACGCGCGAAGGAAAGAGTTAAGGCTGGAGTCACCCTCTCCGAAGTGCTCTGTGATGCTGTGCAGTGTTTCAGCCCCCAGAGCCTTCCTCCTCCTCCTCCCTCTCAGTGTCGGAGTGGGGAGGAGGCGGGTTCTGCTGAGCTGTTAAATCCTGACTGAAGTTTCCCCCATTCCCAGTGGCCACCGTTGTCTGAGGCTGGTTCAGAACAGGGCTGGGGTTACCCTGACATTTCTGGGACCGCGGCCAGCCAAGAAGGGGAAGAGAAGAAAAGACGAGTCTTTTACAATTTGCTTTTGTTGAAGTGTGGAGAAAGAGGAAAGGGAAGCGTCCTGCTCTTTTCAGCATCACATTCCTGTGTTTCTCTTCAGCCTGGAAAATATATTAATGCTAGTCCTTTCCTCTCTGGAAACAAAGGAGCTAAACGGGACTGAGGAAGCAAGAAGTGAGAAGGAGGCTTGGGAAGTCTAAAAGAGGGAGACTCGGAGCAGCTGGGATCCCTTTTCTTAAATGAAATCCCTGCCTGTGTGGGTAACCGGTAGAGCAAAAAGCCAGACCTGCAGGTAAATGGAGAAGCAGAAATCCCAAAGGAAATTTCCGCTAACCTCATCCTGCTTGTCAAGAAGGTGAAGAAGAAAGTTAAAAGATACACGGGGAGACAGACAGGCTCTGGGACCAGTTGGGCTACGTAAGGATAAATCACTGGGCAGCAGCAAAGCTGTATGGCATTGGTCTCCTTTTGAAGGAAAAAGACGTGAAACCTTGACGCTGGAAGGGGAACTTCCCTGAGAGTGTAAGTCTCAAGTCAAATTCTTGGCTTTCTGCTCTATGTACCAGATCCTTTCTCTGTGCTTGTTTGTGTGTGTGTGTATGCGAGAGCACGAGAGAGAAAGAGAGAGAATGATGTAGATCAGTGTCTTTTGGACAGTCACGTTACAGATATGTGATCTCATTTTCGCATAGAATGATCCACTTTGTGTTTTTCCAAAAATAACTGTAAACTGTACAAAGCCACCAGGGCAGGGCTGAGGTGTAATCAGCACTTCTAGATCACAAAAGCTAGCCAGCCTGTGGTCTGCTTTTTTTTAATCCCTTGTGCAAGATATCCTCATACTGTTAACATCTAACTTTGCCTCTTTCTACTCCTCCCTGCAAGCGGATTGCACAATGAACTGGAGGCCAGCTCTCAGCTTAGCCCTGCTGTGGGCAGCGTGGCTAGTGTGCGGCTCAGAGAAGACAGGAAGGCTAGCAGAAAGAGGGAGCCATGGAGTTCGGAAAGTGCCCCTGGCTTCCAGGGCTCCAAGCAGCTTCCTGAGAAGGTCTGGAGCATCCCTGAGGAATTCGAGCCCGAATCCCCAGCACCCCGTCACCAAGAGGGATTCTTCGGCATCTCCAAAGGCACCTGCCAATCTCCTGCAAGGGGAAACGCGTTCCCAGGCCAGGGGCGTGGGGGCCAGAATGAGACAGGTACAGAGACTCACAGCTGCAGCCAAATACTCGAAGTCCGAGATGATTAAGGATGAAGGAATACCCACCGCCTCACAGTCACGAGTGGTACGGTTCCCTTCGGGGACAATTTCTCCCAATGTCCTGGCCAGCTTTGCTGGGAAAAATCGGGTGTGGGTCATTTCTGCCCCACATGCCTCTGAGGGCTACTACCGGCTCATGATGAGCCTGCTGAAAAATGATGTTTACTGCGAACTGGCTGAGAGGCACATCCAGCAGATTGTGCTGTTCCATGAAGAAGGGGAAGAAGGGGGAAAAGTCAGAAGGATAACCAACGAAGGAAAAATCCTGGAGCAGCCACTAGATCCTGCCCTCATACCTAAGCTCATGAGCTTTCTGAAACTGGAGAAGGGGAAATTTGGCATGGTGTTGTTGAAGAAAACTCTGCAGGTGGAGGAAAGATATCCTTATCCAGTCAGGCTAGAGGCCATGTACGAAGTTATTGACCAGAGCCCCATCAGAAAAATTGAGAAGATGAGGCAGAAGGGCTTCATTCAGACTTGCAAAGCAGCTGGGGTAGAGGGACAAGTCATTGAGGAAGGCAACAATGGGGGCAGCACCCAGCCTACCCTTGGTGGTGGACAAGCCCAGGTGTCAGCAAGGAAGGAGGAGCCAAGGAGGAGCAATAATCAGCCAACGAGGACCAAAACAGTGAGGAAACCAATGACAACAACGGTGGCCACTGCTCTGCCTACAGTAAGGACCACTACCCTCCCTCCCACCACCACAACTACCCATGCCACCACCCGCGCAGTGACAACAGCAAGCCGGTCTACGACAACAACGACACCCCTCCCTACCACACAGAGGACCTGGACCACAAAATCACACTCCACCACAGAGTACCACAGGTTGCCAGCAGCCCCCGATGCCACCACACCACGAGTCACAGCTTCTGAAGATTTCTACTCTCCTGCATGGAAGGCAAACCGCAGGGACCGGCAGCGTGGCCACCAAGAGAAACACCCAGTGGCCACAAGGAAACCAAGCAAAGCTGCTCGCTATGACAGTTTCACAGCAGTCCCAACAGCTGCCTCAGTGCACTATACAAAGTCAAATGTGGGTAGATTTAAAGATAACCGAACAGACAGGAAGGACTATAACCATAGAGACCTGAATATCACACCAGGGCAACACAAACCAACTAAGAGCAAACCACCAAAAAAGAAGGACCAGGAAAAGATACTGAGCAATGAATATGAAGATAAATACGACCCAAGCAAGACTGCTAGTTCCCATTTAGAAGAAGATATTGCAGTGGGAAATATTCCCCCAAAGAAAGGAAAAGAATCAAAGAAACATGAGAGAATGGATAAACCTGAGAAGAAGAAGAAGAAGGACAGGCCTGACAAGCTGCAGAAGAGCGAGAAGCAGTCCAAGAAGGACAAAGCTGAGAAAAAGAGCAAGCAGGACAAAGACCGTAGCAAGAAGAACAAGAAGGGGAGCAGGACTGAGAATGAGGATTTCCCCAAGCCCAACAAGAAGCCTTTCATGCAGCCTCCCAGGAAATCGGTGACCGACCTCCTGGAATATTTTGAAGGCAAAAGGCGGCTCATTGTAAGTAACTTGTTCATCTGAATCTTATTACATAAATTAAGTCGTATCTCCCTCCTAGTAGGAGTATGTGGAACAGAAAGTCTATGGTGCTTTTATACTATTCTTTTTCGGTGCTTTTGTTTAAGAGATAACATTTCTAGACCCAGATGATCACTTCCAACAGGGCAGGTTTCACAGCCTCATGTTGGAATTCTTACACACAGTGTGAACATCAGGCAGCCAGGAATTAGGCTAAAACCTCTTCCCAGTTGCTTCCATGAGCCACCACATAGCCATCAGATTATTTTGTTTCCAGTGGATATGTAGGTGTCAGGATCTATATAGCTGTGACCGATAAAATGAAGTTGCAGTACGCATTACATCCACTCATCTCTTTGGGGTACTCGCCAATGTTACCACATTGCGATGCTCAGCACGTCCTGCCAGCTGGCACACCTGTTTTATATTGGTGCTAGTGTCCTAAAACTGGAATAAAGTCAGGCAGCTTGGCAGTATTAGTGCATGTCTGACTGAAGATATGCACAAAGACGTATGATCAGATGCCCTGAGGTAGGATTGTTACATTTGCTATTCTTTCTGATGGGAATTTGGCATTCAAATCTTCTAGACATCTTCAGAGATCCCGTGCAAACTTTATTTTGTTTTTGGTTTTTTCCCTGCTGTTTTTATTAAACTGTGACACAATGGTAAGTTTTCAAGTCTGAGAAACTCAGCATGGTCTGAAGTTGCTTGTCCCAGGGTTTAGTAGTGTTGTCTGTTTTTCCAACTACTTATCTAAAAAAACACTTCACCTGGGATAGGAAACAGTTTTAGCTGTAGTACAAATGTTTTTTCTGGCAGACAGCATATACCCTGAAAGGTACACTTTGAAAAACACTTTTTAAAAATATTATTGTAGGAGCCAGTTTCTTGCAATTATTCCACTGCAAGCTGGCTTGTTTCACAGTTATTGTCCAATAGTCAGTGTCACAAACATAGCTTTGACTTTCATGCCCCATATTCCAATACAAATAGCTAAGATGCCAAGCTAAGATTTCAACCATTGGAATTTAATTAATCACTCTGCTGATGATTCACAGACCTGAGCAGAAGCCAACTTTCTTCTCCCCCTTCCCATTCCTTCAGCTGAAGGGGCTGTGCAGAGCAAGTAGACTTGCATTGCCCAACATGATGGAAATGGAAAAAAGCCATATAGTTGAAAATTTTTAACTTGACTGAATTTTGCAAAAAATACCTATTAGTTAACTAATAGTTAACAAAGTCAAAAGCTCGGAGAAAAAAACTCCACAGAAGTTTAGGATCTTTGAAACTTGGTCATGTATCTCACTGTTGTGGCTTCCAAAGTACGTGCAGCATCAGGACAAATAAAAACAAATTTGAAAAAAGAGCCAAAAACGTTGCTAACAGATGTCAGGCTGCTAACTCGTTACACCAGGACAGTCCTGGCAACTTAAAGGCTGGTCTGAAATTTGAACCTTCTGATACTAGGCCACCTCTCAGCTGGATCTCCAAGAAGAGAATTGCACAATCTCAGGTTGTCAGGCCAAAACTCACTGAAGACAAATTATGCCATTCTGCACGTTACTTTTCCAGTATCTAATACCATCCTCAATCTGCTTCTTTTGAACTTTCTCAGAGAACAGATTTGCTGTGGTCATCAGTAAAAGCAGTGGCTGAAGTGTCTTATCTCTTTGCCACGCACCGTACATGTGAAAAACAAAGAACTTTTCAAGCTTCTGTAAACCCACACGTGCTTATTTGCATCCCTTCCTATCAAACTGTTCAATTCCCTTAGGGTCAGCCCTTCTAGCTGGGTGAACTTTGTCATTCACAAGCCTCCAAACTTCCTTTCTAAAGTATCAGCCCATGCTGCTGTATGTGGCTCTATCTGAGTTATTCCCCGTTGATTTGCTGCACTTTGGTCTTTCAGCCGCTTTAACAGACTGGCTCCCAAAGATATCATTTCAGTCCTCTCCCAAAAGTCTTTTGAGAGAGATGTAGATTTTTAAGTCCTACACATCACTTCAGGTTGCAGATTTCAGTTTGAATTTCAAACATCCAGAATTCTGAAGGCTATTCTGGGTTGTCTAATGAATGACAAATATAGGACCCAGCTGCAGAAACTGAAGAAACTTCCTCTTGATAGTGAGGCTTTTATTGCAGTCTTACTAATGTTGAAAAGTCTTGGCTTAGCGAGTTTGGGTTTTTTGTTTACTTCTCTGTGGTGATGAAATGCAGACTGACAGTTTATATACAACACTCCATTTATACTCACGTCCACATGTATGCACGTGTACATACACACATGTGCGTATGAATGCAGATACATACAGTGTACATACTGCCTGGGTTAGAACAGTCCTAGCACAAAGCTTTGATTTGAAGTTTGCTTTGTCTGTAAAATGTTGCCAGCTTTGTTCTACAAGGTTTTATGAAGCAGATCAAATTCAGGCTTGACTGTGCGTTCCTGCTTACGACCTCTGGAAGTTGGAGGACAATACAAACCAATGGTCTGGTTTTGATCTCAGTGCTCAAATCCTTTTCGTGATCCTTTTTTCATTTGAAACATTTCTATGCAATTTAAAAGCATGTTACATGTTATGGCCCAGAAATTAAATCCTCTTTGTGTCTGACTCTCATTCACCTTCATGTCCCAGTGCTGTAGTCATGCCAGGGGGCCTTTGTATAAATGAGAGTCAGATCTTATAAGCCTAGAAATGCCTCTTACATTTCAGTACATTGATGAACTGGATTTATAAGGCGTATATCATAAAAAATTAGCCTCTGGGCCCTACAAGCTTAAAAAGGCAGCTAGAAGATGATGGCGCCTGTTACAGACTAAAGCATAAGTTTGCAATTGAAGGATTCTGGTGATTATTCATGACCTTAAACCATAAGCTTTGGATCCAGATTCCAACTCCCTTTGTGTTTGGGGGATTGGTGGCAGGTGCTTGATTGCAGTTCACTGCTGCCAGTTAAAATGATTATATTGCTAGGCCAGTGGCATTCCTCTCCACCTTCTGCTGGAAACTACTGCAAAGGACCACTGCATGTTGTTACACACACGTCTTTCCTGGTATATTTGCATCTCAGCCACTGATAAAGATCTAAGTTTTGTGCTTCAAACTTTTTAAAACTTAAATCTTTTCAATTGTTAAGAGGCTTTGAAATAATTACTATAAACTGTAGATACTTTTATACTTTTGTTATTGTAATTGTTCTTCCTCCTGCTCTTCTTCCATACCCACGCCTTCTCAGCAAATATAAGTCCCATAAGACATCTAAGTGGCTTAGAAGCCTCTTGACAGTCAAAACAGCCCCCTGGGAGCCCAGCCTGGGCCATGGGATGAGGCCAGAGCAGCTGCCGTGTTCCCAGTGCTCCCACTATGAGTGAGGATAGGGAATCCTAGATTCATGGCATCACTGGAGGCTCAGAGGGAGACCTGGTGGGACTGGCAGGGCAAGGAATAATAGGAGAGTACATGATTTGCTGTAAAATCCAGTGAAAATTCTTCTAGCAGCACCATGGAGAGGCAGTGAAGAAGCTGGTGCCACCAGCTGGCCATGCTTCCTAAGGTTTTCTTGGGGCTGGTTGAACACCTTCAGGTCAGGCCTGGGCCTACAGATACACTCCAAACACAAATAAATAAAACAAGGCTACAGAGCTCTCAACAGCTCTATAGAAAAGCCCATTTTGCAGATAGTGACTAGTCCTCCTTCAGTAAAATACTTATCAGCTTCATTCCTTATACTAAACAAGCTCTTTTGTCTCTGCCACCAACCAGCTGATCACGACCCCTAAGGCGGACAACACCATGTATGTACAGCAGCGGGACGAATATCTGGAAAGCTTCTGCAAGATGGCAACGAGGAAGATCTCAGTCATCACGATTTTTGGCACCATGAACAACAGCAGCATGAAAATTGACCACTTCCAGCTAGGTTCTTTGGGTTTTCTTTTAATAATTTCTTTCCGTCTCACGGGCACAATACAGAAAGCAAAGGGAGAAATTTCCCAGCTTCAGTCAAGATCTAAGCAAGATCACTTATTGTGGTCCAGTTGCACTTTCAAACCCATTCATTCTCCTTCCATGCCAACTACACCCCTTTTGTATTTACATAAGTGTCTCTGGTATTTTTCATGTTTACACTTCCAGTCCTGTAACTTTGTGGGAATTCTTAAAGCCAGTAAAACAGTGACAGAGTGAAAAGGCAGAAAAATGTGATGAGGGCATGGGACAGAAAGAGGATATTAGGCTGATCTCTACCAATATTTTGAATAACAGCCTCACTGTCTAACCAAACAGCTGCCCTAACATAATGCCCTGCTCGCCCTTGGTTTTTGCAGGGCATCAGCCATGGGTGGGTAGATACTGGCTAGCATGATTTGAACACTGCTTAAAGAAACTGGCTGTTGTCATGAAGGAGAGGAGACTGGGGGCAGGAAATGCTGATGGGAACTGTTTGAGATTATATTCAAAACTCGGCCCAAGTTAACCCTGTTTTGAAGTTCAACATCATTATCTCCCCGCTCTGCCATATAACATTTTCTCATGTCTTTGCACACCTCACAAGGTCATGGAAAAAGCTTCATTTTTCAGGGGCATACACTGGCTAAACCCACGACAGAGAGAAGCGTGCTAGTTAGACACCTTCCTGCAAGTTCCTTTCCTTCGCAGGATCAGCTTTCCTAGGTTTAAGAGCTGATTTTGATATGTTCACAAAGTGAGTATTCTCCTCCACAGGTCCAAGTGCATTTTTACTTCTGGTACTGGTAGACAGATACTAATTTAGAAGATTTCAATCATAGCCTCTAGGTATAGACAACATTACAAATTTGCAGCAACATACCTGATATTAAAAGGTTTACCATTTGAAGTCCTATTGCCTCTCTTTACCCATAAGGCAAGATACCCATCAATGTGACTGCTTATTGCTGGCTATTGTAAAGAGGTTCATCTCACTGAGACCAGAGTTTTCGGAAGTGCCATAAATCAGAAAAGTAGCTCATTCAGCCGTATTCAGTACCACCTTTTCTACATACAGAGTTCCCATATAGACAGGTGACAACAGGCATCCATCTCTCTCAGGTTTGAAACAACTCGTGTCAGCGTTCAGGTCCTGGGAAGCACTCACCAAAGCCAGTGACAACCTTTCTCCTTTTTTAACAGTAGGGTTTGGACAAAGACTTCAGGTCTCAGTCCAGCAAAGCACTTAAGCTTAAGTGTCTCTAGAATCATGTAAACAATCTCACTGGTGTCTGCGCCTAAAAGTTAACATCAGTGTAAATGCTTCACTGGACAAAGGCAAAGAAATAGTATAAAAGCTGCTAGTTTCGCTTATAAGTTCATTGCATCTTTCTTCTGGAAGTTCACCTGGTTTTACCAGACCTTGGGAAGAGATGTGTGATGGAACAGAAAACTCAGGACACCAGCTCCAGGGTATTTCAGGTCTGGCATACAACAGGCCAGAAGATCGCAAATTTACATCTGGCTTCCAGCCCAGCCTCTCTTACTCTCAGAGGGAGAAGACAAAGTGAAGGGCCAGGAGCCTTGTGTCCCCGAATGACAGTGAGTCACAAATCCTGCCAGACTGTCCATTTGTGCACCTTCTTGATGTATCTGGAGCAGTACAGGATTTTCCACGTCAGGCCAAGGTTACTCAAGGTTACTTTTTGTGTACCTAGACCCATCTGCCTGTCAGTGGACTGTTTAAGATTATATTTAGCTTCAGTCTGGCTAATAAACAGACATTCACTCTGACATAGACCATACTCTTTCAGCCTGTTCCAAACTTAACCTACACTCAAACTTTCCCCAAACCACACATGTATAACAGCTTAATTCTCACAAGAGGAATTACCTTCTCGAAGAAAAGCAGGAAATTTAGAAGGGTGTAAGTTAAACCTTACATGAAGTTCACCTTACGTTTTTGCTTAAAACACCAGATCCTGAGCTTTTAAAAGTTTCAATAATACGAATGTCTTCCTATTCTACCCCCCCTTCTCCTCCAGCCTTCCTGCTTGCATAGCCTTTTCATGGTTCAATCTCTGCCAGCACCAGAGGCAGCAAAAGCTCCTAAGAAACATTTTATTCACAGTATTTATGCTGTATCAAGAAGCCTTACCACCCAGCATGATGAGGTCTACTTGTAGTGCAGCATCTTGGGACTGAGATAAGAATGACAACAACAGAAATGTCCACAGAAAAGATTTTTCACTTGAATTTTTGAACACATTTAGAAGTAGTGAATGAAAGAGAGCTCAATAACACTGTTTGGCCAAGATCAGCTCACAGTGAAACCAAGGAGTGTTTCCCAGTTTCCCACTGGAATGACAGAAAAGCTGAGTGTCACTGCAGAGGTCTTCTCTTCACACTGAGTTAGCCATGTGGTCTCTTTTCCCCAACTCATGAGAACAGGTCTTCAGTCAACTAAACACCAGCCCCAGGCTACCTGCCTTTCAATCAAAGCCAGTACCTAATCTATTAGGCCACAGTACTTCTACAACAAACTCCTGGACTTTTTGCAACCTCATTTGAATTATTTGTGAAGGGCAACTCAGCTTCCCAGCCTGTCTAGCTGCTAAAGATGTGTAGAGAAAAGTTTCCACACTCTTTCAGTGATCTTTCTAGAAAGAGCAGAGAGGGAGGACTTTGCAGGTGGCAGTAGGCAGTCTCAACTCCTGTTCTTCATGCTGGTCCCAGATGTCCTTATTAGGTGGAGGCCAGAGACAAGTAGTGAATTGGAAAGAGGCAATTAGATTAATGCCTTTTTTTTTTTTTTTTTT
>VWYH01004264.1:465696-490312 GCA_013399365.1 Pampusana beccarii | reverse complement strand
TTTTTTTTTTTTTTGCAAGAAATCAATTCCAAGTTCAAAAGGCAGGGCAGTCTTTGTGGCATTATATTTTCCCTTCTGAAACATTTTTCTGTATCACTCTTGTCATTTAATTTTCTTCTTTACATTGTATGTTTTGAAAGAAAATCTCCTAAGAGCTAAACTCTGAAGTGCTATCTTCATGTTGATATCTATAGTCTTTAAAGTGGAACGGTGCTGTGGGTCAGTTGTTCTAAGGTATTGCACCATACAGCTATTTTCCATCACATTTCACATCAGAAACATGCAAATCTCACTTATGAAGCATACATATGTTTACGAAGTGAATAATCAATAAGCACATCCAGCAACTCATCCATTGGAGAATGTATGACATTGCCTATAATTTTTTATGAAACTTTCAACTGAGGTACATATAACCATATAAAACCATATAAATTACGTATATAACTTGATTAGTACGACCAAATTTTAACATTTGCTGGGGTTTTTTTGTTTGTTTTCGTTTTCTGTAAGAAGTGGGCCCAAGGTGTGAAACCTAAAGGTCAAGTTCTGATTCAGGTATTTTCTCAAAGTTTTAATTCAGAAGTTTTATTCAGTCTGTTACACAGATTGGAAATACTGCAAAATTTGAATCAGATCAGTATGCTCCTTAAAAGCTATGGAAGTTTAGAAAATTACTTAAAATGCCTTATTGCATAACGAATCAAATCCTCTCTAGTGCTGTGTGCTCAACTCAGATCAATTAATCTTATCTGTATTTGCTGTTGAATAATGGTGGAGCAGGGGACTGGAAAGTTGTATCTCTGGATTCTAGCTCTTGTTCGTCTGTTGTGTCTCTATTTGACTTCTGGCAGGTCACTTAAGCCATGGCTGGGATTGTTAAGCAAGGATATGAATATTTATTTATATTCATAGTGCTGTCACAGGCCATAAGCAGCTAACGTTTGCAGAGAGCTCTTTGGTGCCCAGGTGGCTTCTCACTTATTGTGTGGTTTAGCCTGTGGTTCAGCTTTCCGGGCCCACAGCTGGGTACCAAGGCCTGTCCCAGCCTCGTGCAGCTGTGCAGCGCTGTGCTGGGTGCTACAACTGAGGCTCAGCTGACAGCACAGGGGCTTTCAGGACTTGGGCACAATACACCCTGGTTCCCAGGGAAGTAAGGAACCTCAGGACCTCCACAGGCTTCTCTTGTACAAGTTTCCAATCTCTGTCTTCAGGAGTCTTTTTCTCCTCAAGCATTTCTGATTGTTTTCTCAGGGTAAAGCAGTGAGTAGGTACTAAATCATTCTCAAAATGAAGTTTTTTCCTGTCAGGGTGCTAAAATGGGAAATGAACATCAGCAAGCAGGTGGAGGAAGAGTGCCACAGCAAGGTATATGGAGAGAGATGGAGAGAGCTGAAGAGCTACCACTGCAGTATTCAAGACACATTAAACAGTTTCTAGTTTCTTGTAGTCACTAAACCTCACATGTAATTTTTTAAGACCGTAAAGGTTAAGTCTAGTGTCCTGGCCAACCTCAAGCTGTTCTAGCTATATTTTACTGACCCAAATTCACTATGATGTTTCATTTGGATATGGTGCTTTCCAGTTCCTGTCTTAAATTGTTGAACAGTTCCTATTTTCTACTCCAGAAGTGGCTGCATTTCAGAAGCTGGTGAAATTATTAGTACATACATGTACATGTACAATCATATTGAAAAAATCTGAAAGATCTTTCCAGGAAAGAGTAGGCAACCAATATTTTTAAAAAGCAAGTAGAAATGTTGAATACTGAAGTGCGTGTCCCTAGGATAGACTAATTTTCAAAAAATACTGGAATTGAAAATTGGACAGTTAAAAGCCATAGTACCATACTGATGTTTTTTAATATATTGCCTATGCAGCAGGAAGAGGGCTTCTGGGAAATGAATTTTCCCCATTCTTTCAGTGTGAAATTAAAGGTAGAGTGCTGTGTGATTCCATGACTACTTTCATTTCTCCTTTGTCTCACATGAAGATAATGAAAAGCCCATGAAAGTGATAGAGGATGAAGATCTTGTGGATCAGCAGCTCATCAGTGAGCTGAGGAAAGAGTATGGGATGACCTACAATGACTTCTTCATGGTGCTGACGGATACTGACATGAAGGTCAAGGTGAGGGTTTTGACTCATTGAAAGAAAAAGCATTTGAAAAATATGAAAAAAAAAATTAAAATTTGGGGAAATTGCACTACAGGCTTGCATGTGAGGCACCTAAGAGACTGATGCAGGGCCTGGTCATTGCTGGAGGATAAGAAAAAGGACAGTAAGAGAAATTTTCAGGAATTAAGTAGGTGTATTCACTTTCTGCAGTTAGAGGATTTCAGGAATTGTGGGTTTCTGCTGACACCATAGGAACAGGACTCCCCCACTGGCAGGTGGTTTAGTTTAGTACCCGGCATTCTAAAACACGCAGTTTGGCTGCTGAATGAGATGACAGCACATTGCGTATGGACAATGATCTAGTTGAATGGCCTTACAAAATAAAGTAATGACAATTTTTTGCCTTCGATGGCGTGTCTCCATCATATTGGGCAAATACTGAAAATACGCCACATCCAAAGAACAGTCTAATTGCAAAAAACAATAATATTTTTCCATGGTTTCTAATCTGG
This sequence comes from Pampusana beccarii, assembly GCA_013399365.1. NCBI lineage: Eukaryota > Metazoa > Chordata > Aves > Columbiformes > Columbidae > Pampusana > Pampusana beccarii. The sequence goes on along the minus strand of VWYH01004264.1, from coordinate 487,682 downwards.
TTTAGGCCTTGTTGCTTGTGTGTAAATAGGAATACTTGAATTTCTATATATCCTGCAGTGTTGTGACCTATGAAGAAAGACTGCTAATATGTGCATCCTTTTATCCATCTGTTCTTTTTTCTTAACAGCAATACTACGAAGTACCCATAGCAATGAAGTCCGTGTTTGATTTGATTGACACCTTCCAGTCACGAATTAAAGACATGGAAAGACAGAAAAAAGAGGGCATTGTCTGCAAAGAAGATAAGAAGCAATCCCTTGAGAGCTTCTTATCCAGGTATTACCTTCTGTTCTTATCTGCTGCTAATTCTAATAATTATTGTCTCGTTGGAAAAACACCCATCCTACTATTTCTGTGATTTTTTAATATAGATTTATCAGTATTTACAGTGTTAAGCAAATACAGAGATGTAGCTATAGCTGAATGCAGTCTTCTGCAGAGCACTGGAAGTCAAGATGCATGTTGTGTTTCCTGACTGACCGCACATTCTTTGGACACTAACTTTCTGTACCTCAGTTCCCCCATCATGACATGGAGATAATAACACTGATTTGCATTAGAAGACTAAATAAGGATTAATTCACAGATGTTAGCTCAATGTTTTGAATGTATGAAGCACAGTGTTTATGTGTTTCAATCATCAACCATCACAATCTCATTAATCCCATTTTAATCCCTTCCATGTAGCTCAAATCGGTAATTAATTCTCTGTAACTTCCTTCTTATCCTGCTTGAGAGAACAGTTGGTCTTTGCCAGTATTAGTCATGCATATTATTAAAGGTCTTGCAGATGTCTCTTGCAGAATGTTTGAGAGACCTTCTGCAGAAAGACAGTTTTGTTTTTGCAGTCTCCATATGCCATTTTACTGCTCTACCTGTGAGACCTGCATTCCAGGCAATAAATACATCTGGACTGTGGGAATCCAGATCCATAGAAAAGCTGTGCAGCTCTAGCCCTCTCTGTTACAGGATCATTTACATGAAATTCAGGCTACCGCATCACTCTAGGCCTTTACCCGTTACTACTGTGTCCTTCTCATCTACTACCAAAATCCATGGGAATACACTGTTAATGCCAGATGGCTATAAAAATAACAGAGGTGGCATGATGGATTATGACTTGAGGAGGAAAGGAGCAACAGGTAAACGAATAGGTTGTTGGATCACAGACATTTTAAAATTTGATGGCCACTTCAACAGAAAGAGAACCTTTAACAAGATCCACCCCACCCACCTCACCACCTCCTGTTTAGGTCTTAGCGATTCATCCTCAAGACCGCCAAGCAGAACCACAGTTTGGGAACAGCTGACCAACACAAGAAAGAGCTTGTGTGTTGGAAAGAGACAGGACCCAAATCCTTCCTTGTTTGCAAACAGCCCTAGTAATAAACACACATTAGAAAAACAGGCAGGAAAAATGCAGACTGTTGCATCTATAAACAGAACTGCTGCTGCACAGAATGCACTAGTTGTCTGTGAAACAAGCATCAGGCTTAAAATATTGGGTGGACTTCACTAGCCACATTAACTGGTCAGATTCCCAGCTAGATTCATTCCAGCTTTGTCGAAGATTATCTTCCCAGCTGAACAAGAGTCCTGGCATGATCTCCCTGGTGTTGCTCATTGGGGAGGTCAGTTATAATAATGCAAACATTGTTCTTAACAAGCCTGGCTGGCGTGAAAGGAGACCATGAGAGCCAGAGCTGGCTTGAGTAAGGCTTAAAAGCCACATATATCAGGAGGAGATCTTTGAGTTTGGTAGGGAGGAGTCCCCCCGTAACACTAAGACACTGGCTGTGCTGCTCTCTGGGCTCACAAACAAGAATGAGCTGCAAAATAGGCAGAAGAGGAAGAAAGCATACATATAGGGCAGGGTCTGGCAGATTTGTCAGGACAGAAGCCTGTGGCTTCTGGTGTCAAAAATAAGGGCATAAATCCGTACAGTAGTGTTGTTGAACTAACAGCTGCGAAGGACCAACTGAATTACTTTCTCAGTAAGATACAGCCCCACATAAGCGCACCAAGTATAGGGATTGCCTAGGGCAGGGGAGCAAACAGCTTGAGTGGCCTTCAGCCCCTTTCACCTCTGTGCATCTCCAAGGCAGATACTCAAAAAAACTAGAAAGGAATTAAGACTATCTTAAACCAGCTCACAGATAGGATTCCATCCTGATTTATGCCCTAGGCAAAATATGAACCAATGTTTCCACTCTCGGTCACTGCTTGTAGGTAGCCACGTGCTTTTGCTATACAAAATATCTCAAAGATTTTTTTTGTCCGTTTTCAGAGTAACAAAATGAAACTTCCTCCCCTTTCTTTTGTGTCACATATGTGATTCTTAATGCTTCTCATTCCTGTTCACGTAACTGTATACACACACCCATGTCTCTGCTGTTCCTCCTGGGTCAGATTAAAATTAGGGAGCTTTACATTTCAAGGATTTACTTTTTTAATATAAAAATACATGCAGCATCAGTCAGTCAACGAGACAAAGACATCAGCATCCCCTGCTCTTTCAGCAACTTATTCCATTATTTTGATCAAGTCTTACCGTATTTTCTTCTTCTTTCAAGTGGAACAGCATTGACCCATTGCATTAGCCTTTATTTTGAGATCTTCACATGGTGCTGGAGAAAGGCAGGCTATTATTATAACAGAGTAACATCTGCATCCATTTAAAAGATCATTTCCTGCTATAAAAATATCCCTGCAGCTTTGCAAATTCCTATAAATCTGATTTATTCAGGTTTAGTGGAGTACCTTTATTCAAAAAAGAGGTTGTTTGGAGAGTATTAAAAAACCCCATAGTTAGAATTTTTAAAGGTTTCAAGTGTCCTTATGGCATTGCCTTTCCTTGAGAGGACAACAGAAGGTGCTCCTTGTGCAAGTTTGGTTAGATGTGGCATCTCATATTAAAGAAATACCCAAGATTTATCTTATTGCCCCGTGCATGCCTTATATAGCCACAGGCTCACACAACCGCATGCAGACAAACAAGCTCAGATTTAAAGCCATGTTAAAGTATTTTGAGTGAGTGTGGTATAGAATAAAAAGAGGTCAGTGAGTATTTGCACAGAAGTATGAGTTATGTCTGAAATGAAGATACACCCTAATTCTCAGACAGCCCTTGGACTGCAAAATAACTGTGCAGTTCCAGCAGTGGTGAATGACGTAAAAGCTAAACGGCTAGTGAGGAATTCTACAGGAATCTTTCTTTCTCTTGAATATACATTTCTCAGCATTGTTTTAACTACTGAAGGGGTCTTTGAGCAAAGATTGTAAGCTTTGTAGTGTTTGTTTGGCAAAGCAGCGAAACTGCAGATGTTTCTTTGAGAGTTTTGGAATGACAAAATTCAAAACGGCTTTATCCTCTCTCAGTGATGGATAGAACTGGGACGATCTCCCATCCAGCTGTGACTTAGAAGTTGTGAGAGGTATCACATACCTCAGCCTACAGAGTACAAAAACGCTGAGAGGACTGGGGTCACACGTAGTGACCGTACCCAGTCACACTCTCCTCTCTTTCCAGGTTCCGATGGAGAAGGCGGCTGGTGGTGATCTCTGCTCCCAGTGATGAGGACTGGGCTTATTCCCAGCAGCTTGCTGCTCTCAGTGGACAAGCCTGCAATTTTGGTGAGTCAAAAGAAATTACACTCTTGCTCCTCAAAACCGCATCCTTCCTGGTGATGTGATGGATTCCTTTGCTCAAGTCTGAATGTAGACAGTCTGAGGAGTCTGACAACTGTAAAGTTTGTTATAGCTACTCCAAATCCAAATGGAAAAGATTGTGCTAAGCAGGTAGTACAGGACACTCCGGCAGCTAAGAAAGCTAAACAAAGTGTTCCCTGGAATCATCTGCATGAGGCAGAAAAGGTTAGCACTCCGAAGCTTCTCTTTAGGCTTGTACTTCCGAAGATCAATAGTATTTTCTTCTTCTTACTGCACAAATTAATGACATAAGTACAATGCATTGGGAAGGGCAGATCCTCTAATACCCATCTCAGTACTGGGCCAGGTATCAGGGAGATGCATGGACATCAGCTTTTTTTCTTTTCCTTCCTGCTTCATTGCCAAAACCTGTAAAAACGTTAATGGCAGCCCCTTTAATCCAAGAAGGACCCTCCCAGCCCCCTAACTGGTACTTAAAGTCCAACTACACAGTCAGTGGAAAGAGATAGGCTCCTCCAGGAGGCACTTAAGAGCAAGACCTGTAAAAACTCTTCTCTCCACTATGAAGCCCAGAGAGACTTACTGCTTAATTTAGATTCCTAGCAATGCAAATACCATACGCGGCCAGACCTGACTCCTACAACGGAATTTAACAGGTCCCATTGAAAAGCCACTATTTCAATACATTTCAATCATGCCTGAAGGGAGATCCGCTCAGTATCACTGTTTATTCATAATCACCTGGCTTTCGTTCAGAGCATCAGCATCATGTCATTTGGTAGCTACCAAAGTAAACTGTGACATGGACCACTGTAAAACACTTTCTGAAGAACTGAATGTACCCAAAATGGTTCATTCTCCCCACCCTTTATAAAGGACAGCTTGAAGGAGATCCAGTGAGTTCCTAAAGCATTTGTTCTCAATGGGTATTTTAAGTAAGTGACAAGTTTCCAAGCATCTCACCTCCAAGTTGTAAAAACAGTTACATCAAAGATTTGTAGATCATACTCATGTTACATGAACAGTTTCTACAGCTCTTAAGGTCTTTCTTGAAAGCAGAGGCAATAGTTCAAGCGTCTGCCCAGAACAATGAAAGACATGAATCCCTGTCATAAGCCATTCCTCACAGTCATTTGGATGTTAACTGTGATAGCTTATATTGCCTCCAAATACTTTGTCACTGTGTGTGTGACAAGAGCTTTACTAGTGAACAAAACAGTGCAGAAACATTCTGAATTTGGGGAATGGCTTCTGCAATTTACTGGTGTGTCTGATGCTTGTATCCCTGTGCTACAGAACCACACCAAGCCCTTTTGTCCTTGGGACACTAGCAATAGCTTTTATGCAACTGATACCACATTCACTCGACACTCTCGCTTATCCCCATGCTTGGAACAGGTGATGTGGCTGGCAGAGACTCCACAGATATCAGTATTTTTTCCTCCTAGAGGGCCGGCTAAGACTGGCCCCTAATTTAGCTTGCATGGATCTGGCCAATGAAACTGAAATCTGCCCAAGAATGAGCAGAAAGATCTGGTCTGACCCAAACCCTCCTTCATTTCCTCCACAGGTCTGCGCCATATAACTATCCTCAAATTGCTAGGAATTGGGGAAGATATTGGAGGTGTCTTAGAGTTGTATCCAATTAATGGTAAGTGACTGTTTCTAGTTTCTTCAGTACTACTGATAAAGGGCATAGTGCTGAGTGTTTCTTTGCTGTAATTTCTTCAGAGGGATGGGTATGACTGTGTTTTTTTCTCTTTTGTTTTGTTTCTTTCAAAAAACAAGACCACACAAAAGCAGACAAAAAGCTTTCTTGGTGTTCCTGTGCTAAACTATATAGCTTCTGCAGAACAGAAAAGCCCAAATAGAATGTGGAAGTCATCTCACATATTTATCTTCCACCTAAAAAATTCAGTCGCAGGTACACTCTGCTGTCCGCCTTGCTGCCAAAGACAAAGAGATACTTGTGCCTTTTACATGCTCAAGAGTTTGCACGGCTAATAGAACACAGACTAAGCAGATTCTCTTATATGGGTCCCTCATTCATCTTCATAGAACTGTTTGGGCTGGAAAAGACCTTTCAAAGATCATCTAGTCCAGCCCCCCTGCCATGGGGTTGCTCAAAGCCCCATCCAACCTGGCAGTGATGGGACATCCACTTCTCTGCACAACATGTTCCCTTGTCACACCACCCACATCCTAAAAAACCTCTTCCTTATCTCTAATCTAAATCTGTACTCTTTCAGCCTAAAAACATTACCCCTTATCCTGTCTCTATGAGCCCTGGTAAAAAGTCTTTCTCCACCTTTCTTATAAGCCCCCTTTATGTATTCTACTTGCATCCCAACAGGCTACTTCAGGCAGCTATTCTTAGATCTCACAGTCAGGGTACATTTCAAATGCTACAGGTTCCTTTACTACCTAATCCAAACAACTGCTTCCACCAGTGGAGAAACAAAGACAGGGAGGAGCTTATTTATCCCATCACTGTTTCTACTGCTCTGTACATGAAAGCATCCTGGTCCTTCTACCATATTTTAACAGAAGTCCATGCCTAGGAAGGAACAAGAACAGAGAAAGCAGATGTCATACTTCTTTCATCAACACTCCTGCAGCCTCTGCTTACTTTTCACTGAAGGACTTCACGACCTTGGTTATAGTTCCTATTTGTTAAGATCAACAGATCCCTTTTCAATTTACTTGTGTAATCTCCCTTTGAATTCACATTAACTTCTAGCATGTGTCCTGTGAGAACCTCTACAGATTCACAAGGTACCTTTTATTTGCCCTGAACATGGCCCCTATAGCTTTGTTTGATACTCCTTATCTCTTGTGTGGGGGAAAAGGTGAATATTTAATCCCTATCCATCCCTGCAGTGCCATTCACAATCCTCTAGACCTCTCCCCAAGCCATTTATTTTACAGACTGGAGTCTTAGTTGGTCATTTCTCATACAGAGCTTATTCCAAACCTGTGATTAACTTTGTCTTTCTTTTTTCCTTTTTTCTACCATATTCTTTTCAAGTGAGAGAACCAGAATGGCATGCAGTGTTCTAGATGCACACAAACAATAGGTTTATGTAGTGGCATGATAATACCCTGTTTTGTTTTTTATTTTCCTCATGGTTTATAACATCTGTTTCGGCTTTTGACCATTAGTGAGCATTGAACTAGCTTTTCATGAAACTCTTTTGTAGCCCTAAGATCTTACCACCAAGTGGTATTGCTCAGACTTCATCATTTCTTATGTGCAGTTAGCAAAATTTTCACCATGCATATAATTTTATTTCAACTGAATAGAATTTCTTCCATCATTTTATTAGCAAGTCACACAGTCTTACAAGGGTGTTCTGCAGTGCTTCACAATGATCCCCTGCCCTTACTACTCTGAGTATCTCCACACCGTCATTACACTTCCTTACCTCTATGCTTATACTTTACGCGCATCATCTACAAATATGCTGAACAGCACACCAGTCCCAGCACAACCAACCGTAGAACTTCACTGGTGACCTCCCTCCTCTCTAGGAACTGATCATTCACTCTCATCTTGTTTTTGTCTTTCAACCAAGCTATCAACATTTCTTTTGAAGCCTTTTAGAAATCCACACAGCCTCTATCAGCCAGACCACCCTTAACCACCTGCTTGCTGACCTACTTCAGAGAACCTCAACACATTTTTAGGCAAGATGCAACTTTGTAGGAGTCCTGTTGCCAAGCCAACTATGTATTATGTATGTGTGCATATATATACATATACATGGGTGTCCACTGGTGTCTTACAGTTCCTACTTGTTTAACCAGCACAGACTTCACACCTACAAGCCTGGAGTTCACTAGATTTGCCCTAGAAGATATATGTGGACATGACATCTACCACATCCCCTATCTCACGTATCTTGACAGATCAAGAGTGAGGCTCTGTCCTGCCATTAATGACCCATCAAATTCATCTTCCAGTTCTTCACACTCTCATGCTTCAATTCTTGTGATTTCTTTCACTGTGACAGCTTTTCACATATGTGAACCAGTGACCCAAGCTGCATAAAAGCTAAAGATGTGCATGTGTACTGACTGACAAAAAGGTGTGCCACAGTCTAGTAGCTTCAGCCTAGAGAGTAAAGGCAAGTTTACTAACCCTATCAAAAGTGTTAAAAAACATCTGCAAGTTCACAGTGGAGTAATTTCATTTTGGAACAAGGAAATCCTGAGCTTCATAGAATCAGAGAGTTCTACGATTCTTGTATGTATGAGCTTACACATGACAAGAATCTTACATTGCCAGTTATCGGGCTGCATCCTATCCCACGTTGCTAACTTGCTTATCTACAAACCCTCATCGTCACCTAACCAAAATATCAATGCTGGTTTTATGTGATCACTTTCTAGGAAGTTCTACTGTAGACCGAGAGGAGATCCCACCTAATTTGGTGAAAGACATCCGAAATTATTTCCAAATTAGCCCAGAATATTTCTCCATGCTTCTAGTTGGGAAAGATGGAAACGTCAAATCCTGGTATCCTTCTCCAATGTGGTCTATGGCGATTGTGTATGATCTGATTGATTCCATGCAGCTTCGGCGACAGGAAATGACAATTCAGCAATCGCTCGGCATGCAGTGCCCAGATGATGAGTATGGTGGGTATGGTTACCATAGCTATCACCAGGGATACCAGGAAGGTTACCAAGACGACTACCGTCACCACGGAAGTTACCATCATGGCTATCCGTACTGAAAAGAGCAACTTAGCTTCTGACTGCCCTGTGTCTGTCTTCTAATAGCTATGCAAGCAATCGGTGGCCAGTTGCAGAAAGTCTTCCTAGGCCACCTAGATATCCGTGCTTCCGTCTTCCACTGTTCAATCACGGGACTTTGGTTATTTGCCTTCTTAAAAAAGCAGAAGTCTTTACAGTGAAGTAATCCAAACCAGTAGCATTGAAGCTTTAAACAATAAAGACTCCTTTATATTTTTAAGCCTTTATGAAAAAAAGGGCATCAACAGGTGCTGTTTGTATTAAAACCAAACAAAAACAGCCAACAGCCCCAGCCCATGGACACTACTGTAGGGCAGGACACAAACTGTCAAAAAAGTATTGCAATGCTCTTTTTAGTATTTCTTTGTAAGAAGAAAAAAGCGTATTTATTGGAAAGTGGGAATTTTGCATTGTGCTCATGAAGACAAGCAAAGAATCACACTTCAGGACTTTCCCAGAAAAGGAAAATTTAAGAAAGGAAGTATGGGGCAGGCTCTTTAATAATAAAAGCAATAATAAAATCCTTCTGAAGCACCTTGTCTAAAAAGACAGCATCCCTTCTACAGTGCATTAACACTGTAATTAGCTGACTTTATCAATGAAAGTAAGAATTGATGGGTATGGCAGCATTTGTTCCAGTACAATACAATGTAAAGTTCCTAATTAGAAAGCTTGCTGTATGGTCATTTGTTCTTTTAATTGAGGTCCCAGCTCTCTTAGGTCCTGCCCACCTGACAGTTAAACCCAAGTTAATGAGAGCTAAGTGGAAACACCAACCCCAGATAGCATTGTCTGAAATACAGAAAACTGAAAAGCGTTATATTCATTAGAAAGAAAAGGAACGAATTCTCATTCACTTGTATTTTAAATGAGTTGTAACTAGCTTTCTATAATGTTTTTAATTAAACTATTGCTCTAAATTTTAAATTTCCTTCTACCACTTCTTCTCAGACCCTCCCCCACGGAAAGAAAATCTAGACTAAATGTTTATAAAACCATTTGGGAATAATTTGATCTGCTACTCAAACAGCTCTATTTTGCAACACCTTCTGAAATGGTGTTTTTCTCCCTTTTCATTGTTGTCTTCAGGCACTGGATCTGTTGCACCACCCTACTCCTACTGAAATCAGTGGCAGGAGCTGCATGCATAGCCATGCTTTCAACATCACTTGGGTCATTTCTAAACATTAAAGACCCAGTAGAAAGATTTAGGAACATCCTGAAGGTATCAAGCCTTCATAGTGACACTGTAGTCACTTCTGATGTTGAAGGCATGCCTGACTAGTCCCATTTATTTTTGTAATCTGTGACATGGGTGCACATGCCATGTATAGGTACATGCAACAGGGCACTCTCACTAGGTATTGCCATCTCAGCAGTAGCACAGGAATAGGGAGAAGTTACAACTCTAAGCTGGCCAGAGTATGCACCACAGCTTGAGTTTTAGCATTTTCCTGATTTTTTTTTTTTTTTTTTTGGCCCAGACAAAACCAGAACTGGGTAAAGAAGCAAGTTCACTCAAAAACAGATGATTTCTTTAGGAAATTAGTCACAAGCGGTCAGACCTTGCTTGCCCTTCCGAATGTCAGCAAGGCAGAGAGATGTAGAGAGGTCACAGGGCCTGGCCGTTTCTTCCTTAGCTTTACAAACGTGGTCACCCTCTGGGGGAGGCTGCCCTCTGTAACACAAAGTCTAGTCAGCACAGGGTAGAGCTCCTGACTTACCTTTCTCTGGTGACTGAAGCTGAGGTAGGCACTTGACAGAGCAACAGAACCATTTGGAGAGGACTGCTGCCTGCAGAGCGCTTCCAAGAGCTCACTAACTACAGTACTTCCACAGCTGAAAGCAGTGCAAAGAAATTAAAACAACCGAAGAGGAGTTAAAAAAAGAATCACAGAACTGAAAGGCTTCTAGAAGATAATAGGAGGTCACATAGCTCAGTTTTAGAAAACAAGTGTTTATTGCACCAGTGTATTAAGGTCAGCTACCTAACTTTCTTTGCCTCAAGCAAAAGCAGAGGGAAGTGTATCAGATGTCTAACAGTTACCTTCTACACACAAAAAGAGAAACACCTTTGGGGTGTTTTCTTCCAGGTGTTCGTTTCAACTTTTCTGTAATCTTTTCATGTAAAGTTTTTAAATGAAACCCTTCTTAACTCTCATTACAAATCATGGAAACTAAATGTCCTGTGCAGAGCAGGAGGAGACAGTTAACTTAGAAAAGAGAGCACAACACCTGATCCAAATTATTCTTTTTCCCCTCTCCAGAATTCAAAGTTGTGCAAATCCAGCCTAGACATTCTGTGGGAGTTGCATTAAAAAGACAACTCCAAACAAATTGTCCATTTATAAGGGAGGCCAAAAGCTAAAACTACACACTCAAGTATTCATTGAATTTGAGGAAGACTCACTATTATTCTACATTCTGGTGCAGATTCCTGCCTTCATTACAAACTCGCTCAAAATTACCAGAAACTTTTAGCTATGATTTAAAAACCTGATTTTGCAACCTATCTCCTCCTATGGAAAATTAAACGAAAAGCCTGAAGGAACGCCAAGCCAAAAAAATCCTTTCGACAATAACACAGTTATTTTGAAGACTATAAGCATTTGGAGGTAAAATACTCCAAATAAAGACTTCACTTTGTAAAACACAAAGCAAATCCAAAGCACTTGGATCTGTCCCTGCAGCATCACTCTGAGGACACACTTACTGAGATTAAGGTCCTACTTCTACAGCCCTTAGTGGGAAGATTCCACATGATAAAAAAAACCTTTTTGTTATGCTTATTTATGGGATTTGATTCAGCTCCAAGATGGTTGTTTTCATCCACAGGCTGTCTTTCAAATACCGATGGCTCAGTTGCTAGACTGACAAAGTAGATGAAATGAACTAAATAAATATTGCTTTAATTGGCTTGTTCTAAACAAGAGAAACATGAACACATCTCTCTTCCTGAGAGGTTTTGTGAACTATTAATATTTCCTAAAACCTGGAGGAAGGAACATTACATCCTCAGCAGCAATTAAGTTCAAACATTTGTGAATCTGGGCTCTAAATCAGAACTCTCTGCCCAATGTATTCATTAAAGACTACGTGCCAAACTAATGCTGCTCTCCAAAAATCTCCTCATAAATTTCCCAATTGTCATTTGAGGACAAAAATAGTAAGCTTTCCAACACTGAGTAGGTCAACAACCATACAGTGGAAATACTTAATCAAGTGGGATTCACATGATACATTTGAAAAATGTAACTCTATAGAATAGATCCCTCTTGCTAACCTGGGCTGCTCTCCAGCGGACAATTGTTTACAGCACTTCCTCTAACAAATGTCACGTACAAGACTCGATTCAACAATCCGTAGATAGTGCAGCTGCACGGAATTGCATGGTTATACTTTCGGGTTACTTTACACACATTTTATTGCTAAGTTGATGCAAATCGTTACATTTTTAGAGAGCAATTAACATTCCTGTTGCTACAAAGGGGATATACAGTTCTCCATTCTAAAAGAAACCTGCCTGGCCAATCCAACAGAATCTCTCTGAGAATTGCAACCTGAAGACAAGGAAGATTTCTACATATTAGACAGGACCAACTCTACAGCACAAGTAAATGCTTGGATCAACAGGTATATACTTGATTGTGCAATCTAAGACTTTGGCAAATAAGTATGATACCATTGGTGAGATTTATAGAGGGAAAGATCATTAAGCAGGATAAGACTTGAAAGCAGGAACTAAGTGCACTTTATAGAATCTTCAGATCAGTCATTTCCATATCTCATTTCTCTTAAGGCAGATATTTTGGGCTGAAAGGTCAAACATATAGTTTTTAAGACATCCATCTTTGGTTTGATGCGCTGTCGTTAGAGGTATGAGGCTGATTTCTATGTTCTGATTCAGCGCAAGGCAAAGCTCTCTGGAAAAGTTTATGTAAAAAGCTACTGCTCATGTAAATGCAAAGCAATCTAAAGTTAACAGTACTTTCACTCTTCTTGAAAATACTTGCTGAAGTTGGTAGCTATGATTGAAAAAGACAATGAACTCAGGCACATATATATTGCAAAGCTGTATGTAATGGAAAAAAATGAAAATGCCTTATTGCAACTAAGTCTCTAACAGTTTGAGCATTTTTTTTGGGGGGGAGGGGTGTGTTGAAGTTTCATTTCCCAAAACAGGACACCATAAACCAACGAAAACCATACTTCTGGAATTCACATTGAAATATGCTTTCAGGTGTACAGATGCAAACAACTGTACAGACACAAACAACTGGGATTCCTTTTCTCGAAATGGCCTATGAGCACAATGAGATCAGCTGTAAAAAAAATTTTCAAGCACAACAGCCATTCCATTTTGTACAGTTATTCTTAATATATGCTAGAAAAAGCTAATGTTCCTGGAAAAAAGTAAGAAACGAGAATAATAATTTTAGATTCATAGTTTATAACTTGACAGTCGTTGGCCACACATGGAAACAGGCTGCCCCTCTAGATGTATCAATGACAGGACGTATGTTAATATAGCAATGAGCCCTCAATACAGTATGCATAAGTTAGCTGTTATACACGGAGCCTGGGAACAGGATGGCAGAGGAGAACAAAGACAGGACTGTCCTCAGTCCACAGAGAAATGCATCGCTAACTGATTACTATACACTGTGGTATGAAGCTCTGACACTGAACTCATTGCTTATCTTCTTAAGAATTCTTTTGACAGTATCTTTCAACTATGAAAGATGCATTTTTGAAGGAAGGAAATTATAAACCAACATCTTTTCTACTGTTCTGAGATAGGAGGCTTTAGGAACATACCAAGAATCTCTTCTCTGCATCCCTATTCCCATCTCCCTTTTAAAATTCTCTGAATTATTTGGAACCTATTTTTCATCTCACTCAAAATACACTCCAGCAGATGCCTTAACAGTGACTCTGAGATCACTATGCTCGGCATGCTGCAGAATGATTTCTCTCTCTACAAAAGGAATGCACGACCTTATCAGTCTGACAGGGTGGAGCAACACCAAATGATATTACCACCTGCACCCTCTTGCCCAGTGCTCCAGATGCTGAAGGGCACCACTGTAGCTGCATAACCCTTGTTTTCAGATAGTGGCCTGAGTGTAAACTAAACCTCTACACATAGCTTTTCTAAACACAAAAAAGACCCTACGATCATTCATACTGTTTAACACACTTTTGTTTTATTCAAGCTCTTTCAAAGTTAGGCCACATACATCACATGTAAAATTCACAATCTGCTACAAAGGCATTCCAGATTTCCATTTCCCCAGACACTGGGAGACAGGCACACGACAGTCTCACACTGAAAATGTGAGGAGAACTAGTGGCTGAAGTCAGTGAAATCTATACTGCTCTCAGTCACATCAGAGAAAATCAGAAAGGAAGGACTCCACAGGAGTCAGTATAGTGTTACACTGATGTAAAAACAGGAATGAAGAACAGAATTAAGACCATTCAAACTCAAATCACGCTCTAGAGATCCGCCTCTTTGAAGGATCAAGATATCCTTAGCCCAAATTATTTATTATACATTCTCAACTGAAATTTTGATGAGGTTGGTTCAGAAGGGCTTTTTTACTCTGCTAGGGATACGTCAATCTGAATTGCCAAAATACAATTAGAACAGTCAATATGCCTCATTATTTATGAGGTTAGTAGTAACACCTTAAGTCCTGAAAAGAAAGCTTAATGGAACATTTGTACATTGGAAGATGCAGGAAAAACATTAATCAATGTTCGTATCACTTCTGCAAGGTAGAGAAGAGTTTTATCTCTGCTTTGCTAATCAAGGAATACAGGAAGTTGCAGTGACTCAGGACAGTCAATCAAAGCAGTGAAAGGCACACGGCTAGAGTCCAGGACTGCCTTCCACAATACAGAACATGCCACCCAGACCAATGAGTCCAGGGTCCAAGTCTTTTTTCGTTTGAATTACTTATAAATTTTGTTTCTTTCAGTAGATTTTGAACTCCTGATTTACATGGATAGGAAGAGGGACTACAACTCTCCATATGTATGGCTTGAATGTTTTCTTTATCGACCTCTGGCATTCGGCCCCAAAATAGTCTCAGTTGCTCTTCAAGTGGGGAAAAAAAATCACCCTTCTCTATGTTAATAAAGAGCTGACATTCTCTCTGTATGAGTAACAGAATTTCTTTGAGCCAGCCTCATGCTAGAGGGAATCTTCATCTGTGTCAATGTCACTGCTTGGTTTGTTCAATCTCTCAAATTCTTCTCCATCCTACAGTAACCAGAAGCAAAAGAGAACAACATGAGCAAAATGTATCTTGTTACTAATACAAAAAAGAAAAAAAAAAAGAAAAAAAAAAGAAAAAAAAAAAANAAAAAAGAAAGAAGAAAAATATTAGAGGAAAGGTTTTTTTAATGTATCACATGAAATTTCTTCCCAGTATGTTATAATCTTGCTCTAGGTTATATATGATCATAAAAAACACCCCCTGTATCTTTAACACTTTTTAGTGACTCACTCCCTGAAACAGCTTTTAGCCCATTCCTTCATTAGGAATCCTGCTCACATAGTGCTATTTGTTTTTACCACAGCTGCTCAACTGTAAGTACTAAAATAGATAATGCCATGTATACCAAAAATATATGAATTTGCGTTATTTACTGCTTGCTAAACAACAACCTAAAAATGTACTGTGTGGAATTTCTGGAAACCGTCTCTCTCAAGTTTAATGTTTTTTAGAATTAAATGGAGACAGCACTCTGCTGGTTGCAACTTGTATTACAGCACAGATCTGCAAACACAGACTAAAAGCGCTCTCAGACATTAACCCTTCCTCCATTGACTGACTGCTCAGCCCAATTGAATGATATATCTAAGAGCATGCCTGCCATGTTCTAGTTAACTAGATTGAAAAACACAAATGAGCCTCGAAGAAATGTTTTGTAAGAAAAAAAAAAAAAACCCACACGTTAAAACTCTGTATTTAAACATCACCTTTATGTCTCCAGGTGTCTTTGACTGTTAAGGTAGAAAGAATCTTAACATCAAATACATTAACTTCTTCATGATGTGGGCTCAGGTACACAGATTTATCAGTTCTACTTAAATACAATTATTTCCCAGGCATCAACTCCCATTTTTGGATGCTCATGGCCAGTAAAATATTTTGGTTATAGAAGTTTCAAGAAAGGATTTGTACAAAGCTAGAGTTGCTCACAGGACTGCCTATACTCACAGTAGGAATGCAGTGCTTACCTAGGCTTCATGAATTGAAAATGTGGAATATGCAAAGCAACACCCAATGAATTTAAAAGATTTTAAGAAATATTGAGGAGTTTTGGTGTCTGAGTTCAGGGATGAGTCCAGTCACATGCAAGATTAATCTTCCAAACGTTCCATACCATAAATGGAGGTGAAACAAAACAGAAAACAGAGAAGACAAGTACTGAAAATCCTTACCCCACTTGACCTCTCCCATGCAACTCCTTTGACGAGTTTGCCCCTTTCCCGCAGAGTAACATATTCCAGGCCTCTTGGTTTACTGGCATTATAGATGAATATGGAGAGAAGCACTACAGGAGCTTCCAAAAAGAACTCTAGAGAAGGCCGGAAGTCAAAGATGACGAAAGAGACTGTGGTGATGATGACAGTGGTGATCTGAGCAGTCATGACATGGAACATATTGTCTCGGAACTTCAAGATGAAGGCTACAGACAGCCCCAGGAAAGCTGTGACAAATATAAGAGCCACTGAGAAGACGTTGTGCCCATAAAAGAAGCCACAATTCTCTATCTGCCTCCGGTCCTTAGCCCGCAGCCCCAGCATAAGCCCATTGAACAGTACCCCAAAGGCATAGAGTTTGCTGTTCTGCGTGAAGATGCTTTCAGCAAGCTGATCTCCATCTTTCAGGATCTTTTCATTGTATATGTTAGCGAGGGCAGAAATGAAACACTGCACTAGAATAAGTAGATGGCCGAGGCTGAGGCGGAGAGGTTTCAACGCTCCTGCCATGGTACTGGTGACATTCCACTGGAAGCTGGGAAGAAAACTTGGGGCTGCACAGTTGCCCTTTTCCAGGCATGCTTCTTCAGGTCCGGCATAGAGAAGGCAGTGGTTAGATGGACTAAAAAACATATTGTGATGGAACCCGTGTGCAGCCAAGCTTTGCTGATGGCCTCCAGTTCCTAGAGTCAGGGCAACGATGGACAGGAACAAAATCACCAGAGATGCCCATTGTACCCAAGAGAGTTTTTGCCTAGGAGTAGACAAAAAAAAGCCACAAACTTTAGAAATATAGTGGTACAAATTAAATGACATGAGAACAAACTCAATAAAACACATAAAAGACATCATGCCACAGATCAGGAGACAGAGACTGGCTTTGCAGAATTGACAGTGAAATGCTAAAACATCGCATGCTATTCTATGCAAGCCTGGCGATCACAGAAGTATGAAATGCAGTATTCCATAGAGATAATTTAAGGAGTCCTTCAAGATCATGTTAGTTCTAGATACTGA
This sequence comes from Pampusana beccarii, assembly GCA_013399365.1. NCBI lineage: Eukaryota > Metazoa > Chordata > Aves > Columbiformes > Columbidae > Pampusana > Pampusana beccarii. The sequence goes on along the minus strand of VWYH01004264.1, from coordinate 470,739 downwards.
CTGCCTGAAAAGTTAAAAGCAGCTGTTGTCTCCAACAAACATGAGTCTGATGGATAAAAAGAAATCACAGACATTCAAATAACTGCCCTCTTTATTTGATAGACTTTCAGTACATTTAACTTTTCCTACATTATTTTGTGGCCTTTTCTAGTATTTTACAATGGTATATCATATAAATATATGAATGTCATTTATAAGAGTGTTAGAGCTATCTATACTGTTTTGTCACTAAAACAAAGCTTGTTTATCTTGGGGAAAATCAGAAGTTCGGAAGATTAAGTAAACTCTTGACATCACAAGAGACAAAAAACTAAACAACTGAGAAAAAGCATTTCAAGTCAGACTGTCAGACACTCTTTTGATACATTAGCACCTGTAGAAAAGGCATCTTTCCTCCACATTCAACACAAGTGACTTTTTGAGCAAACATCCATTTCCCTCCCAGTCTTTTCTGAATCTAAATCACACCACAAAGAACACAAACCAGGTGAAGTGGAACACACAGGACAAAGAAGCTGGCTTTTGTCACATGAATAAGGAAGAAGGGACATGTAATCACTTTTTTAAACATACTATGCATTTGACCAGGAACACAGGCTGACACAGTATTACTGAAGACAAGTCTTTCACTCTTACATATCTCATCCCCTCTTGTTAGATTACATTCACATCCATTTAAGGACTACAACAGACTGCTAATCATGAAATATGAGATTTAATGTACAAACAAAAGTACCCGAACCTTTATTCTGATAATCCAACAACTATATAACCAGTTGTTCTCTATTACAGTTGACCAAATGTGTAGAAATATGTAGGGACTCCTAATAAGCTATTATTTTGTACACCTTCAGGTGTAGAAAACTAAGCCATCTCTCCAAGTTGGTATAGCCACAAGAAAACAGAATCACTGTTCACATCAGACAAAGAGAAAGCATGTAGCTTAACTTCTTCATCGAGGCTAGGAAGATATAAAATTTCATTTATTTTAGCCAATACTACTTACTTTAGCACTATCCTGAAGAGTAGAGCTGTTGTTATAATGACAAAATTTGAGAATAGTACTGCCATTGCCTAGAAAGAAAAGAAGGGGAACAAAGTTATACTCCAGATGTTGTGTGGACATCAAAAGCCCACTGACTTCAAGTGTTCACCTTTCTACAAGATCCTAGAGTGAAAAGCATCATCCTGGTACTCAACTTTCTTCCTTATCCAAGTGGTAGAATTACATACTCGTAAAACATCATTCAAGTCCTATTTCAAAATCTCAAGCAAACCACAGAACCTAAAGTTTGACTGCAGTGGAGAAAGCTGTACTGAAACAAACATGCGAGGAAACCCATCCAGTGGAAAACTTACTTAACAAAAAGAAAACAGTTTAGTTTTCTGTCAGATCAGTTCCCCAGCCAGGCTGACCAGTCAGCTGCAAGAGCAGCTGTCAGCACAACGGAGGAAGTTGCTCCAAAATGAAAATAAGAAAAGAATTGGGGAAAGCAAGGCTGCTTCTGGCTGCAGTGCCAGCTTGCAGCATCCATGAAATCTCAGACTTGGGCAAGGCACTTGCAGAAAGTAAGCTTCTTGTATGTCAAGTGCATTTGCTGTATCATTTATCAAAGGTAAGTAGGTGCTCAGCTCGAATTTTCAAGACTACAATTCTACTAAAAAATTCACCTGTTTCAAAGTACAACTCAAGACAACCCTAAAGCTCCTGTTTTATTTGGGAATAGCTGTATAATAATGATAACGACAGTGCACAAACACACAGCCATGATCCCAAGCTGCAAACTCCTTGCGACAAGGTTTGTCTTTTTTGTCTCTGCATTATACACTCTATACTGAGATGCTGGACCAAGAACAGGCTCTTCTAGGTACTGCAGTTATCATTAAAGATCAGAGTTTACCAGCACCAGCAGGGAAAACCAAGGGTTTTTTAAGGGACAGGGGTGTTTCCCAAATTGTGTTTTACTCAGGACTGCCCTATGTAGTCAGTAAAGGTATAAAAATCAAGGCATCTGAACTCTTTCTTCCAATTCAGCCTTAGAGTGAGATCACTTTTTTCAGACAATTTTACACAAAAGTGTACATAGATTCAGAAGTGCAAAACACAGACTTTATCTTGAGCTTTCTCCACTGCATTTCGACATTCCCAATTCTGTAATAGCAGAGCCTTTTTCATTTACCAAAGGAAAAGCAGAAGCCCTTTTCCCATTACCTTAGTTCCACCCTATTCCAACATACTATCTGCTGAATAATAGATCTCATGAAACACACAACACAGTCTCAAGTAAGCCAAAGACTGACACATAAGACATCTGCCTAAGAAACAACAACTTAATTTTCCACTTTGAAAGATTTCAACTCAATAAATATTCATGTTAGGTGAACACTGTGAAAGGAGAAAAATATTGAATAAGCAAGAAACCACTCTGGAAAAAAGAGGCTCAATATAAAATGTACAAATGTTCCGTGTATACTCTAGTTTTGCTTGACAGTCAAAGCTCCTCATTCAACATCTCTGGTAACATAATATGATCAAAATCCGTAATAAGACAGTTACAAGGAATTAATTTTGAGTTGCTTTGTTCTCTGCGGCCTCAAAGGACCTCTGTCCTAAATGAGAAGGAATAAGAAAAAAATTTACCAAAGATCACCATGCCACTAACTTACATGTCACAAAAAGCCTCTAAAAAGTCCTATCACTAGCAAATGTTAGCCACTAAAGAGTATCATAGCTGAAGCTTCAGGCAAAAAAAACTCAACAAAGTGACTCTATACTTCAAGTAACTGCTCACCCAGGTATTATTTAGTCCCAAACCCACTTAGTTTTTAAAGTCACATGAAACCAAGTGCAGTCAGGTATGGCCACCTTCTTTCAAGCGTCTTGCCTCCACTTTTTCACTTTCATGGTCATATATACTGTCAAGGCATTTCATCTCACAGGTATTTAGTTATCTCTTTTAATACTTGTTAACCATTATAATGTTAGAATTCCAGCTAACCCTCATAAAATATATCCAGTTAAACGGTATAAGACGCTAAGAGTTCTAAAAATAAAGGAATCGTGGAGCACACGTTCTGAGGGGAAAGAGACAAAATGTGAGGGTGTGTGTAAAATATAAAAGCTGTGCATTTTACAAAAGATGACCTTAACTGAGCCAAATCAAATTGCTTAAGAAAGCAACAGTGTTTACGTAACCTTGTAAACATCAGGCTTTGCTACTGCAAACATTATAGCTGAATTTCCTTCCTTAAGTTAGAAAAAACAAAATATGAAAAAACCCAACAAACACCAAAAAATCCCACACAACAAACCACAGAACCAAACACCTGTGTACGCTATTTTAAGATTTCCGACTCTTGATTTTAATTAGATTTTTCTAGCCATGTCCTATTCTAGACTTTGGTCTGTCCCTGACAGAAATGTACGCCTAAAAGGACAATATTTTAATAAATGCTGAAAGATAAGGAATAGAAATATTTATACTTATTTTTATGTCAAACAGCAGCAGCCACAGTATTTTATAGGAATCACTATCTGTTTCCATCTAACTTCAAACACAGATTATAAACCAAAAAGTATCCTAGCACAAAAATAAAAGAAAGCACAAAACCTGTACTATTTCCTCAGTGTATGCAGATTCATCCAAAGGCTGAACGTAGTTAGAAGCACCAATTAAATTTTGTGCTTAAACATAACAAAAAAATGCAAAAATTAAGAGTCAAACCATTTTCCTTCTCCCCTCCTCAGTTCCTGTTACACTTAGTCCCTTTGTGGGATTACATTTCCTCACTTTTCTTTGGAGTCAAAGTCATTTTGCGAAGTCACATACATAAAGTAGAAGCTGCACAGAAAAATGCGGCTCAAGTACCAGCAAGATGAGCAAATGCATTGAAAGAGAAATACAGAGTTAAAGAAACCAAAGGATGGAAAGCACCAAAAACCTGCCTAGTACTTAAGCAATTCAGCCTATTTCTAAATCACTTCGGATGGAGAAAATACACAGAGACTTCCTCTGTTGAGAGCTGTACAACACTGAGAATGAGAAGGTCTGGCTGGTCAGGCAACAGATCATTCTTTTATCTGCAAATCTTGCCTTGCCAGTGTGTTACAACCATAGATGGTCTAAGGGCAATATTATCTACCATTAAGATTTCAGAAGATACTTTTTTCAGTATATGTATACTTACTGGTTGGAGGTAAGACAGTACATAGAAGACAATCAAGTTATCCAAAAAGTAAAGAAAGGCAGGAATTGACCATTTCATGGAATTACAAAAATTCTTCCAGGAAAGGCATTCAAAGGGATGATCCAAGCAACCCTCTGAAAAGAAAATAAATCAGTAAGAAAGATATCTTTCTTATTATTAAAAACCCATTCCCTTGTAACTGAATAGGTACCATGCTCTGTTTTCCAGAACATCGTTGGACTGAAAAAACTAAGATACCGCAGCCCTCTGGCAACATAGAGAGCAGATCCAGAGCAGAACACACAGCTAGAGCAGCAATCCTGTGTCTATGGACATTCACTTCCTTGGTTTAGCAGAGAAAATATCAAGGAACCTTTTACCCCCATCAGAGTATTTGTCCACTGGGAGCAAAAATTAAATTATCGACCATTCTTTGAGGGCAAAAAAGCACCCGAAAGTCCCCACACAATAGCTACATCATTACTGGGGATGATTTTCTGATTATTATCAATCAAATCTATAACTGAAACAATGACACAGACAACAGATCAGTTCATATAGCACCCAAAGGGTAGCCAATAATGTCAGAAATACAAAATAAACCAGAACTCAGTATCTGTGGCACACAGCATGTGATCTGGGTAAAAAGAGAACATAAAGGAAAAAGGAAGAAATAAAGGACATGACACAAAGAATAACATTTATTTCGATATTCTAGACTACCCTAGAGTTGGTGCCAAGTTCTTCGTTGGCACAGCTTTAAGAATAGACAATGTTATTCAATCCTTTCTGAACCACTGACACATAATTTCAGCAAAATTCAGACATCTGAAAGAAAAAGAAAAAAGGGGGGGG
>VWYH01004264.1:294400-465678 GCA_013399365.1 Pampusana beccarii | reverse complement strand
AGGAAAAAAAACCCACAAACAAAAACATGTAGTCAGCAGCAGCCAATAATGGCAAATACTGACTGAATATATTTACCATCTTAGGCATATCTGTACGAAATGGTTGAGGTAAAAATTTCATCAGCTTGCCAAAGCCATGACTGCTACATGGAAAAGCAGTCAAAACTAGCACTCAATTTAACATAAGTCTCCCCTGCCTGACACCCTCTTTGAATTTAAACATCTGTTCTCTACCATTTTGAAATTCTATGAAATTAACCTCTCATCCTTTTATATCAAGACAGAAAAGCCAAGGAAAAAAAAAGAAAAAGGAAACATAGCCTGCAATACAAAACCAGTAGCTAGTGAAGCCTGACACTGCTTTTCCTTAACCTCAAGATTTGTTTTCACAACAAAGCTACCTTGAATTATAACACTGATCTGTTGCTTCTAACTCAAATACCATTACGCACACATAAAGACCCTTCAGTGGAAAGCAGTGGTGCTTATAAATAGAAGCGGTCAGAACAACAGAACTTAAAGATTAATCCTTGTGCAATTTCTAAGCTTCTGTTCAATTCATGACCTCGTAGAGAGGTGACTTCTATTATCCTAGCATGATACTGTGTCAAAATTCTGAAAATATTAGACTGTGTCTTCATTACGCTTTGTAGTTCAGACTACCTGTCCCCATTTCAGCTACCATACACACGACTCAAGAACACCTGAATTCACAGCACAAATTAGAGTTATAAAAGTATGGTTTAGCCATAATTCTGCATGGAAGACACAATTCCAGTGAACTTTACTAGCAGGACCTACTCTATGTACTACACATGCATCTATCATTTACCAAAAAAAAAAGGATTTGAAGTACAGCAAATCTTGGAAAATCAACATATTTTAGTTATTTTAAACATAGATACTTACCTTTTTTCTTAACCCATAGTGCCAATACCACACACAGGGCCAGTTTTACTACTTCAGAACATATATTCACTGTTGTAGGAAGGTAGTCATATTTATTCTCTGTGGGATTCAGAAAATCAGAGAGCAGACAATCAGATCCTGCCTGCTGTTGTCATCATTAGAGCAAGAAACTATTTTAACTCCTCCAGACAGAATTTTAGCCACTTTCGATAAATGCAAAAGGCTATGTCAGCACTTTCATTATAAATATTCAAATTTCTATGATATACAACTTCCCAAACAGTCTCCTTTCTGGGCTGAAACCTTTCCTCATTTGGTACAAGTTTACAGCAGAACTTTTTGGAAGGACTCAAGAACATGACTGGTTTTAAAAAAAAAAAAAAAAAAAGGGAAAACAGGAATGTTTTCCCCAAATAGCAATATGCTGGTTTTTTTCTCCTCACAAAAAATAGCTCCCAAGATGACACAACCTTCTTCTAGGACTGTATCTTCTCTTTGTTAACATACTTCGCTAATATTTGGCAAAAGGACAAGCAGTAGTACTAGTTGGTTATAGCACGCCCACTATGATACCACTTTTTACTCCTAAGCCTGTTGCGAGACAAATATTTCAGTCCAGACACGCACCATTGATACTGCTTACACAACAATTTAGTCTTTGAAAATCAGCAACAATTCACTGCCTTATCTTTTAAGAGTGAACCTCCACGTGGATCATGCACCTGGCAACCCAACTTATCACTTTTTTTTTTCCCCCAAGTACAGAAATACATGTCACTATTTATATATTAGAATGTTTATGCTAAGAACTCTGCAGGTGGAGAACTAGGCTACTGGGTATCCATTTTACCCCAAACATCAACTCTTTTTTATTTGAGGTATGTTATGTTTATTGCCCAACAGCACCATCATTGGCAGAATACTTCATCAGGAGGATTCGACTTGAGCCCAACGCAATAAACACTCCTCCAAGCAGAAACGTATAGGTGGTTGTCTTGGAGCAAAACACAAATCGACCACAGCACTTGGTCTTCATTCTGTTGTCTTGCTGTCAGGGCCCTTTGGATGACAAGATGAAAACATACTATGAATAGTACTTCCAGAAACTGGTTAAACAAGGTGAAATGTGTGTATTTTACTGCTTTGTATTTTTACTGCTTATACAAAGATGCTTACATCACAAGCCATGATCTCACTCTACAGTTATATTTTATTTTTTTAATTAAAAAGAATTAAGACAGAGAGAAGGACATGCTCTGAAGACCAGCAGAGGGGTACATACAATGTGTACACAGTGACTTGGGAAGTGGCACGAAGAGGCCAGTTTGTCAGAAAAGCACATCTGTAGAATACTGATTAACTAAAACAATTAACACGGTTATTTTTCTTTAATTTTTTTAAACTTCTCTTGTTGCTAATTCCAGCAAGGACAAGTTTTACAGCTGTGGAGCGAAAGCAACATAGCAGAGATGACCTGGGGCTTACTCAGCACCGGCTTGTGCCCGGGAGGCACGGGAGGCACACGGACGCCGGCGGCAGAGCCTGAGCTGTACCCGTGTTCTCCGTCTCCGGGGCTGCCGTTACTCAGCCGACCCGTTAACGGGCCCCCAGGCCTGAAAAGCCGGTTAGGAGACGGCGAGCACCTGCCCTTGTGCCGGGGGAGGAGACGAGGAGGCCCCTTCGAGCCGGCTGCAGGCGGGACGTCCGTTAACGGCCGCCGCGGCTCGCGCCGCTCTACCCCAGCGGGGCTGGCCGGAGCGCGGCACCTCGAGCGGGCTTGGGGCAGCGGGGAGAGCGGCAGCCGGGAGAGCGGCTCCGGAGCAGGCCCCGAGTGCCGGCTCCGCGGTGCCCGCGGCGACACGGGCGAACACCCACCTCGCAGCGGCGACAAGAACGCGGCCGGTAAGCGCCGCCGAGCGCTCCGCTCCTCCGCGCTGCAGCAACACTTGTCTGGTATTGCCGACGGCCGTCTGCCACGTCTCTGCCTCAGGTCGACGCGCAGCTACAGCCTGGAAGAGGGGCGGCGGCCGCGCAGGGTGGGCCGGGCTCCGAGGCGACAGCTGCCGGTGTTCAGACGCCGCGGCCAGGCACCCCGGTGTCATGGGCTCCCGGGAGGCCACGGCACCGCGTTCCCGCTCACCCCCGCTGTACGCCTTCAGCGCCCATCACCAGGCTCCCCGGCCCGCCGCCAAGCCTGCGGGAGCACAGCTAGCCCTTCAGCGGCCCGCGCAAAACTCGCCGCACCGCAGCCGTGGGCGCTGCACGGCTCCCACCGCACCTGGCGGGGCGGGGCGGGGCGAGGCGCTGCCCCCCCCTGCCCGGCAGCGCGCGCAGCCAGGCCGCTCTCTCCCCGCCGCCGCCGCCCTACGCGGGCGCGCGCGCACCCTCATTCTCTGTTGACAACCAGCCCCGCCCCTCCCGGCCGCTCCGCCCACGTGACCGCAGCGCCGCGGGGAACCAGGCTCCGCCCCAGCTCCCGCGCGTGTCCCCGCCCCTTCCCATTGCCTGCGGAGCGCGCATGCGCATCAGGAATTATCTGCTTCCCGTCACGCCCCTCTTCTCCCTCCGCACCTTCCCGCCTTGCGCACGCGTGCGCCAAGGAGCGGGGCGGCGGCGGCGGCGGCGGCGGGCGTCGAGCCGCCGCTGTCCCGCCGCCTCCCCCGCGCAGGCGCACCGCTGCCGGGTCGGGCGTGACGCGCGGTTGAGCGCCGGTCGTTCGTCACGTGTGCGCGACATGGACCGTGGGTGGGGGCGGGAACCGCTCCGGGAAGGGCGGGACTTCACGTGACCGGCGTAGGGGGCGGTGCTGGCGGGGCCGCCGCGGAGATCGCTGGCCGAGGGGCGGGGGTGGTGGTTGTCCTCCTCGCGGGGCCCGCCGGCAGCGCCATGCAGAACGTCATCAACACGGTGAAGGGGAAGGCCCTGGAGGTGGCCGAGTACCTCACCCCCGTGCTCAAGGTGCCGGTCGGCGCGGGAGCCTGGCGGGGGGTGGGGTGAGGGGAGGCGCGCACTCCCTGAGGTGTTGGTGTCGTTACGGGAGGAGGGGGCTGTGCCCACCCTCTTACAGCGGGGTGGCCGCGGAGCTGGGAGCTGCGGGGGTCGCGGGTAGCAGCCCCGGCCTCCCCTCCGGCGTGTCAGCCTTAGGGCGGCTGCTGCCCGCCCGCTGGTGGCTCCATATGGCGGCTTCTGCCTTCGCGGGCCTTTCCTTGCTGCACTGGTGGGTCGTGTGGGGCGTCCGCCGGGCCTGGGGGTCGCTCCGTCTTCCCGGCAGCCGCGGCCTCTCTTTTTCTCCGGTCCCGCGGAGCTGTGTGTCGTTGCGGCGGCTTTACGCAACCGGCGGAGAGTCTGCGAGGGCGAGGTGCTCCCTCACGCCTCCTCCGAGCAGGTGCGCTGTCAGGGGGACGCTCTGCTGGGGCAGCCTTGGGCGACAAAGCCTTCAGCGTTCATCCTGCGCCGGGGCATATGGGATATGGGACGCTGACTTGGAGCTCACATCCCATTACGGGTGCGAGTATTCACCTCGGAGATACAAGCCTTCAAAGGCTGGGTGTTGCCGGCCCTACCGTTCGAGGGATAACCTATTTGTTGCCGTTTTCTGTTAAAGTGGCTAAACTTCAATTACTCATGTCACCAGGGATGGAAATCCAAAGGTGCTCATATACTGATACTTAAGCATGGTTTCAGGAATGTGTTGCAATTATTACTTTGGATAAGAGTGTAACTTCTTCAGTTGGCGTAGAAAAAAACTTGTCACATCTCCGTTAGGTGAGCAGGTATAAAGTCATGTAGCATAGCTTATTGCTGTGTTGGCATTACTACATTGGTACAAACCTCTGTGTGCTAAAGTGACTTCAAATAGTAGCAATGGACTGGTTGTTAAGGGTGCGTTGTAATAGTGTGGTTGTAAAGACAGGCAGCACATCTGTTACCACTTATTTGGGCAGAAACATAAGTGTTTTTCTGCAGTTTATAAGCTACATCCCACTTTCTGCCTGCTATTTACAAGCACTTTTGGATGTAACCCCCAACTTTGTATGTGAATGCTTAACTTGTCAGCAGTTCTTTCACTATTGTTTTTCACACTTTTCCATGTTTTTGAAAAAATACTTTTACATAATTGTTTATGATGGTGACCTCTCTGCCTCTGGCTCTAGTGTGACCTTCTGTATGCCTTGTACTCTGCAGCTTAGATCTTAAGGCAGAAGACTGATACTCAATTATTAATTGAATTTGTTCCTCTGTGGCATATAGTGTGCCTGGATAGTGAACCTAGAATTGCCTACCAGTGTGACATATATGGGCTGTAGAGAAGTTGCTATGTGGAAAGGTGATGTGATTTATTTACTGTGGTACATTTGCTGTTTCCACAGCTGGTGTAACGGGACAAATTCTTGTGCTTAGATGTACTATTGAGAGGAGGCAGGAGCAGAACCTCCAACAAATTGGGGGTAATAATACATATTATGGGTATATGTGCCTTTTACAACGGGCTAAAATAAATACTCCTTGGAAATACAACAATAAATACAACTTGGAAACTTTGGAAAGAAACTAGACCTATCTTTCTCAGTAGCTTACGTACCACAGAATGTACAGAGATGAAAAAGCAAACTGTTTATCCTCAGGGAACAGAGGATGGATATTTTCTATGTTTTACTTATGTAATTCCAGAAACACAAGTTTGCTCTTGTTGCCTACTGCTTATAGTTCATTTTGAGGTTAAATAGTAAGTTGTTTCTATTGTAGTGTTGCATAACATGTTATTGAGAATTTTCAGTTTTACAGCAATCTAAATTTCTAAATAAGGGTTGCTTGAGTTTCTTTGATTTCTTTTAACTAGCACATAGTGATGTTATGGTGTTTGTACAACCTCTGTTTTGCTTATCTTAATCTTGTTCTCGAATGTCTCTTCTTCAGAAATGAGGGAGAAAGGAAGTAATTAGTATTGTATGAAACAGGTGTGCTGATTTTACATAGTACAGGTGATAGCATGCATCAGGGTGAAGCATCAAGAATAATTAAGTTAAGCAGTGGCTGGTTTTCTTTAGTGATTTCGTAATGATTCAATAGTGCGAAGTTGTAGCTAAAAGTGAGGTACTTTTCAGGCGCTGCTTTTAATCTCAATAAAAAAGTAATGAAAATTTTAGGGCCAGAGATTGTTCAGTAATTGGTGATGCAAAAACTTGAAAAGCTATGCCATGGTTGAAATTTTATTCTTCAAAAGTCATTCTTAGCACTAATGCCAGGCAACAGTAGATTTCCTTGGTGCTTGAAACTTTTCTGAAGAAAACAAAGCAAAACAGAAATAGAAGTCTGAAACAAAGTACACTTACTCTAGATTTGAAATGCTAAAAATGTCTTAAACTTCATAAATGTAACCTTTAATGCAATAGTACTTTGTTTTTCCATGCAGAACTGAATCATGTTGCTGCTTGCCATATTCTTTCCTCCATTAAAAAAAAAAGTGACAATATGCGAAAATCGAAACTGTTTCCATGTGCCAATGAAGGCACATAAATGGGTATAAAAAATTAGTAACTAAAAAGTTGGTCTGGTCATTTATTTCATGACCTTTTGTAGCTGCAAAGCCTCATATTGATGCATTGCAGTGCTGTTCAGTGCCTAGAAAAGTCTCAAAGTACCGACTGTTAGAGTCACTGATTCCAACTGGTTTTCTGTCTCTTACTAGCAAATGTATTCTTGAGTGCTGGGGATCTTTTCTTCATTATTGATATAATTGGCTGTAGCAAAAGAATTACTTTGTATATGTGATTTTTTTTTTTCATAATCTCCCACATTCTGCAACAAGTAGTTTGTTGGGCCTTACGTCATAGGATGTGGAAGTAAGCTGCCTATCAGCCCTGGCAGAGGTTGCCTCTAGATTGACAGTTCTCTGTGGACAGAGCTAGTTCCAAGACAGAAGTACAGCAGATATTTGTCTTTACCAGTAAAGTGAGGTACTTTGATTTGTCAGCAGAGCTCAAAATTTCTAAACTTTCTTTATTGCAGGAGTCCAAGTTTAAAGAAACTGGAGTAATTACACCTGAAGAAGTAAGTATTTAGAAACTTTGTAATTAATTCCAAAATATACTTTAAATTTTATTCAAAATGACTGTGTTAATCTCAAACAGCTCATGTCTTTGCCAACTAATTATTGCTTCTTGAAAGAGTTTCCACAAAGTGGAAGTTCTAAATGGCATTTTTACTCTCCAGATGAAGTAGATCAACAGAATTCCTCCTGAGGTGACAGTTGATATCTGAATGTGGGATGCTTTTTCCTGTATTATGTTGTGAAAAACTTGTAAGAAAGCTTGTGCTGGGTCGACAGCTCAATTTGTCATGGTTGTTCAGGACTAAAACAGGAATACATTGATTTCAGAGGTGTTTTCCACAAGCAACTCAAAGGGGAACTTGTATATTAGGAACAGTCTCTGCTTACCTCACTTTTGGTTCCTTCCAGGGCTCTGCCTAAATAATTACATGTGCTTGTCCACACTGAGTATCCAATGATTATTATTTTTTCGTCCTTCCTCTCTATAAGCTGCTTCAGGCTGGTTGTGTTTTGGATTGCTGCCAAGCAGCTGTAGTTTTTTAGGGAGTCTGCTCTGAAGAGAAACAAACAGGATTTTTTTTCTAGAATATTAAAAACACTGATTGTGCAGTGCTATTTTGACTCCCCTGTTCTGCTTTTTCTCCTATTAAAATGCTACTATTCTGAAAATACATTTTCTTTACAGAAGTATAAGAGAATGATGTTAACTGTTAGGTAGAATGAAAGAAAAATGAGACAGAATGCACAAATGTGAAGATGAGATTAAAAAAAAGAAAGGAACAAATGGTGGCTGATGCAGGTAGATAATGTGGACAGAAGTATTTTTACTAACATTGGTACTTAGCATTTTTCTGCTACATTGAGTGAGAAAATGGGTGAGAAAATGGGTGACATGCTGCAAGTGTGTTGTGTCATGCTCCAAAAACTTCTCCTCAACTAGGAAGTATGTTGTTACAAACTGGCATTTTAAGACAAGAATGCAATTGGAGCAGTAGATGTGCACCTCATTTTCAAAAGTAACTGGTGCGAAGACCACACAAATCACTTTTCTTGAATGCAGGCTTGCCTTCCTCAATTTATGTGTACAAAGAGTAAGCCCAGTGGGTTAGACTTTGCTGGGTGAATTTTGAGTTCGTACACAAGTCTAGCATGGCTATGCTTTGACATAGTGATGTGATTTTTATAAAAGCCTGTGTCTCTGATACTAAGAAGAAGTGAAGATTTTAAAAAGCTATTTCTCCAGAACAAAGTTATACATAAGTTTTTTAATGCACTAGGTACTCGATTATCCAGACCTAGTTAACATCAGAGGTAGAACTATCATAGTGATGGTCATTACTTAAAATGTACACTATTCCTCTGCAGTTCTGTCACTGGTTCAATGAATTTATGACAGTCTCGCTTTTCTTCTTGCTGCAAATTGTTCTGAAAACCAAAAGAGGTTTGGTGGGGGTTTTGTTTGTGGGGTTTTGTTTTTTTGGTGTGTGTTTGTTGTTGTTGTTTAGTTTTTTACATTGAACTCTTCATTGTTTTTGTAAAACTTTGAAGAGTGGCAAGTAGAAACAGTTTCTTTATCACAAAGTAAACAATGTTACTGGGTCTAGGAAACTTATCTGGTTGTTACAAGATTGGTAGGTAATACCAGAGGTTTTCGAACTATCTGAATTTGCTATTGTGCTCAGTATGCATTTCCTTCAGGTGAAGTCATCTTAGTCTTTTAGTTTTCGCAGTTAGCTGAGAAATGGAGTGAAAAGAAACAGTGAACTGATAGAAACAGTGACTAGTTAAATAGTTAATCTATCAAAGGAATGTGCAACTGAAATATTAATATTGAGAAGAATTGTAGATTATTTTCTTAGGCTTTGTTTAACAGAACTTTAATTTTTTTTCCTGCCTTAACAGTTTGTCGCGGCTGGAGATCACCTAGTTCACCACTGTCCTACTTGGCAATGGTATGTAAAATGAAAAGAACTATAGAAAGCTAGCACTCCTTTCTATGCTTTGATGTGTTTCCATTGGATGCAACTGTAAAGTTGTCTCATTTCAGAACAGTGCATGGGCTTTTGCAATAGAACTTGTGCTGTTTTTATGATGAATCTGTCTTTATATTGAGCAGAACTGTGTAGCAGTTGAGATGAGGATTTGTTTTGGGATTATTGTGTTTTGTTTTCCTGAAGCTGTAGAGGAAATAAGCTGGTGCATACTGTGAATGCTTTCAATGCTTAGCTGCAGTAGCAGTATGTCTCCCTGAGCTTGTCTTAGTATTGGTGATTGAAAAAGCAAAGGCCGTGTCCAACTGGAATTGCTAAGAACTAGTTGTAATTGGTGTATTTTAGACAAGTATTTGTTAATTACATTGGTTCAAGTTCTGGCCCACATCAGGTCACTTTGTGCAGTGCTTGCCCTTGGAAATCCCTTATCTTTCATGTACAATAAGGAGCTTCCTCATGTGTTACTGGTGTCTTGCATTATAAAACTAACCAGTAAGTTCCTAGATGGACAGTTTCTGTGTAATTGGTATCATCAAGGTTCTTTGGCTCTCTACCAGGGTGTGAAAAGCTGAAGGAGGAATTATACTGCTTCAGTCGTAGTTTCTTGCCTTTTCACTGTCTCCTTCAGAGAAAACATGATGTTGAGTCTGGCCTATGTGCCAGCAGTTTAGATAGACCATTTAGAATGTTAGACTCTTATTCCAAACCAAAACCCTCTGAAGGTGAAAGCAAATGCTTGAGTAATGTGAGCTTGGTAAAGATTACTTGAGCTCTGGTGACTATGGGCAGTTTTTGTATTTGTAGAGGCCTATTTTTTTTTGTTGTTGTTTTGTTTTTTTCTGAAGTTGCTTTCTACAAACATTTGGGATGGTTGTTGCCAATCCTAGGAGTTTCACGTAGAGTAGATTGTTCTGTCAACCCATCTTTTCATGGCCATCTCAAAGTGAAAGTCAATTTTGAAGCAGAAAATAGCTCCATAGTTTAAGGGTGACTAAACTTTTTAACCTCGTACCTATAT
Organism: Pampusana beccarii; assembly: GCA_013399365.1. NCBI lineage: Eukaryota > Metazoa > Chordata > Aves > Columbiformes > Columbidae > Pampusana > Pampusana beccarii. The sequence goes on along the minus strand of VWYH01004264.1, from coordinate 455,708 downwards.
AAAAGTCGTCTTATAGTCAAAAGTAAAGGCATAGCAAACAGATTCTGAAAACAGATGAAGAGGAGTATATAAAATGTTTCTGATGTAAATTTGAAATAGAAGGGTTATTTTGTTTGCACATTCTCAACCATTTACAGTGCACTTCATTTTACAGGGCTTCAGGAGAAGAACTAAAAGTCAAGGCTTATCTGCCAACAGACAAACAGTTTTTGGTAACTAAAAATGGTAAGGCTAAAGTTTAAATCTAAGTTTTTGTAGGATTGATAGCATGATTGACTATGCTATCAACTCTACTGATTGTATTGTCAGAGGAAGCAAGTATCTTGTGCTTTGGGTGCTTTGGCTTCGCGATATTACTGTTTTTTTTCTGTATATCTGAAATATTTTCCTTAGACCAGTTGTTAGTAAGGCTTTATACTAGTAATGCAGCTTGCTGTTGCTGAGGTTGAAATGAAGCTTAGACATTATATACCTGCTTTTCTGACTGTCATTTATCCTGTTGTTTAGCTCATATTCAATGTCCAAATCGAAAAGATGTTTATTTTCCTCTTTTGGAAAACTTGGGCTATTGAAGTGTTCTTGAAATGTCTTTCATGGTGACATAGATAGTTCTAGTTCAGATATGTAACTAATGTCACTATCCCTTTCAATAACTATAAAATAGAATTTTAAATCAAATTTTGATCCAGTTCACAGTTGTGTGTATGTAATACTCGTGGTGACTACCTTAATGGATAAGAAAGCTAACATCTTGGCACAACCATGGGGAAATAATTTTCTCAAAATATATACCTTCAGTACTAAAAACAGCCTGAGGAGATTTTTAGTGGCACGGGGTTGTATTTTATGCTTTGATTTCACTTGCTGTTTTTTGGAGACTTGCTGTGTATTATCATGGAGAAATTCTTATTGTAGCATTGGACAGACTTTCCTAGGATGGTCTTGATGGCTGGATGGCCAAGTGATCTACTTCGTTTCTCTTTTCTCCCCACTTCCAGGGTCCCACATTGCTCTGACTCTTCTAGATCACATTCCAAAATATGTTTCCTGCTGATGGTGACACACTGCCCTACCGCCTAAGTAAAATTTTGGGCTATGGGTCAGGCCAGGAGCCATCCTACAGGCTTCATTTTGGAAGTCTTTGGAGGACTTCTCTTCACACCCCTCTTCTCCCTTTCTGAAAGGTCTGAGAGCAATTTACAAATGCTGCACTTCATGCAGCAGTTGTTTTCTCCACATTGGCAGAAAAGGAGCATTTTTTACATAGTCCTTGTTTATGATATTGGAAAATATCTGTTCTGCATTAATCAGATCTGCATTCTTTCTTTGACTGTTTTCTGAAAATCTTGTATAAATCTGTACTTGAATGGCTCTATAATGATTGAAGTTATTCTAAATAACACATTAATTCTAACCTCTTCTAAGCTTCTAGATGTTAATTTATAATTAAATGTATTTGATATATCACATAAATACCTGATGTAAAATTTTAGCAGAATTTTAAAGGGAAGTCAGTTCAGTAAACTGTTGCTAATCTAGGCAAAGTTGTACTTAGACTAAAAGTTATTTAGCAATGTGAAGAAAAGGAGTAAGTTGTCTCTAGTTGTTAGCAAATAGGCAGTCTCAGGAGACATGAGAAGTTAATTCTTTTCTAATTCTGAAGAGTTTGGATGAGTGTGCTCTAAAGGGTAACAGAAGAATGAATTTTTAAGGCCACTGCAAATCTTGTACTATACATAAAATACCTGGTACAGCAGATCAACATATGTTTTAAGTTCATGCTTTTGCATTTGAAACATAACTTTAGGATTCCTTAAATTAGGATATATGAGAGACTACCACATTTTAGAAGGCCTTATAGGATAACTTTTTGCTCCAATCTAGTTTTGGATAGGAATGGCTGCATTAATTCTTCTTTGCAATTTTTTACAGTGCCGTGCTACAAAAGGTGTAAGCAGATGGAGTACTCAGATGAGCAGGAAGCAATTATAGAAGAAGATGATGGTGATGGGGGATGGGTAGACACTTTTCACAATGCAGGTATTCCAAGTCTTGCTTCAGACTTCGTGTTTGGTAAACTGAAAGATTTTCAGTTTCCACTCTTAGCAAGTAAAATCTTTCTTATGTGTATATGGATGTGTACTGGTATCTAATCTGGAAGAAACAGGTTATGTTACCAGCTACCCGCTTGACTGGTGTATGACTGCTCAGGTGTTTAACTGAATGCCTGTATATTCCTGAAACGGGCTACTTTTTAGAGGTGCCAATAATAAATTATTTCGGTATTCTCTTAAAGTTCTAGGAAGTTATTGAAAAAAATGAGCTGTGTAGTAGCTCATTCCTTTATAAGATCTTGTGAAGAGTATGCCAATTGAAACTGTTTTGTTTGAAGAATGTGCAACTATTTCTTTTTTAGTAAGATTGCATGTGAAACACGTTGAGATCTTTATCTTAATAATGACCTCTGACTTAGTTATTTTGGTGTCTCCATTCTGTTCAGTTGTTGGATTGAGCTGAAAGAGGGAATCATTAGAAAATATTTATTATTTTAGTATCTGAGGTCACTGGGAGAAAGGGAGGCCACTAAAAAGAAACAAAATGTTAAGTACAGGGGAGTGTGGGATATGATCCTTTTTTACAGTAAGTCTTTAGATAAGCTTGTGTTTATAGAGAAGTCTAAAAATTACTGCTGACATAAATCTATCTTATTAGCCTTCCTAGAACAGCCTCTTATAAATCCTTTTGTTTTTTTCTAAGAATTGGCAATTTTATTAGCTTTATTAGATTTATTCTGTTTCTGTGTGTTCTATCACGAGTTAATGAAGTTCCAAGAGTTGATACTACTGTGATTTTTGGGGTGGTTTTTACTGCCATTTCCTCTTAGTTAAAAGCACTGAGTCTTCTGCTGTTTTTGCTTTGTCATGAACACTTTACTTTCAAGGTGCTCAGAAATACGTGCAAGTGCATGCCTTGCTCATGGAGCTGAGTTCCATTATTGTGACGAGTGCCTATCCTGATCTCATTTTATGCAAAAACTCCTTAAAATAAAAACCCTAATTACTTTGCCGTGTTCCATCAACAAAATTTATATGATGCACAAGAGCTGTGTTGTTGTGCTCCGTGTTACTGGTATGGCTTGTTTATGGATGTCCAGCATCAAGCATGCTACCAATACCAAATAAAGAGCCCTTCAAATATCAAAATTGTTGTGCGATGTAACTTGGAAAGATCATATGCTGCTTTCTGAGGTCTCCACAACCTCTTTCTGTAGTATTCTGCAACAAAGAAACAAGCTTCCTTAATGCACATTTCTTGTTCAATTAACAGGTATAGTGGGCGCAACAGAAGCAGTTAAGGAGATCACACTAGACAGTAAGGTACTTGTTTCTAAATTGTCCTCTTTATTACAGGACCTAAAGGTAAGAGAAGTCTTACCTGCAGCAATCCCATGCTTCCTGTGAAAAACTAAAATATACTTTGTCGCTGGTTGTGTTGCAGATATACACTGACCTTCAGTGCCCATGATATTAGTTGAAGCATATGCATCTCGTTATTACTATATGTTTACTGAGACTGTTATTTTTGGAATGTCTCTTAGCCAGTGTGCTTTTGTGCCAGGCCTCTACAAACTGAAAATTAAATTCTGTTTACAGTGATGCTGCACCCTTCTGTCTCAAGAAACTAATGTTTAGAAATACAGTGTGAAGAAATTTTTATATGGAAAAATAATGTAGGGGTGTAAAGTTTTTTCATAATCTAACTGCTGCAAGCAGAGTTTTAATGCATTTGGTCCTGTTTGACAGGCTTGCACCTTCGAGTTTAGAAGTACTAAAACTGTTTAAATGTAGGTGTCTTACAAAGTCATCAATTTCTGCACGTGTTTCCAAAAAGTCACTCTGCAGTAGGAGCCAGATCTGAAACTTAAGTCCTCGGGAAACTGAGAACAGTTGGAAGTACTTGAAAAGGAAATATGTTAGGTAACATGTTTAAGAAATGTGGAGAAAGTTGAAGAGACACAAAATGGTTTTAAAGATGGACAGACTTTTAGCAGGGCGATAGGACAAGGGGTAATGGTTTTAAACTAAAGGAGGGGAGATTCAGGCTAGACATGGGGAAGAAATTTTTTCCAATGAGGGTGGTGAAACTCTGGCACAGGTTGCCCAGAGAGGTGGTGGATGCCCCATCCCTGGAGACATTCCAGGCCAGGCTGGATGGGGCTCTGAGCAACCTGATCTAGTTGAAGATGTCCCTGCTCATGGCAGGGGAGTTGGCCCAGATGAGCTTTGAAGGTCCCTTCCAAACTAAACTATTCTATGGTTGGTTGCTAAAGTGGAGTTTTTCTGTGTGCTATGAGACTTCGTTGAACCTTGTAAGGACAAAACTTTGGATTTTAAAAATGAGGGCCAAAGGGAATGGGCTGATGCATGATACTGCACAACTGTAAACAGCTTGAAGTGCTGTTGGTATGATGAACTGTGAAGCACCTGTATTTCAGTTGCTGAACATAGTAAAAAATAACTGCTTTTTCACAAGTCAGTAACATAAGGGTGGAAGAAACACTAAGGAGTATTTAAAGGTGATCACTGTTTCTATGAAACACAATACTTGTGGAATAGTATTGTGATTTATAACTGCTGTTGTGTGCTATGAATTTGATTTCACTTCTGATATACTGTATGTAGAACAACTTGTTTGTTGTACAGTATGTCATTTCTTGGACCACACATCCAATCCAGAATGACAGCTCTTTTTTCTGCTGATGTTCTGTTTGACAAAGCACTTCACAACTTGGTTTCTTACTGTTTTGTGGTTTACAACCAGGAAACCAGTCACCTGATGCTTACAAAAATCTAATTCTAATCATTATTTGGAGTATTCTCCATAAAGTCTTTATAACACTTGCAGAAATTAACACCTTTCCCTTCTGAATTTTTTCTGGGGTTGTCTGTTGGGTTCAAATGCCATGCATAGGCCCACAGTGCCCAAAAGAAGAAAACGCTGGCTGAGGGCTTGTGCTGTATGCATTTCTGTTGGACTGTGCTTCCTCAGACAGTGTGTCAAAATGCGATGCATTTTTGGGGGTCTCTCTTGTGTTTTAAAAACAATTATGGAATCGTTGCACAGTTGACTGTGGGTTAGGTAATACAAAATCTTAGCCTACATGTTTAATCATACTGGTTTGTCATTGCCTTTCATTTGAGATAGGTGGGTTTTTTGAAAATAAATTTTGACTGTTTAACACCATATTTATTCTTTGCTTAGGAATTAAATCACTCTGGATTACAAAGTTAAAGAAGAACTTTTTAGTGGATCTGTAACATCATACTAGGGTTTTGAAACTAAGTTGGGTTAACAAGCAAGTAGTTCAGTGTAATCCTTAATGTTGCAGAAATTATTTTCCTTGTTTTCTGTATGTATTGACTAGACTTACAGCTCAAATTTGCTGGGGCTGTTAGGCTGTGTAAATGCAGCAGTCTTTAAAACAATGTTTTCAATTTAACTTCTAAAGGATAATATAAAAATACCAGAATGTTCAGCATCTTGTGAAGATGATGATGATGAAGATGAAGGAGAAGCTGCAGACATGGAAGGTATTTCCTTAAATTGGGTGGGATGTGCTTTATTTCAGGCCTTTAAAGCAGTATACTATAAAAAAATACTGCTCTTCCTTTTCATGGAATGCATGCTGAAAAATTCATCAGGCATATGCTCTTTATCTTTTATATAGTCTTAGTGTTGTGTGTTTACTCTAACTTGTGTGCTGAAACCTGTGCGAATGTTAATGGCTAGGAAATTAATTTGAATAGCAGAACAGATACAAGCAAGCAAAAATTAGGGATTTAGCACAGCTTCCTTCCCGCTTCATACCTACATGTAAACTCAATCTGTCAATTTAAAATGGCTTCAGGATTGCTTATCATGTACTTATGAATAGTCTTGGTCAAATTTGTATTAAAAAAGGTATAGTCTGGTTTGGGGATTTGGAATTCTACCTGAATAAAACATCTTTAGACACATATAGATTTGTTTTAATGGAATTGTTTGTGAATGAGAATATGATGACTAGCTACAAGCTGAACACAGAATTTTATGGGTCTTCTTTTCAGAGTATGAAGAAAGTGGGCTATTGGAGACAGATGATGTGAGTGAACAGTTCTCTGTCTTGTCTGTTACAATGCTTATCACCAACATGAACACAAGCAAAGTAAAAATAATGATAACAAATGGATGACACAACAAGCTTGTTAGGTGCAGTGGGATTACTGAGCCTGGTTTCCTATGGATTTGTCTCCTGCCAATCTACTGCAGTAACCTTAACTCTTAGGTCCTCAAAGATTTTGACGACAGTAATTTTGCTTTGTTTGCGGGTCCTTTTTTGTCTGCTTACAGACAGTGCTGTATTCACAAGGGGTAAAAAGTGCAGTGGTTGCTCTTGAGGCTTACATGTAGAAGATGAGTGGCTTTATAGGTTCAATAGATTGGTGCTCCGGGCTGTTCATGAGAGAAAACAGAGGGCATCATTATTTATGGTACTCTACTATGGTCTTCATGAACCTGCATGAGCTGGGACCTCTGCTTTCTGAATTTCGTTGGAATTGTCTGTTGCATTCAAAAGTTATTGGTGAAAGAAGGGAGGGGGATGTGACGATGTAGTTGCATGCTTCCTTAGGAAGCTGGAACTTTTTAAAATAATAAACAAACCAACACAAAAAGCACCCCAAAAATAAAACAAAAAAATCACTTGGTGGGAGAGAAACTAATACTCCTAATTTAAAGATAAAATCCAAAAACCCATGTTTTTATAATGCTCACTTAGGAACATTAATTTCAGTTTTACAGCTTTACATAATTAATTAGGATGGGAAAAGAGGAAACCCAAACAAGACAATACTAATGTTGTCATTTTTACCTTCAACCAGGCAACGCTTGACACAAGACAAATTGTAGAAGCTAACAAAGCTAAAATTGATGTGGGAGGAGAAGATGCTATTCTACAGACTAGGACTTATGACCTCTACATCACTTATGACAAATACTACCAAACTCCAAGGCTCTGGTTATTTGGATATGATGAGGTACAGCTATGTTGAGTTTTGTCCCACTTCTGTGAAATTAGACTCAGTGTGTCAAATAGCAAGGCTATTTTGTTGCTTATTCATAGTAGAAATTTAAACAAAAATAGTGAGAAAACCGTTATACAGTCAGGGATGCAGACAGGATTTATGGTACTTGCAGGAAGTAGGAACCATTTCACAGTAAATTGTGCTTGGTAACTGAGCACATTTGGAAGGAAGGAAGTCATGCTCTGTCATTTGAGTTTCTATTAGCTCTATAGAGTTAATAATAACCCCAATAAACTCAGTCAAATAAGCAGGTATGTGTTTTCATGATCTTCAGAGGGAGAGGATTAGATAAATCCCTCTTCCCTTTAATGACCGTGTTTCTTGAGTTAAAGTTGATTAGGGCTTATGGCTTAAATACCTAGATGGGAACCTAAATATTTCTCAAATATATTGACTTTGCCACTCACCTGTTACATTAAAAACAAAAACACCGTATGGATTTTAATGCACTTGGTTCTTTCAGTGTACCTTCAGAACTGTTGTATATTAGATGCTTATAATTTGTGGTTCTTCATCTGTTAATGATGTTAGAATTGCTGAGAAGGAGCAAAAGATTCTTTGTTAGTAATGCTTGTTGTTTTCCTTTTTCCCATATAGCAACGGCAGCCTTTAACAGTAGAGCATATGTATGAAGATATTAGTCAAGATCACGTCAAGAAAACAGTGACCATTGAAAACCATCCTCATCTTCCCCCACCTCCCATGTGCTCAGTTCATCCATGCAGGTAAGTCTTTGTTTCTGGTCTGATTCAGCATGCAGACACAAGGCATTTCGCTGGTCTTGTTAAGGGTTTGGTTCAGGTTTTCTGGATGTGTTTCGACGGTTGGCTGCCGTGGTGGTCTGTTAACTTCTGAGGTGGTATGAAAGGAACATATCAGTGATTCTCTGGAGTCATTCCAGTGCTCACTGCTGCAAGTATATTCTGCAGTTAGAGCTGTCTTCTCTCTGCTCGACTTGCTTTTTCTCCACTTCCCTACGGACTCCAGAAGATGGCAGACTACTAGAACTCTATAAAACAAAATTCTTCTATACTTGCATTTGCTCTTTTTTTTGTGAGGGTAGAAGTAAAATGTATACTTTGTAAGCAGAAAAAGCTGTTTAAACATGAAATAACTCCTTCTTATTTTGGAATAACTACCTTCTGTTCCCCAGAAATCTTTGGAATTTTACACTAATAAATAGAGGTCCTTTAGTTGCCACACTGGAATATTTGTTGAACATAAGTGCAGGTTGCGTTTTCCACATTTCTTACCCAAGACATAGGGAGTCTGTAATTTGACTAGCTGAACAGATATTTTTTTTTCTAGGTCTTCAAAAGATGCCTTTCATCTTAGATGTAGGCCCCAACATCCTTTTAGGTTTCTTAGTGATACAGAGCAAATATCTTAAACAGTAACTCCTCAGCTTCTTGATAGTATTAAGTTCTAAGATAAATGAGTTTTAATTTTTATCTCATTCTGAAAAAAGAGACGCTCTTTGTAATCTTGCATATGGTTAAAAAGAGTCCGGATTGCCCCTTTAAGTCTTGTAATTTCTTTTGACTTAAACACTTCAGGGATCCATGTCACTAGCTGAGGTGTCAAATAATCAGCTTGCTGTTGACAAGCTTGTGGTAGTTTTTGCAGACTCAAAACATTCTTGTTTCTGGTTTAGGAATTATTTGATTATAAGATTAGTCTTGGGACCTGAGACCCTCCAGATTTACAAGAGGCAGCTGACGGAGGCAGCCAGGAGTTATGATTTCAGTGACCTTCATCATGTTTGGCACAGAAGGTGAAGTAATAGGTGCTTGGTTTTTTCTAATAGTAAAACTGGTGGCGTTGAATGCTACTCACTGCTGGCATGTTCAAAGGCAGAAAAAGGATTAAACTCTGCACGCAGTGCCTAATTAAACTAAGTATTTATTTAAGCAATATGATGATAATGAAAGAAACATTTGTCAAAACTTGTTGAAAGTTATCAGAATGCTCCAGAATTAGAAAGTCCCTGGGTTGCACACTGCTGGAAACTAGTAGTACTTTGGGGGAAGCATTTACTAGGTGCTTGCTCTGGCCTCTCTTCTTGAGCACATGCTATAAGATAACAAGCAGGACAAGGCAGACCTTTGGTTTGATCCAATAAAATGTTCTTGTACCTTATATGAACAGTCTTAATATGTCAATCTGTTAGTGATTTTGACTGGCTTAATGTTAGCTCTCTGCAGAGTTTTGGACAAACAAAATGGATGCAGCTTTTTGTGCAACTGGTGTTTTTGAAGGAGTGTCAGGTGGGATGACTGTTGGAAGGCTTAACAGACTGACTAGGGAGATGATTAATAGAGGAAAAGGAGGAAGAAAAGCCTGAAGCCAAGCCTTAATTTAGTGATTGTTGGAAGTCCTGCAAATTGATTGAGAAGAAGCTCCTGTTGATGGATGCAGGCTGAGAGGGCACTCTCAGACGAAACAAAGATGACCGGATATTTGGGCATGATGACCCTTACTAACTAGGTAGAACTGTGCGTTTTATACTGGGCTGTGGCTGTGATGGAATCTGCTCAATTTCGCGAACACCTTTGCAGAGTAAGAACAAATTTAATGCTAATGTGTGAATTTGGATTGAGAGTCTTCATGGATGAGAGAGCTCTGTGTACATGTCTTCACTTCTTCCTCTGAAGCCAGTGAAGCGCCTGTGCTTTTGTTATGTAATCCACATCTACACTCGAAGAAATAGTTTGCATCACAGCACTTCTTCCTATTAATCCTTTGAGAGAGGTTATTGATGTGACAGTGAGACAGATTTCTTGGTCATCTGAAATGTGGAGGGAACCGTCTAGTCCTTCTCAAAAAGCAATCTAGTTGACCGGCAACTGCTTAACATCAGAAAGGTTCAAAGAGGTTATCTTGAGACTGTAAAAAAGGGGGCTAACAGCGTATCTAAAATTGAGGTTTTAAGTATGTTCTTTTACTCTCCAAGGTGAGCTATTTTCTTAAATTGGTAAGGCTAACAGCTAACAAGGTCAGGGCTTCTGACATGAAAAATAATAGCCAAAAATGTTTTGTTCTGAATTTAGCTAGGAAGTACCAGTGTTTAGCTAGCTCTGTTGCTTCCCTGCATGTTACAAGAATTGTGTCATGTAGGGTATTTGGATGGTCCTAAACTTACTTGGCTGTTCCTTGTGACGTGTGTCTCCTTATGTCATGCGTCAGAGAAGGAAAGAAAAGGCAGTCTGGTGCTGCTGTCAGCTGCTTGAGGTTGCTTCTATTTTGAGTAGGTAGTTGAAACTGTTCATCTTGCAGGTCTGCTGTGAGTTGTATTTCTTGTCAGCATTTTTATGATGCTGGGAGGAACACAGTCAACTTCCTCATTAATTACCGCAAACTGGTTTAATCACAATTCTCAGCTTTTATGTGAGTGTTATGAAGGAGCTATCAAACTAGTTAATTACTAAACACATTTACAATTAGATCTGAACTACTTGCAGTAATTCCAAAGGCTTATCTTCACTATTTCAGAATAAATGGTAATAGGTTTCTGAACTCTCTTTTCTTCTTATGTGCTGTAAATATCTGCAGGGAAGTGACTAGAGGCAACTGCAGGGACCAGGGAATTGTAGATATTAAAGTTAACTGACTGTTGTGGATTCTGAATGTTTCTCCTAATTATGATGTTTGTGGGTTTTTCCACACCCATCTCCTTGTTTGTGAGCGGTTACAGACACTGAATCAAATTAATATGTAGTTTTTTTTCTTGAAAGTACACTGTCCTAGAAAGTCTTGCGTTTTACCCTCTCTTATGGAAGCTTATAGTTGTCCACTATAAAGCCATGTGGAAGGCCTTTTATCTCTGTGAAATGCAAGGAGGTGGGGGGGAAATGAATTATTTCTGGTGTTGTTTGTTTGGTGTTTTTTTTTCCCCATATGTCAGGAAGGCTTTTGTTTTTTACTTTTACTGTCTGATGGTATATATTTGCCTTCTAGCTAATACTCAGACAATGTTAGTTTGTCAGCTGTGCTGAATTCCAGTGTGAAGTTAATACCAAGTACTTTGACTGACAGCTTTGATCAATTGCAAAGCAGGAGAGACGTTTTTCAGCTGGAAAGCCAGTGTTCCTGATGAAAGCATAAAGGGTCATCTAATCAATCTAAGAAAACAGCTTATTTCAACTTATTTTTAACCTCTAAATGTACGATCTTAACTCTGCATGTTTCTATTTTTGATAGGACCAGCAGTGTTTCTGACTTGGAATATGAATAATAACTTTCTACTTGAACCACCTCAAGAGCTGGTTGATATAACAGAAAGTAAATTAGGTGATTTTAGTAGATATTTTAAGTCTCTGATCTATTTGATAGCTCAGGTGATCTACAAACAGGTCCTGGAACAAGCATCAGTGCGCATGTAGTGTGTTCAGTCATCTTGAGTTAAGAGTTATTCCTGGGGGACTTTTATTTAGAAGTAAAAAAAAAAAAAAAACAAAACAAAAACATTTCTCCCAAAGTGACCGTATTTCTTTCCATTGTGGGGTATGCATACTTCGTATTAATTTCTCAACATTTTCTTAGAGAAGGAAAATGAAAATGGGAAAAAAACTTCTGAGAGTTTATAAAGCAACTGCAAAGCTTTTCATGAGTAACTGTATGACCAGTAAGAATGACTGTTACTGTGGCCATTATGGAATTCCAGATATCTAACTAGTCCTTAGAAAACAGAAAAGAACAAATGTCATTAAGATGTATGAATCTGAACCAGTATGCTGTAAAAGACCTCTAATAGCTCTAGGGTAACCTATGTTCCGTGCCAGTACAAAAAATAGTCCTCTGTTATGGACAAGGTAAAAGCTTAAGTTTTTACAGTGGCCACGTTCCTACAGAGAAGCAACTGGCCGTGGCACACGACATGGCATGCGTTCTGCAGGGGCATTGTGAGGATCCAGAATTGGCATCAACTGTGAGAGTTAGCTGATTTGCAAAGACCAACAGCACAACAAATGACAAACGCTGACCTTCCGTAGTTCCCCAGGCTTGCGTGTTCCTGTTTACAGCATGTGTTGGTAACTTTGCAACAGCTTCCTTCCGTTTGTTTGCAGTCGCTGGCAACATGATTAACTTTGGAGATAACTACTAAATGCCAGTTACTGGTCAGCAATTAAGATCTGCGTAATGGCATCAAAGCATGGTTAGAAAGTTATGAAAACTCTGATTACCACTCTTCCTTGTTCTCAGTAGGCACATAGGCTGTTTCAGGATGGGTATTTTAAACTACTGCTGTTGACTAGCTTGCGGCATTGTATATATGGATGTCCATAGCCCTGTGCGTCCTCGCTGATAAAGATTGCCTACAGATTAATAAATTTAAAAGTTGAAGTATAGATGTAAGATGAATAATACAATGTGAGAGTTTGTGTTAAAAATAAAAATAACCATACAGTAGTTCTCTCCTCAGATTTAATGTGTTCTTCATCTCCTGGTTTATGGGGTATAAGAACTATCCTGAACACAAGACCGTTACTTCTGAATTGTTACTGGTTGTGAAAAGGTTTGAAGTCTTCATCATTGGAAATTTTCAAAACCAGACCAGACAAGGTCCTGAGCAATCTGTTCTAGTTTACTGCTCATTGAGCAAGGAGGGTTGGGCTAAGCGATGACCAGTCCCTTCCAGTCTCAGCTATACTGTGATTCCATGTGATGTTCCCAGGATCAGCTTTGTACATAAGTGTTTGTGTTGGTTCATAGTAGGTCTGGAAGGTCACTGATGGCTTAAGGTCAAAAAACAGTGACCTGAGGAAACGTTTGTCCTCCCCTGTAGTGCTTTATAATAACAGTCACAGGAGGAAAGAAGCTGCCATAGAACCCAAGTTACTGCCAGAATAAGTTTCCATTACCCAAAGTCAGTCCCAGAGCAGCAGTTCTAAATTTATGCAGGCTTGGTGTAGCCTGCCTTTGCTAGGAAACTATGAATTGTTTAAGTTTTTGATACATCTTAAGTTCTACAAATCTAAGAGTGCAGCAGAGGCAGCTAAAAAAAGTTGCACCGATTTCTAGGCATCTTTTTCAGGGGTTATTTGGGAACTTCTGGTGGCTTGTTGCTGGTACGGATTATCTTCTGGGGACTTACCTGGTGGCTTTTTTGGCATTTAGCAATTAAATATTACACTACTGACAAGCAATACGTATCGACTCTCATTATGGCACTCAGTCTACACTGTAGCATAGAGCATCTTTCTTTTTCCCTTGTGAATTTAAGGACCTGTCAAATAATGTTACATTCATTACTTAATATTAAATTTCAGTTATTGTTGGGATTTTTTTCCTTAGTAAACAAAGTTTCCTCTTGCTGTTTCTGAAGCTAACGGTCCAAAACTATTTAATTTGTACAAAACCTAATCTTGTTGAGATGAAGAGGGAGTTACTTTTTCCTTAAAATATTTTCACTGTTTCTGATCTGTTTTCCAGGCATGCAGAAGTGATGAAGAAAATAATAGAGACTGTTGCAGAAGGTGGGGGAGAACTTGGAGTTCACATGTATCCTTTTTCGTTACTACACGGTATTCTTAGAGTTTTCTTGCAGTGTGAGGAGCTGTTACCTCAAGGTTCCTAAACTGGAGTGCAGTTGTGTGTGAAAGCAGTAAACAACTGTTTGTGGTAGCATTTGCTAAAGTTTTGGGATGAGCTCCTTTGAGCAAACAAACTTAAAGCAGTTACAAGGCTCAGGGGTGTGGGAAGGTGGCAGGAGCAATAAGGAACGTAGGTAGGATTGAAGGGACAGGACTGAGCTGTTGTTTGTAGGGGTGTGAAGGAGGTAGCTGTGAGTATGAAACTGAAATTCTAGTATAGGAGGATGAGGCTGGAGATTCATAGACTCTGGTCAGAGTATAATCACTCGTCTTGGTACAGCGGTTTCTGTATTAGTTTTGGATCTGAGATTTATTTCCGAAAGATGTAGAGGTCTCGTTATTCTCTGCTCTGCATGTGAGCAACAACTTGGTAAAACATTCAGCTGACAAAAAAGCAATGAAAGTTACTGAAATGGTTCTAAACATCAATATCAAATCCCTGACAATTAGAATTTTCTTTTAGTGAGGTGACTGATCTTAGTTATGCTTTGTAGTAATTGATAGTATGCTTTCTGACTGAAGTAACCTCCTTGTTAGAAACAAGTGTGTTCTTTCAAAAATAGTGTTCTGAGTGCTTTTGCTGCCGTAAGGCAAGCAAGGGGGGTATTACTGGGCATTTATAGGCCCTGAATCAGTAAAATTCTTGTTCACTGTATGAGTTGGGACTTGTTCCATTTGTGCAGCAAGCATATGAAACTAAACTGGGCAGTAACTTTTCTGACAAGGTAGTTCAACTCTTCTATTTCTCAATAGTTAGAAATAGCTTGTTTTCAAGATTTTGATTACTTTTTTCACTATTGCTAAACAAATTGAGGGATTTTTAGCAGGCAATTTATTCCCTCATTATTATGTAGTTTGTGGTTGTCAAGAAATGGTCCATGAGACTGACATACCAAAACAGTAGGTTTTACTTACATGCAGTACCAAATGTAACTTAATTGTCAGTTGAAAGTAGTGATTTACTTTAATTTTTCCACTTGCTGTCTGCCTCAGTCCCAGGTGGACAGACACTTTAGTTTATAATTATCCAATATACTCTAGACTGCAGATTCAGGCCCAATGTGCATTTGAAACTGATATACACAGGGAGACAAGGAAGGTCTCCTCTCCAAAGGCAGACTTCTCAGCAAAGCTAATCTCTCTACTTTCCCTCATCAACAGGAAGGAGCTCTTTCAAAGAATGGTTCGAAACAGGAACTTATTTCTTTTTCTGAGCCACTGAAACACTGAGGAAGGAACCTGCTTTCCCTGCAACTACAGGAAGGTAGCTAGGGATTAGCCTTGCTAGGTGCAATTCACCTTGGCAATTGTTAATAACAAATATTAAGTATGTAGGTGGGATTGTAAATGTTTGTATGGTGTTTGTACGATTTATTGAAAATAACTCCTGGTTCCCTGTTGTGACTTAATATGGCAAGGTCTGTAGGTTTGGGCAAGCATCAGATGTCCTTACCGGAGTTCTGCTATATGGATTTCCTAGTATCTAACTGTGTCATTACAAGGTGTTATTTTCCTATCAGCAAGAAATACTGTTGAGCAGGTCATTGAATACGCCTTCTGCTTTGTTTTACAGGATTTCTAGCTATTGCGCACTTTCCTTAACAAGAAACTCAGGTACCTTCTTATTTTCTTGAAATTTGTACAGGCTGTCATTCCAACGATAGAATATGACTACACAAGGCACTTTACGATGTAACTAAAATAAGAGATGTCCTCCTCTAATTATCAAGTCTTTTTTTAAATATCCCATCCATGTGACTTATACAACATTATACACAATTTCTGTAACTAACCTTTTATCAAGTTGATGCTTTAAAATAAAATGTTCCATTGCCAGCCTTTTTAATAAAAATCTTTATGTGTAATATAAATAAATCACTTTCATTCCTATATAGACACTGCACTAAGAGGTGGGATTTTTTTTCCTCTATAATTCCTTCAATTTTCTTCCAACAGAAGACTTTTTTGTCTGTTGGAAGCTAAAATGTACTTTCCTCGTAGAAGCCTCATGCATTTGGCTTCATTGCTGATTCCTGAACGTGCNTTTTGTGGTTGGTTTTTTTTTTCTCTCCTAATTATGAATGGTTGTTTCCTCTAGCTGGAAGGGAATTTTGAAAGCTGAAAGAAAATAGTTGATCATCATGTTAGGAAGGTTTGACTATATCTTAAACTAAAATAGCTGTAACTAACCAGTCCCTGAAAGGTGATTTATATTTACACTTGAGCAAGGCTAGTGTTTTGAGATGGAAGTTTTTGGGAGAAAAGGAGATGTATTAGTATCTAGTCCTTGTAATAATAACAATCTTATTGGCAAAATTACAGCTTGGGGTAAAGGGAGGGGATTGCTATGGCTGAGCAAGGTTCAATCCTGATTACTTGTCTGTCTCAGCTACACTAAATGGTAGTGTAACAGCATGGTTTCCTTTTTGAGGTAGATAGTCAGGTTTCCTATTTGAGGTAGTTGTTTATGAATTCAAATATTGCAGATGCATCCAGACTTTAGCAGCCACTTTCTGCCCTGCAAAATGTTTTTCATTAGTGAAAATGGGAGGGAAGAACCTTCTTATATATATGTGTGTGTGTATTTATATTTATTACGTACACTTAAACTCTGTTTAGCTTTCAGGACAGCATCTTTGTCACCCATATGTCCAACTTCCGTTCTGCAAGGTAATCTGAAGTTGAGTGTCTGCAACTGACTAAACTTACTCTTGGGTAGGACGGTTGGTCCCTGTCCTGGCACAACTAGTCCCCAGCTTGGCTGTCCTCTGTCCCATGTTGTTACTTACATGAGAGCCTGCAATCAAGTTCTGTGTACTGTGCTTAAATTGGTTTTCCTCTTTTGATGTCTATCTTCACTTCCTTTTTCTTGGACAGTAGCTTAAGCAATGTCTATGTAAGTGAAGAGTAATACTAGCTGAAACCTGTTAAAACTTTACCACACCCACTGAGTCATGCCAAAGGATTTTCCCTGTCAGACTAATCTCAAAGATGTTTTGGGCTTTTTGGTAACAAAGGAAGTAGCTGTCCTCCACCCAACAAACAGGGGGGTTTGGAGGGGAGCAAAGAAGGAATATGACTTAAAGTAACCAGCAGTGATGTATATTTTTTGCCTTTGGTCTGTCAGAATCTTTTGAAACTTCCTTCTCCCTAAAAAGTGTATATTCTCCTCTTTTAAGAAGATGAATTAGTCTTTCACTGGTCTCCAGTATGTTCAGTTAACAAATGTCATGTTCTTCTTTCTCAGGCTGTTGGCAGAAGTAAGTGGCATAATCTTTTTTTTTTTTTCTTTTAAAGTGTAAACTGATGAAGGCCTTTTTCTCTGACCCTAGCAGAAATACAGAGGAACAGAAGAACTGAAGAGAACTTGCCAATGTCTGCCATCAGTGACATAATATTTAATGTCTCGTGGCATTTGTAGCACAGAACTATCTAGTATCACAAAACCCGATGCTTGGTGACTAATATGTGATGCTCTGCTGGCTGGATATCAAAGTGGCTGTACATGAGCAAGCAAATTTTACCTGGGTACACTTGGAGCAGTGTACTCCTGCTGTAACTCCTACTTAACTGTATGTTAATCCTTCTGTTTGGGACTAGTATTAGAAACTCCTGTTAGAAGTGAAGATTGCTGCTGTAAGAACTGCTGTAAACATATACAAACACAGTAACCTCAGTTATAGCTTATAGCTTCTGGCAAATCCTACATGGTCATTAATTGTCTGAATTTTTCCTCTTCATCAAAATAGCTCCTGAGAAGTTCTGCTCTGCTGCGCTCCCTTTCCTACTGCACATCTTGTAGTTCTTGTGGCTCTTTACTTGCGTTCTAGATCTCTATATCTTGATCTTGCGCTTAGAGTACATTGTAGTTTACAGGTCCTACATGCAGTGAAGCTGTGAGTGGAATTTTGATTCCACTGAATCTGAACGAAAGTTATGCACAGGGAATGGTTTATAATGCAAAGGGAATAACCTTGCAGAGATTTAAAATAATGACCATTACAAACTTTGTTGTCAAACTTAAGATATTTAGTCCTCAATTTACATGAAATACTTTTAAAATACCAAAAACACTCCTACTTCCAGTAAAAAAAATAAACATAGAAGAAAAAAAACAAACCAGTAACTTCCAAGCAATGTGTGGGAACTGCACTTCTGTTTTTAGTCTTCTAAAAGTCTGATTAAAGTCTAAACTAGCAATGATGAATGGTGGAAATAGTGTTAAAGAATGAAGGCAATTTCAACTTTGTCCTTCTGTGGCTGTGTTTTTAGGTGTGGGAAAGTGGAGCTTGTCTAACCAGCTTGCTAGCAGCCTGATCCATTGCTAGAGAATTGGGGTATCTGCTTTCCTGTTAGAAAATGACCTCTGCTAGTAACTTTTAAGAATTGTTCTCAGTCCATTTAAAAACAAACAAACAAAACCACCAACAACCCAGATATAGAAAATGCAATCATATGAAAGAATAAAAAGTTAATTCATCTAAAGTGTCATACCTGTTGTTGGAAGCAGGTATGTATATGATAAGAGGTTTTCTTTCTTCATAATCCACTTTCGGTTCCAACATGGATTTGTGATAGAAAGATGCAAATCTTCTGAGTTGCGAACTCTTGCAATCCTGTACCACCTGGTTAACATTGTGTTCTGGGCACTGACATTCTTACTACTTTTATTCTTTACAGAAAGAAAGCCAAGTTGAATATGCTGCTGGACTGCCTTAGCGTGAGGGCAGCTGGTCTGAGGTAGCATTATCAGTTGTAAGCCTGGGCAAATGAAGAAATCTCTTAGTAAACAAGGCAAAATGGAACATGGGCAACACAAACATGTTTTAGAGTAGAAGCAGAATTCTTTGTGGAGCCAAACTGAAAATTTTCTGGCAAAAATTAAACACACAGAGTGGGGAAAAGGCTTATTTTGGGTGAGTGCAAAATTTTGAGTCAGAGATTAATGTAGTCTTTGAAGAGGGGAAGCTATTATGCTGTTTCTTTTTGTTCCTTAAAATGAATTTTTTTTTTTTTAGACCAAAAGCCAGTGGTGGTAGACCTCATTTTTTAAAACCCTGAAATCAGATTTGACAATATTTAGAAAATTCACATACTTTTTTTTTTTTTTCTTTGAAACTGTTTATTCAGTGATTCTGTGCTAATAGTTTGGGTTCCTGCTAAATAATTGGTTTTGGCAAACATATTGACTGGAGAAACACCCAATTCTAATCAAGGGCACTTGCTTTTCTCCTAAGGAAAATTACAGGTTTAAAACATGTGAATGTATTTAGGTTTAAATCAACATGATTATGTATCTTCTGAAGCCTTTAGCACCAGAGCAGTCTGAAATGCTGTTCTACATTCTTAACTCCCTTGCTGTATGTGTATGACACCACAGGTTACACGACTGGCCTTCCTTTAACATTTGTGCTGAATGTGTTCTTATATGAGCTGACATCAAATATAAACCACATACGTAATCTTTTTTTTAATAAGTTCTTGTCTAAAAGAAAGCCTGAGTTGCCCTGACGTATTTTCTTTTTGCCTGCTTGTGTGGTTTTTGACATAGTACATCTACTTTAAACTTCTGAAATGAGCTGTTTCACAGATTAACCTTTCTTGGCTTTAGTGACTTCTTCTAGAAGTAAAGATATTTATCTGGCGGCTTCTGTTCCCAGTTGTGCCTGACAACTTTGGTAAGTGCCCCCTCTGTCTTTTACCTACATTCAGAACCATGTGTTCACTGCTGATCAATAATTAACTCCTTATTTGCCCATGAAAGTCCTTTCACCCTGCACTAAACAAAGTATACGTGCCAGACCATTGTGCATCAGTTTTTGTGTTTGAATGAGAGAGAGAGATTTATGTTAGGGCATTATTAGCAACCAATTCAATAACTGGTTTACAACTTTTTCTTCTCTTTACTAGCTCCCCTTCAGTCACTATAATACAATTGTTAAAACTGGTGGCAGCCATCAGGATGTGGCCACCTGCTGGCATTTCTTATAGCATTTGTGATGAAGTAGAACCTACCTTATGGTGGGTCTTAATCTATAATTTGCAGAATGTTGCAAGTCACCCCTTTCAGCTCTTTTAAAGAATTACCTGCTCTTGATTGCTCAGACTCAGCCTAGGCTATTCTGGGTGAAAAACTGGGAATCCCAGTTAGTTTTAGAGGTCAGCCTTAGAGCTGTACTGTGAGCACACTCTTGTAGTATGTTTTGGCATGTAGCATAATAAGAATCAGGACTGTAATTACTGAGTGTCAGAACAGGTGGTAATCTTCCCCAGTTAGAAGATGCAGACCGGCTTTTAGTGTTATAAAGTGATGCTTATGCTTCTCTTTTCATGCTTTTTTTCATTTGGCATTTAACTATTAGTATATCCAAAATGTCCTGCTTCGTTTTGGGAATAACATCGTTCATTGTGCTGCAGAGATTTTTTTTGCCAGTAGAGACTAGACCTGTGCTTCTCCATGCGTGGCTTTTGCCCACAAAATCTTTTCGTGTTGCTGGTTGCCAAATGTAAATTACATTTGAACATGTTCTAAACAATGAGGGTAAAATACAAAGTTTGCTGCATGTGCAGTTTTGTGAAGTAGAAGCAGCTCAGATCATGGCTATATGTATGAATAGACAATAAAGTTGCGTTGTCTTGGAAGGCTTCAGCCTGAAAAATGTATTCTGTAGTCGCTTGACACGTTACTAATAGTAACAGCTTGCAGGCAACCAATGCTAAATTAAAAAATTGTGTGTATGGATTAGACTTTCACTATGTTAGAGGATATAGATATTAGAAATTAATGGTCAGATGAAAGGGAGGAAGGTCTTTAGATTATTAATAATGATTTTCAGAACACTCTGAAACTTCCCAAAGGAGACAATGTGATGCAATAGCTTAAAGAAGAGAAAAAAGGAAAAAAAAAAAAAAAAAAACTAACAAAAACCAATCAACGCATCAACCACCAAACAAACACACACACGCAAAACCCAAAACAAACAAACCACAAACAAACAAAAAGGACAAAAAAAAAATAGGCTGAGCCAGATAATTTCAGGTGGCTCAGTCTTACATTGATCCTAAGAGGTGTGAGAAGAGAAGAAAATAAGGGAGTACCCAATATTGGCCTTTTGTTATCAAAGGATTAAAGAAGGGTGGTACATGCTCATCAGTGCAGCTTAATGGAAAGTATATCTGGTCTAGTTGATACTCTTCTTTAAAATGATAAGTATTATTAGCCAGCCTTGTAAAGGTAATTTCATTGGTATAGTATATTTTTAATTCCTTTTACTATTTTATTGGTACTGCACAATTAATTGGCTGAGAAATTGAAAAATACCATTCCCAAATTCATCAAAATAGATAAAAGAGAAGAAATTTAATTGATGTTGGCTTTGATTCCCAGCTCACAGTCACCAAGCGAGGAACTTTATGTAGATCTTCTGGGTATTAATTTTTACTCTTAATATTTTAGCTTCTGTTACAGCGAAGAATTTAGTATTAGAAACCTACAGTGGAAAATATAATTTCAAGCACTTAGTTAATTCAACAGAATTACAGGAAGACTTGTTTAAAGTGTATTTTAGTTTCATCTCCTCAGCTGTTCACATATGAATACAAGAAGGTCTTCAAATCCCTGTATGGGAAGGAGCTTTAGGAACAGTGTTGTAAAGCCCAGTGGTTGGAGATTGGACTCAAACATGAATCAGTTTCTGTTCTGATAAAGATGCGTGATACTTTGTGTGCTGCTGTATGGATGTTGAAGGCCTGGAGATAAACCATCTTCACTTTTAAGTTAGCATGTCTTATGTTTAACAGAATGTGCCAGGCACTTGAGCACCAGCTGCTTCACTCAGTTCTGGATCAAAGAAGGATTTGTCCATCTGCCCAGAGATTTCTTTTATAAAATCTAAATTATAGGTATTTTCACACCAACTATCAAACTCTTAAGCACCAGCATTGAAATAGATCCCAAGTCAGAAATGAGTTTGAAGGCAGAGTAGAAAAGAGGTATTGTATGTTTTTTGCTTAAAAACTATTGAAGTAGTTCACCAAGGACTATAGTGAGTTATTTAATAAAAACAATAATTAATTAGTAATGAAATACTATTGGACTGTGTTTACCTAAGGTTTTCTCTTCAATACCAATGCGTGCATTCCAGTCCAACTTAATTGTTGCTGGATTTCTGTGTTTTCAGTCCTGTTCATACGTAATGTATGTGTCAAAGTATCTCATGGGAACAAGTGGTTAACTCCATGCGGATGCAAAAGCAAGGAACCATGTTTGGTGATATAGTTGATGTTAGTTATTAGCTTATCAAAAGGTATTTTCCTAATCATTTCTCTTTAGATAAATGTTAACAGACCCTAATCAAAACGAAAATAAAACATTCTGACTATGGGCAAGTCTTCAGGCTGACCTGTTAGCTACCACTGAGAAGTCCATTTGTTATCCATTGCCTGAGATACTCGAGAGTGTAGTGGGAACCAAACTGAAGTTGACAACAGGTTTGGAAAGGGCACTGACTTACTGTTCTGAGTATGCAATATATGGTGATCTGAACTAGATTTAGCACTGAATCCAGTTCTAGTCCCCACACCTAATCCCTCAGGATTTTGCTAAGTGGGAATTATTTCTTAGGAGACGTAGCATCTAAGTGGGAAATTTCCATCAGTGCCAGCCGTGTGTTTGGTTTCTGTTTTCTGGGAAGATAGAAAACATGGCCCCCACTTCTTCCTAACCGTACGAGTCAAACATCCTGTAATTGTAAGTAATCTAAGTAATTGTTTTATGCCTCTGCTGTCCTGCTGTTTCAGTAGACAATGACCCAACCACAGCCTGTAGTGGGGCTGAAGCTGCTTCTTGGTGCTTGTCTCTCACTGAAGGTGTGGAGGAGGGGAAGGAAGGTAGTTTAAACAGTTTTTTATCTCTATTGGATCCCTGTCAGTAAGGGGAGGGGGAGGTGAAGAGCAATGACCTGAGCATAGCAAATGTTTTTACCCTCTTGCATCACAATTATTTCATTTCTGAGGGGAAGTTAGAAGCAGCAACAGCAATAAAAGCAGCAGTTTCTGCCTTGTCTTCCAGAGCTGCACCAACAGGCATCTGTACCATGACACTCCACTGCATGCGTCTTTTTCTCTTGCTTCTGCTTGGTTCGTGGTGGCCGGACTCGGAGAAGCATGTGGTGGGAGCTGTGAAGGTCAGGGAGCACTATATAGCTGCTCAGATCACTAGCTGGACCTACAAACCGGAACCTGAGGAAAAGTCCAGGTAACAAGGAGCAGGATGAAACTAGTCCTATCTTGTGACCGAAAGTGTTTTATACCTCCCATCTCCTGTGGAATTTTAGAGCCCAGGAGGACTTCATAGCCTGATCTTTTGACTTCAGAGGAACTTGTGTGACTTTAAGCAGCATGATCTGAAGTGGAGCCTGTGAAGTATTCAAAGCTTTTTATTTATTTGTATTGGATAGAATTATTTTTGTGCTTTCAGAGCACTTTTGTTAGTATGTTCTAGGGCTTGCCTTTATTACATTCTACGTGACTGATGTTTGTTTTTTAATTCAACTATTTAAGGTATCTAGATTTTGAGCAATGTTAAGTTGAGCCATGGTTTAGTAAGATTTCGAAAACTTTCAGACTTTAGAATTTGCTGAAGGGATAAAGATGTTCCAATTTGGACACTATCACTTTCACTTAAATCAGAGCCTGTTGAACTTTGGAACTAACTATGTTGTTTCTGAGTTGTTCAGTAGTTCCTGTGAAATGTCTATCCTGAGTTCTGCCGAATAAAGGTGGTAGGATCAAGCATTGCCATACTTCAAGTGAAAATACTAATTTTGTGCCTTTTTTTTAGATAGCCTTGCAGGATGGCAAGCCTCCATGCATACACCAATCAAGCACATAAAATATCTTATTTGGATTTCCACTATTATCCTTAGGATTATAAACACTCCAAGTGTAATGCTACAGATGACAAAACTTGGATGTTATGTAGAATTCTGTTTTAATTAGGCTTCATTCTTATGCTGTGTTTGCTATAGTCACCATACACAGATTTTGTTTGTGGAGAGAAATGGTAAAAATTACTTGTTCTCCTCCATTTAAGGGTGTATTTAGATATTACTGCTAATACTGCATTTTTTTTTTCAATGATACAGGCTATAAAAGGACTTTTAACTTCTCGGAGCATCAGCCAACTTAATAGAGATTTCTTGGTTACCATGTGCAAGTGATATTTTTAAGATACTTCGAAGCAAAGTAAAAATACGTTATCTGTGCGTGCAGCATTGCTGCTGCTGTTCCCGAAAGTTATTTAACTAAACATACTTGCATAGTTTTGAGATTTCCGAAGTGTTAGTAAGCTCTTTTGTTCCTTGTACCTATACAATTGGTGTTGAGAAATTTCCTATTCCACCCCATAGTCTTATGTGCATATTCTGTTGAACGTTGCCACAGTAGGGCAGCACTTGTCAATGAAGGTTGTGAATAGAGTCCTTCTCCTTAAAGAGCGAAACAAAATTTTAGCAGTCACTTTAAAGAGAATGGAATTGAAACATATACTGCTTTTACCTGACTCTGTGTCCTAGAGGGATTTACACAAGATTTCTACAAAGAGAGATCTCCCCCTTATGGTCCCTGGATGTCACTGAAGCAAGCTCACTGTGTTCTGTCTGCCCAGCCTCTCCATGCATGAGCAGCCCATCAGCTCCCCGCTGCCAAAGGTGCCTCAAAGGGCTTTACAAACAAAGCAAGTGGAGTTACTGTTGGATCCAGTCACCATACGTACTAAGAAATCAACTGATAAATGTGAAACTCAATACAGGCTATTCTCCCTCTTTCCTTCTTCTCATCATGAATGACATTCCATGATCCTGTGTGCTGGTTTCCTTCTGCTTGCCTAAATATTTTCTAAGAAAACATTGGTCTACTGCATGCGTGATTCATTTACATAACAAGATTAAAGACAATTGCAGTGTTTCTCAGAAAGTAATTTTCTGACTTGCTGTGAGCTCCTCTGTTGTTGTCAGGGAACAGTTTTGTGCCTGTCTCAAATGTCATTGCTACTACAGGAGCTTGGTTTTAATGCTGTTGTAGAATCCTTCTTATGAATCTTATTAAAGTTCAAGCATGAGGCAGAGTGAGGAGAAATTCAGGTTTCTTTCACAGTATTTTGTCAGATGCTTTCTAGGTAAGCACGATCAGGACATTTTCTTCTGTCTTAAATGGAGAAAACAAAGACATCTTCATTGCAGAATAAAAAGGACCTATAGAAACCACCAGCAAAATCAGGGGTAAACTGTGCTAAGTACTGTAATTGAATGTCTCATATGAAGTAGCATAGCTCAAGAACATCATAGATTCAACAGAGTAAGAGGGAGACGGGAAGACAGTAAGAAGAGTTGGCCTATGCATCCTGCCTTCAGCAAAATGTGCAAGTGATTTAATGTAATTCCGGAATTCATTTTCTGAGGTATCTGTTAAACAGCAGTGGCATCTCTGGGAATCTTTGTCTTTTAAATTTTTTTTAACTCTTTTGGTTTCAGATTGGAACATTCAGATCCCGTGTTTAAGAAAATTTCTTACAGAGAATATGAAGTGGATTTTAAAAAAGAAAAGCCAGCCAATAAATTTGCAGGTAAAGAGGGAGGACATGTTCTGAGTATTTTTGCTTGTAATAAAGCCAGTAACAAGCTAAGCAAGCTTATATTTTTGTGTTGATTGTTTTGCACATAAACCAAATAGGCACGGGGGTGAGGTCTCTACAGTGCGCTAGGCTTTCAAAGGCCATAGAGAAGCTGGATTTTCAGAGGCTGGGGCTCAGTGCTACCTGCAAATTAATTGCGTGGTACAGAGTAGTTTGCTTTGTTTTCAGCATCTGATGAAATTTCCCATATATGTTTAGACTTGTACAGCACAGTCACAGTGATGACACTATAAATTCAACATGGAAGGAGACTAAGATCTGAGACTGTTTCTGATAGATCAGGGGAAAGGAAAAGGAAAACTGAGGTCGGGTAGGAAAGATGTTCCCTTGCCTCTGCATCTCTTAGTGCTTGAAGATGCTTTAAATAGATGGAGGCAAGTTCTTGTACTTATGCCATACAGAAGTATGATACTTGTGTTCTGATACTTATGCAAAGTACTTTAAGGTCTTCCTGCACTTCGTATTAATAGATAAGTAACTTAAGATGTTAGATGTTCAGACATTCAGATTTAGATTTCAAAGTAAATGTACATGAGATTGGTGATATAAAATTATTACAAGTTTCCCTGAAAGATCTAGTATATGATCTGATTCTTCCAGTTTTATTTGTTCTCCTGTGTTTTTTTTGAAACTGCTTCTTTCTCTTCAGAGAAATAAATTTACAAAATGGTTTACAAGGAAAGAGAGGCCAAAGATGGTCTTAGTAGGCTTCTTCCATTGCTTATTTTTGCAACATGGGGAGTAGACACAAGCCCCTCTTGAAATTGTGCCTCAAAAAATGTGCAACGTGGAACTGATTATTTCTTTAGATTAATGTTGGGATTGAGATATCTTTTGGTTCTGTGACTTCTGGCATTGAGAGTGCTACACAAAGAAATGTGTCTGGATGCTTAAACTATGAAAGGTCTGCCTTCCTAAAACTGTTTAATTGTGTATGAAGGATCCCTAGAAATTTCCAGTGAACCTCAACATGAATCTTTTAATAAACTTTCTATATCTCAGAAATAACTTTTTTTCCCTCAAATCTACTATTTTCCTGTGATTTTTAAGTGCTAGTTTCCAGATGTACAATTTACAACATTCCTGTCTATAATCTGCAGTTCTTCAAGCACAAGTTCTTCTTGTGCTTTTTTGTGGATAAGTCTTCGTTGCAGTGATACTATATTTTCCGTCTTCATTAATTTTGCAACTTGTGCTTTGAGCTCATATTCCCTAATATGGGGAGAGTTCTCTTTGTTTCAATAAACATAATGTTTTGCTCACATTTTCCTTTGTCTTTGTCTTGAATAACTACAGGGCTTCTGGGACCAACTCTGCGTGCTGAAGTAGGAGATACTTTAGTAGTTCACCTTAAGAATATGGCTGACAAGCCGGTCAGTATTCATCCCCAAGGCATAGTTTACACCAAAAATGCAGAAGGTAAATACTATAAAAACCTCCATGTTTTGTTTGTTTACTTGTAGACTACTGCATGAAATACAGAGAGGGGCCCAGACTGGTGTTTGAACATACGTGTGTCACAAATATCTGTTGATCCTGGATTAAAACTTCACACCCATTGTTAGCTCCTTTCTTGTTCATCGGTGTCAGACTAGGAATATGAGTGCCATCTGATATGCACAGTCTCCTGACTAGCTGTCTGTGTGCTAACACTGTTTCATAGAATCACAGAATAGTTGAGGTTGGAAGGGACCTCTGGACACCATCCAGTCCAACACACCTGCTAAAGCAGGTTCACCCAGAGCAGATGGCACAGGAGTGTGTCCAGGTGGGTTTTGGATGTCTCCAGAGAAGGAGACTCCACAATGTCTCTGGGCAGCCTGTTCCAGTGTTCTTGGCACCCTCAAAGCAAAGAAGTTTCTCCTCATGTTTAGATAGAGCCTACTGTGCTTCAGCCTGTGCCCATTGCCCCTCATCCTATTGTTGGGCAACACTGAAAGGAGTCTGGTCTCATCCTCTTGACATCCACCATTGAGATATTTATAAACATTGATAAGATCCCCTCTCAGCCTTCTCCAGGCTGAACAGACCCAGCTCTCTCAGTCTTTCCTCATAAGAAGGATGCTCCAGACCCCTAATCATCTTTGTAGCTCTATGCTGGACTCTCTTCAGTAATTCTTTGTCCTTCTTAAACTGGGGAGCCCAGAACTGGATGCAGTACTCCAGATGCAGCCTCACCAGGGCAGAGTAGAGGGGGAGGACCTTGACTTGCCTAGTGACCTTCTGGTCACACTTTTCCTGATCCAGCCCAGGATACTGTTGGCATTCTTGGCCACCACGGTACGTTACTGGCTCGTGGTCAGGACATGTAAATTCTTAAATACAGGTTAAAAAACCAAACCAACCAAACAAAAAACCACAAACCACATAAACGCTTTTACAAGTCCCTTACAATAGCATATATCGAGGCATTTTTGGTAAAGGCAGTTGACAGTGCTGATCCTGTTCTGATACTCAGCATATCATGCTCAGCTTTGTGGTGGTTTTGGAACCCTTATTGAAACTAGCAGAAAGACATCATAAAGTGTGTCCAAATTGACAGTTTAATGTCTGCACTAGCACAGAGTGAGTTTGGGTGGTTACCCATGCCGCTTGAGTTGCCCTGCCCTGGGTGCTGAGCCAGAGCCGTGACCTGCAGTTTACAGATCTATTCAAGGCTTTATTTATTGTGTGGGTACAAAAGCAGTTTTGCAACTCCATCTCGTCAAGTTGGACAGAACATGTTATTGAAAGTGATAGGCAATTCACAGAATCACAGAACGTTAGGGATTGGAAGGGACCTCGAAAGATCATCCAGTCCAATCCCCCTGCCGGAGCAGGAACACCTAGATGAGGTTACACAGGAAGGCGTCCAGGTGGGTTTTGAATGTCTCCAGAGAAGGAGACTCCACAACCTCCCTGGGCAGCTTGTTCCAATATTCCGTCACCCTCTCTGAAAAGAAGTTTCTTCTCAAATTTAAGTGGAACCTCTTGTGTTCCAGTCTGACTGTCTTACTAATGTGCCTCTTGCACCTAGGATTTTGATTTTCTGGCTCCCCTTTGTCATATTATAGATTTGTTGGATATGGTAGACATAGATATGGGCCTTTACTGCCATCTGGGTATGCAGTGCATGAAGTCTAAGGCAGCAGAGCAATGTTAGCCTGCACTACAGCTTTGACAGACAATTAGAAAGCTCACAAATTAGGTAGTGTTCCTCCATGGAGTATCGGTGAGCAGAGGCTGAGGCTACATGCCTTCCTAACCCTAGTCAGACTGATGAAGAGCCCCACCTTTTGGCAGTGATGACAGTCCTAGGAAATTTTTAATCTGGAAGGAACAGGACAGTGGAATAGCGGATCTTCCCTCTGCTACTATCTGCAACGGGAGTAGAATCATGAGTTCTCTCTTCGAAGATTAAGTATCAAATAGACAAGAAACAAAACAAGCTTTTGGAGTTGACTGTAGGAGGACATTCCACATGCTTTAATTACTCTTTGTCTTCATGCCTCCCTACTGACTTTTCTTGGCAGGCTGCCTGTATGATGACAGAACATCATCTGTAGAAAAACGAGACGATGCTGTACTTCCAGGCCAGGTCTACACTTATGTTTGGGATATAACAGAAGAAATTGGTCCAAGAGAAGCTGACCTTCCTTGTCTTACTTATGCATACTATTCTCATCAGAACATGGCAATGGATTTTAACTCTGGTCTGATTGGAGCACTGCTTATCTGCAAGAAAGGTAAAGAAATGTTTAATACTACTATAAGGCAATACAGTTTCATTTTTAAAAAAAGCTGAGGTTGTGTTACAATGAGGGAAGATATATTCTTTTCCTTTTCACAACTTTATATGCAGTGTAAAGTAAATTATTTTCAAGAACTTTCTTTTAGATGTCGAAGTTTTTTTTTTTAAATGCTAGCTTTTATGCAGATCCATCTTATAATTATAGGATGGACGGAGTGTTATTAATAAATACCTTTGCCTATATTGGTTGCATTTTCAGTTGCTTGACTGCTAAATGTATAGCCTCAAATTTCCTGTGTTAGAATAAATAGGCTTTAAAGCTTCATTCAAAATGGTTCAGCCATTCCAAAGAGTAGGACAGGAAATAACAATTATTTTACTTGTGTCTTTTAAATGCTGTCTGATCAAGAGGCTGTAGCACTCTTCTGTAACAAGGATTTGAAATAGCAGAGCAATGTGTCTTATGCTAGTCATCTGAAAATATGGCCAAATTTGAACAGATTGTAAGTCTTTGGAAATTGCTTTGCATGTGATTGAGGACTTGAGATTTTAGCAATTTGAGTCATTGAATTCCATCTCCATTAATATAAACTGTTGTCTTGTAGGACTTGTAAATAACATGCTACCGATTTAAGGGAAGTTTAGAAAAACATACCACTGTACAAGCTACTTAAACTTATTGCTGATCCCTTAAATCCTAAATTTTTCAAAGTTATATATCCTTCTTTTACTGAAAGCTCTACGTGTTATTTAGCTTGATCATCCTGCCTGGCAGTTTGAATCGAAGGTTTTGTATAGACTGCAGACTGCGTGGACTTGGACCTGGAAGCTTTCATGAAAGTAAACATAAAACTGGTTCAGTGTGGGTTGTACAAGGGCACTCTTTTCACTGACAGACATCTGTTTAATTCCAGAGCACACCTGCTCACGTCGCCCCAGAGGAGCAGCAATAATATTAATTATGTCCCTCCTGAAGTTTTTTGGGAATTAGTGCTTTTAGTATTATCTAGGACTTGTTATTTTCCTGCTTTTCTTGGGTTTTCTTTCTCTGTGTTCATGTATATGTGCACATTTTATGGCATACTGGTGGAGTTACTCTGGACAAATGCTTTGGAATTACTCAATTTTTGTCCTTCTTAGGCTTCTTAAATTCATGCATGTATTGTTGCCTGAGTTGCATATGAGTTTGAGATGGATTGGTTCGAGCGCTAACTTCAAGACAATTTGAGCATGTTTCTAGCTAGAGCAACGACAAATGGCTAACTAATCACATTTTTAAGGTTTTTGGACAATGTTTCTGTGACTGGGTGATGCACGGGGAGGATGGAAGTCAGATGAGATACTGTAGGTGTGCAAAATGCCTGTGTACTTGGTCTGTCTGGTATGGAGTAAAGTTTCTTCACAGCAGCTCATATGATGCTGTGTTTGGATTTCTGGCTAAATAGCGTTGATAATACACCCACGTTTTAGATACTGCTGAACAGCATCAAGGCTTTCTCTTTTTACCACTCTGACTTCCCCAGCAAGTAGGCTGGGAGGGGGCACAGGTGGACAGCTGAACTGAATTGGCCAAAGGGATACTCCCTGTGATGTAACACCATTCTCAGCAATTAAAACTGGTGGTAGAGGAAGAAGGAACAGTGGGGATATTGGCATGGCTTCCAAGGTGACTGTTCTTGAGGGACTGGCTGAACATCAGTCTGCTTGTGAGAGATGAAGAGTGACTTCATTTTGTTTGTTTGTTTTCTCCCCTCTTCCCTTCACCTATTGAATGATCTTTATCAACCCACAAGTTTTCTCACTTTTGTTCTTACTGTTCTCTCTCCTGTCCTGCTGGGGGCACGGAAACATTGAAGTGGCCATGTGGGTGCTTGGCTGTTGGCTGGGGTCAACCCGCCACAGTTCGAGACATTAAAAGCAGCACAGGTGGTATAACCTGGGAAGGTTGTAAAAAACGGACTTTAGAGTTAAAGCACTGACCGAATGTTCTTTAGTGACAAGCAGATGAATTCCTCTGTTATCTGGGACTTCTTTTGTGCAGGAAAACAGGACTTTGTGGCCTCTCATAAGTAAAAAGGATTACATTAAAGATAACTGTTTCCACTGCCAGTGTCTCCTCCTAAGTAGAATAATCAGCAAGCTCCCAAAATTTTAGTCCCTGCAGTCCAGAGGGATGTCTGTTTTAGTCCTGGATTATGTATTGAAAGTAGCAAATGGAAATTTTAGTCTACAGAAAAAATCAGTAGAATTGCACTAGTTCTGTGTGGCATGTCAAGAATGAATTCTACTTGCTGATTAGAAATCGCACCTGTATCACAAATGCAACTAGATGGTTTCTTATAACTGGTCTAATTCAGCAGTATTTGTCAAAGTCTTTTCTATGTGAAGGTTCTTTGAGTGGTTGGTTTCATGCTTTTTAAAGGAGCTGAGTGTAGTTGTAGTTTTCAAGCACAATATAGTGCTTGAAAAGGCAGTGTTCATAGTGCAGGTGGCTTTACCATCATTCTTCCCCTTGTCTTGCAGTCTCAAAAGAGAGGCCAGTGCTGATTTTGGACAGAAGGCTGCTTGGTGCTCCCATTTGTTAAGGCAATCCTTGTAACACTGTGCCGGAATTGTCTGAGACAATTTATTGCATGTTTTTTAATCTCCTCTGGGATATTACAGACTTCTGATTTTATGGTTACTCAACCCAAAAGTACTTTCAGAAATAAAATAACCTTATGAGCGTTCTTAAATCCTTGTTTTGGTCAGGTTCAGCCAGTACATGCTAACAGGTGAACCAAGCTCATTAAATACACATTAATGTCACTACATTGGTGTGAAAACTGCTTTACTTCTGCCTCAAATTAAGACCTGTTGTTTCTTCATCCCAGGCAGCCTAAATGAGGATGGATCACAGAAACTTTTCAACAAGGAGCATATACTGATGTTTGGTGTGTTTGATGAAAACAAGAGTTGGCAAAGATCAGCATCACTCAAGTACACAATTAATGGCTATACTGATGGAACATTACCAGGTACTACTCAGGCTTATGCGAAATTAAATTAACGTTCATGAAGACTAAATATTACCTTTGCTTTTTATGCAAGAGAATAGGAATGTGAAAGAACGGGATATAGCGTTTTTTACAACATCTCTGTGTGCATCGAAATTCTAGAAGAGAAACTGTGCTGCTGGAAGGAAGTCATGCCATATTGCTGAAAACAAGAAGTTTACTTCTAAGAAGAGTTCTGCTCTAAGAACAGGATTACTGGCTTAAAAAATGAGAAGTTCCTCCTTTTTTACTCAGCTGATGGGGGCAGAGTGATGTGGTTATATGAACTGCTGGTTTTACAGCATATAGAACATTGTAGAAGTGGAAAGTCAATTACCATTAAATTAGACAATTAAGCGGGAAGACTAGGAACTTGGTAATGGGGCTGTTCTGTTGCTAGCACTTTCCCCGTGTTTCCCTGAGGAACTACTTTCATATATCTGTCCAGTCCATTAATAAATACAAAAGACTGTCTTAGGTGGAATTTTTTAAACGTATGTTGGATATTGCTTTCACTAGATAGAACCTCATGCTTTAGCTTGGATCCTTGCAATTTCCCCTTCCCTCTCACCCCCCCAACAAGGACAAATCAGCTTCCAAAAGGGGCTACTGGTTTTCTTCCATCTTCTCTAGCTCACTGTAAGTCAAGTTGTCACTTGCATGTAAGATTTAAACACCTGTCATCCACCGATGTACAGGATTTTTATATCTGTTCCATTTACAAGCTTCTGAAACTTCTCTTGTTGCAAACACCGATCACAGGAATTAGAATTTTTTTAACGTTTTGAGCGAAGATCCGCTTTAGACCTAGCATGCGCAAGGAACTTGCGTGATTTGCCTGTATTCTGAACCCTACTTTCATTTCTCTTTCAGATTTAGAGGCTTGTGCATATGACAACATTAGCTGGCATTTGATAGGAATGAGTTCCAGGCCAGAAATTTTCTCAATCCATATCAATGGCCAGTCCATGGAGCAAAGACATCGCCGAGTTTCTACTGTTAACCTAGTGGGAGGAGCATCAACCACAGTAAACATGACAGTGAGTCAGGAAGGAAGGTGGCTGATATCTTCTCTTGTCCAAAAGCACCTGCAAGGCAAGGAAACATCTATTCATTAGGCACCTGTAGAGTTGTCCCATATGGCTTCTACTGTTTTGCAATGGTACAGTTACTGTGTTTCAGATGGTTCCTTAGTGAAATGACAATTGCTGGAGAACAGGGCATCCTGCTGGAAGGAGAAGTGCATGATGGACTAAAAGATGTTCTTATCTGCAGCTTTACTGCTGTGTGCAGATCACAGAGCAACAGTGAATCAGTGTTGCAACATCTAAGTCTCTGTGTGCTGTTCACATAAGCACTATTATAAAATTATTAAGGAACCACCTGTTTCCTGAGAAACAGAGCACTTTCAGCTGAGGTTTGCCCTGAAAATATTTGCTGTTCATCATTTGAAAGTGGGTATCTCTCTCTCTCAGAAGTGATCAGAATGCTGTTTTAAAGAATGAGAGAAGTGTCTCACAACAATTAGAAGACACATTTTAAAACAAAGCCAGACAAGCAAAAAAAACAGGAGAGAAAAAGAAAGTTTCTATCTATTCAGTTGGTATTTTCAAAGAGGGCTAGTTGAGAGCTTCTGTATTCCATTTGATTAACATGGGCTCCTTGGAAGGCTTCAGCCCACATATAGTCTACATAGATGCAGCCTTTTCGGGCTTGAAAAGATGGCAATCAGATGAAAAAAAAATGTGTGCTGCCAGCCTTAGCTGAGAAATGCAGTTGAAGTGGTAGGGGTTCATAGAATGGAGAATCACTGTGGAACTGTTTCTTCTCAATTAGCTGGAATGCACGGTTACCTCACTGTAAGAGACTGTGGGGACAAAGATGTGAAGAAGAGTCGTCTCTCCTTTAAAGAACGTCTTATGGTCAAAAGCTGGGAATATTTCATCGCTGCAGAAGAAGTTACTTGGGATTATGCCCCAAGTATTCCAGCCAGCCTTGATAGGTAAAATAATATTTTGTCAACGTAATACAGAATCTTAACAGGAAATCACAGAATAATTCAGGTTGGATCAGACCTTTGGGGATCCAACAGCAAAGTTGGACCCAGCTGCACAGGACCTTATCCAGTTGAGTTTTCATTGTCTTTAAGGATGGGGACTCCTCAACTTCTCTGGGCACCTTTGCAACCTCACAGTGAAAAAGTTTTTCCTTATAGGTCATCAGATTTTCTCATATTGCACCTTGTGTCCATTGTGTCTCCTCTCTTCACTATGCAACTCTGAGAAGAATTTGATTGTTTTCTCTATAATCTCCCATTTGATAGTTGAAAATGAAAATAAGTTAATCACTTAGCTGTGTCTTCACACAACTGAATAAACTAAGATTTTGCCTTCACTGCCTTCACCAGTGTGACAAGGACTTTTTTTGCTGAGGACCCCAAAAGTGGACCCCCTCTTCTGCCTCTAACAGGGAGCCTAAAATATGATGACTTAGGAAATGTCCTAAGTAGCATACAAGCCTGTTTTCTAAATTACTTTTCAACATGAATTCTGCTGAAATAAACAATCCTTAAGAGGAAGGGAGAGAGGAAGTATTTCTGGAGAATAAAAGTTTTTAGAAGTTTAGTGCAATAAAGTATTTAGGGAATAGGAGAAAGATGTCTCTGTAAATGACCTTTGCATGTACCAATGTAGATATAGTAAAGGTCATGATAAGTAAGCATACTGGGCTATTTTGGTCAATTTAAGGTAAACAGAAGGAATTCTGTAACACACATGAGGTCATAGTACTCAATGCTGCCAATGCACTGCAAGGTTAAATTTGCAGTCTGTCAGTTCCCCACTGCTAGAGTACTGGTGCCTTCACAAGCTGATGTTCATAAGAATCTTTAAGGATTTAAGCAAAACAAGACAAAGTCTTTACCTTAAATGGGGTTATACTTTCATATACCTCCTTAGAATATAGTGTTCACGTAACTCTAAGTATTCCTCCTTCTTTGGCATGATTTACTTCCCTTCTTATTTGCTCTTGGACTGCATGGAGCAAACTTTTCTGTCTTTCCCTACTAGTTACGTGGCATTACTTAACTGCATCAGTGCTCTGATTTTTCCTTCTCCGTTTAAAATTAGAGAGTTCAGTAACCCTTTATGGAATGCAAGTGACTGGGACACATTGCTACTGTAAGCAAATAGATTTTCTGCGCTCAACTATGTCTTTGGAAAAGGGGAAGAGGGATTTCTACTGTCTTATCTTGAAAAATGTAACTGCTACTTCAGTTTGTTTCTATCTTCCATATGTAACCTGTTAAATTGGTCATATGTGATAGTAAAGCATAAACAATGTTCCAAGCTGCTTCTTACCTAATTTACATTAGAATTTGGGGTAAACAGCATTAGGTTAGTCTAGGGTTTGGATTTTTTTTCAAGCAGTGTGGTTTCTACCAGTTGCTTGAGTACTAATTCTGTTTTGTTGATCATTTGTCTTTTTCCTTTATTTTTAAGACACTATAAAGCACAGCACTTGGACAACTTTGCAAATCTCATAGGTAAAAAGTATAAAAAGGCTATTTTTAGGCAATATACTGATGCCAGCTTCACTAAACGTCTGGAAAATCCTCGTCCCAAGGAAACTGGAATCTTGGGCCCTATTATCAGAGCTCAACTTAATGACAAAGTCAAAGTAAGTAACATAAATTCAGACAGTATTTAAGACGTTTCTTTGCCTTTCCAGCACTTCCCAGGCTGAAACCAGGCAAATTCTACTGTAGCTGAAATTTTGTTATGTGCTGCGACAAGGATTTGCTGAACACTAAACTATTTTTTTGTCATTTGCCTATCAATATAGATTGTATTCAAAAATAAGGCCAGTCGACCCTACAGCATTTACTTCCATGGAGTGACACTTTCAAAGAATGCAGAAGGAGCTGATTATCCTCTGGATCCGACAAGTAAGAGATTTGTGAATTTAGATTTTGCATGTGACTAACGGTTGTGGAGGGCTTCATTGCTTTGAAGGAGATGCTCTGGCTAGGAATGTGCATGAGTAGGAGACCTCAATTCTGTGCTCTGCCTCTGTTGACTTGTTGTGTTGCCTTGTAGAGGAATGAAGGTATTACCTGCAAAGCATAGACCAATACCATGTTTTATGTCTTAGTTTTTTGTTCTTGTTTGTGATTTTGGAGAGAGACAAAGGTTCATGCTGAACTTCAGTTATCTTAGAGGTAGCTTGAAATGGCATAACTGGAGCAATTTCATTAAGAGGTGCATTCTGATGTTATATAAAGATCTGTCTCTAAGCTTTTGTCGTTACTGTTCTTCATTTTTCTTTAGGCAATGACACCCAGAGTAGAGGAATTGAACCAGGGAAGACATACACTTACGAATGGACAATAGCTAAAACTGACCAACCCACTGCGCAGGACGCACAATGCATTACAAGGCTATATCATAGTGCTGTAGATATTGAGAGAGATATTGCCTCTGGACTGATCGGCCCACTTCTGATTTGTAAAAGTGAAGCATTGACGCAGAAGGGTGTGCAGGTAAGAAGTTTGGCAATGTCTTAGAGATTTTGCGCAAATAATGTTATTTGATCTACAGTGAATTTGGTTTTGCTCCTTTTAGAGAGCTGTCATATATAGAGCAATTAAAACAATAGGCTCCTGAAGAAGTGACTTGAATAAACAGTCCTTTAACTGTCCACAGCAGTAGAGGAATTATATTCTGATTTTCTTAGCAACAGCAGCATGTCAACAAAAGGTCAGCCTGACTTGAAAGTTTATTTCTAGATTTGATAATGAACTTTTCTGCTGCTATTATACCTTCACACTCTAAAACCATCCAGACATGAGCTGGTCCCTTTCTTTAACAGATGTAATTCAGCAGAGTCTGACAATCCTGGGAATCACTGAATCCAGAGCAACCTGAACAGCATGGGAGAGTTCTGGGAGAGTGGCTCTCTTTGCAAAAATGTCACAAGCTTGTGCTCAGGTCAAACCAGGAGCCTGGTCCTCTTACAGAGGGACCAGTCATGAACCATCTGTGCCTCAGCAGTGCTAGTAGCTTGTTCAGTGCTCCACGACGGGCTGGTTGCAGTAGTAGGATTGTCACCTTGAAGTCTTGACCCCATACTCCCTTTCACTAGCCCTTGGATCATGCTTACCACAATTCTAGTGATAAGCTTATATTGCTTACATTGTAAGTAAGAAAAATTGTAGGATTGAATCCTTGATATGTGTCTCTGCTCATAAAATGTAACTGTTGTGTTGATTGTCTTTCAGAAAAAAGCAGATGGGGAGCAGCAGGCAATGTTTGCTGTGTTTGATGAAAATAAGAGCTGGTACATAGAGGATAACATCAAGGACTACTGCAGCAACCCTGCCAGTGTTAAAAGGGATGATCCCAAGTTCTATAACTCAAACATAATGCACAGTGAGTGGGATATCAACCTGAGTATTATGAAAGCTCATGTGAACCTGAGCATTCAGTGATTGCTTGTTCTCAGATGTAGTGCAATTGGGGAATTCTCTAGAGAGTCAGTGAACTTCTAACCATGCCAGGTAGCACTGTACTATTGTACTATATATGCACTATTTTAGGGACCAGGCTGGCTCTGGACCCTTAAGCAAAGGCAAGGGTTATTTAACTTTGATGCAGCACCCTGCTGCCTTAGAGATACTATTTCCAGAGCTGGAATCTCCATCAAGGCTATTGTGATTTCGGCCCTGTGCCAATCTCTTTCCAGGTGCAAATGTGAGTCCAGTTCAGAGGACTGACATCAAAGAACAGGAAGTTTCAAAAGTCTTACTCTGAAAATATTGAGACCACTTTTATTTTGCTTTATTTTTAGCAATAAATGGCTATGTGTCTGACAGCAGTGAAATCCTTGGATTTTGCCAAGATAGCGTGGTTCAGTGGCACTTCTCCAGTGTTGGCACTCATGAGATTGTTTCTGTTCGCCTTTCTGGGCACGCTTTTCTGTATCAAGGGAAGTATGAAGATGTGTTGAACCTTTTCCCAATGAGTGGAGAATCAGTCACAGTAGAGATGGACAATGTTGGTAAGTGGTGAAACTATAGTGTTTGACAGCTCTTCTAAGACATTTTTATTTTTATTTTTATTTTTATTTTTTTATTTTTATTTTTTTATTTTTATTTTTATATTTTTATTTTTATTTTTATTCCAGTTTATAAGGACTTACTCAAATAGGAGAGAGAGCTTTTCAGATAAACACAGTGCTGGAAAATGTTGAATCATTCCCCAGTGTGACTGATGCATGTGGAGTTTTGTTGGCTACACACAATTAGCACAGAGCATAATTGTGCTATGCGCAGGCTCTCTTTTTTTTGTTGTTTTGGGGTGTGTGTGGGGGGGTGTTTCATTTGTTTGTTTGAGGTTTTTTTGGTGTTGTTGGGTTTTTTTGGTTGGTTGTGGGGGTTTTCTGTTGTGTTTTTTTCTTTCTTTTTTTTTTTTTTTTTTTTTTTCCGCTTTGCAATTAGTATTGGGGTTAGCAGTGATCACTTTAAGGTAATTCCATGATTGTTCTTGGAAGCAATCCAGTATCAACTCCACAGTGTGATTCCCAATTTTGCCACATACTTCTCCATCCTCAGTTAACTAAAATGGGCCAAGACTGTGAAATTTTGGTAGTCATTATTAGATGAAGTGGCTACAACTCATCTTAGGGGCTTGTGGTCATTTAGCAGCAGTAAAGTCTGCCTGACTGAATCAGATCATTGGTCCATCAGTATATTAATACATCTCAATATCTAACTAGGATTAATACCATATCTTGAAACATTACACGACAACCCATGTAGTCCACACTTAATATCCAAAAGGACAGAGATTCTTCCTCATTGAAGGCTGTATTTGGTGATCATCCTAAAATGCCACAAGGTTTAGGTATCCTTATCCTATTTAAAATACCTCTTTTTTTCAGCATCTTCTATCTATTTAAATAGCAAATTCTTTATGTCCTCAAAGCTTGTTTTCAGTGATTTCACAGCATCAAGACCTTACAAGTTAAAAATGTATGTTAAGGGGTTTTTATTATTCAAGGCTAGGGAATCACTAATACTCCATCAGACTTTATGGAAACCTCCCCAGTAATGAAGTTGTACTTTTGCTTGATTTTTGGTATGTGGTCTGTTCTTCCATCTAGGGCATGGTTTCTTTCGTAAATTTGCTGTTGGTTAGAAATAAAGCAAGCAGTGCAGGTCACCTCAAACTCTGATAAATGCAGAAAAATTGTATGTGACCTTTTTAATAAAAAAAGGCTTGGTTTCTCAAGAGCTGTTAATTCTGCCTGTTCTGTCATATCTGCTAGTTCCAAAAGCAAGCTGTAACAAGCAAAGAACTTCATTTGGTGCTGTTTAGGGAAAATGATTTTATTCTCTTCTCTGCAGATCCTAGTTTCAAAATGGAGAACTAAGTTTTGGAGGAATTATTAAAAGCTTTAATCTAAGATGCCTCAAATTGGCAGTTTAAGAGTTTGCATCCAGATTGAAAATTCAAATTATTTCATTATTTTAAAGATCATCCTTTATGCATTCAAAAAAATACTATGTATTTCAGATGTTTGTCAACATTGCCTCAGAATATATTTGTTCAGAATGCTCTGTAGGGCAATGCACACTGCACTAAGGACAGGACAAAATTAAAAGTTTCTCTCGAAAGATCCCAATCTTAGATCTTGATCTAAACATAGGATCCTTTAAATTATTTCTTTCTTTCTTTTTAATGTCCATTTTCTTTCATGGGTTATGTTTGGACTCAGGTCCTAGGTACAGCTTAATCTGTGGAGGAGAGCTCCAGCTCTTAGATGTATTTATTTATATGTGCTATTAATTATTGACATGTATTTATTATGTTCGATTGCAAAGAGAGCTCACGGAAAACCCAGATGAGGATTAGCACTCTGCTGTAGTAGGTGCTGTAGAAACAAACTCAGCAACTTACCCCGACCCCTTATGTGATAGGCAGTGCCCACTCTCTTAACTAGT
The DNA here is from genome assembly GCA_013399365.1 of Pampusana beccarii. Lineage (NCBI taxonomy): Eukaryota > Metazoa > Chordata > Aves > Columbiformes > Columbidae > Pampusana > Pampusana beccarii. The sequence continues at coordinate 415,532 of VWYH01004264.1, read as the reverse complement.
GCATATTAGAAAAACACTTTTATTTCAATTTCAGGTACTTGGCTTTTAGCATCCTGGGGTACCCCAGAGATGAGTTACGGCATGAGACTGAGATTCAGAGACGCCAGATGTGACTACGAGGAAGATTACACGTTTGATGTTGTGGATTTCACTTACACCAAGACTGATAAAAAGGCTGTTTCTGCCTCAGATGAAGAAGAAGCACAAGAAGAAGAAGGAGATCAAGAGGATTTGGATTATCAGGATCAGCTGGCTGCTTTATACTCCATCCGAAGCCTAAAGAAGGCAACGGGCGATGAAGAAAAACAAAACCTGACGGCACTGGCCTGGGAACAGTATGAAGGCGCCAATGCCGTGAGTTCTGAGGTGGTGGCTGGCTCAGGTCTGACAGCTATAAATAGCAGTGAATCCAGAAACACCTATAAGTTCTTAGAAACTCTCATCACTCCTCTTCCCCTAATCGAGGCTGAAACATTCCAGCCAAACCACACGTCAGTGGCAGCAGAAGAGGACTTATTTTTAGCTAGCGCGAGTGGTGGAAAAGCTGACTTGGTATTTGAGAATAGAAGCGAAAGCAATTATGAAATAGAGCACAGTAACAAGTCCACACGTGAACACTTGCTGAGCAATGGGGATGGCCAAATGGATGTTGCAGAAGAGCTTCCAACTGATGGTAAATTTTTTTCAGAAAATCATCGAGAGGAAAGCACTGAAAGAGGAGGTTATAACATTAGTAGTAAAAGGAAAAAACGAAACTTACTGGCCATGAAGTTTTACTCCATCCAAAAGATGAGTGCCCTTTTAAATCACGTACGAAATAAAAATGGCTCATTTTCTGACAAGACAAGTGTACCTCATTCTGTGCCTCATGCAGAGAACACATCTGATACAGCCGTGGTGGGAACTGGGCAGCTTCCACATGATTATGATGATGAACTGGAAGAGGAGGAAACCAAGACAGAAGACATTGTGCGTGCAGTTAACTTGACGTTTGCTTCAGACCTCATTGTAGGAGATGGGTCTAATGCATCCACCCTCTCTGAACCCAAGCTGTCCAAAGATAAACAAGCAGACACTTTTTCTTTAGATCATACGTTGGGCAACATGAGCCCTAATTCCAGCCCTGCACTAGTGAAGAACTTTCTAGAGGTATCATTGCCCCGGTCTGGGAAATATTGGTCCAAAATGACAAGTGAGGAATGGAACTTGGTGTCTGCAAAGGAGAGTCTTGGATTAGAGTCAAATTTAGATAAATCTGTTAGCGGAAAGTTAGATCATCATGGCAGAAATGGTACAGAATTCATAAATAAGGAGCACATGAAGAAGTATCAAGGGTTCTCACATCTAATGGGAGAAAACCAGAAAGGGAGCCACATGCATCCACCTCTGAAAAGAAAGGAAAGGAACAAGAATGATACTTTGAGTACATCTGGAACCTTCATCAAGATCCGAAGGAAAAAGGAAAATCCAAAAATGGCCCATTTGCTAAGCCCAAGGAGTAAAAAGCCTCAAAAATTCACCAATTCTATGGCAGGGTTCGGCCGTACATTGTTTCCGGGTGAGACCAACATCACGACACTGCCATGTTGTACCACAAGGGCACCCAGTGAGGCCAGCCATAGAGTGAATCTGAGTAGAGCCAGGCATGGAGAGTCGCTAAATTACACACTCACGCCACGACAGCTTAAGCCATCGATCACAATTGGGCTTCCTCAAGAAAATGGAGACTATGAGTATGCTATAGAAGGATATTACAGCGAGGAAACGTCAGGCAGTGAATACGAATACCATTATGTGAGCTTTGATGACCCATACATGACAGACCCAAAAGTGAATATCAACGCACAACGGAACCCAGACGACATTGCTGAACACTACCTGCGTAGCAAAGGGAATGAGAGGAGATACTATATTGCAGCTGAAGAGGTCTGCTGGAACTATGCAGGATATAAAAAAAGGTTTGGCTAAATCATTTGCTTTCATTTGGCACACCACTCCTACACATACTAGCAGAATCTTGATTCCCATGCTGAAAAATTTAAGAGCATATGTAATGTGCAATGTCACTTCCAACATTTCAGTTGCAGAACCCTCAGAATTTTCCATGGGAGATTGCGACCCCTCCCCCCTAGAATGTCATAGAGAGAGTTTATTATAATCAAAAGCAATGCAACTACAAGTCTTTTGTAGACTCACTAGAAACACTCTTTAAAACAGAAGTTGAAAAACCCACTGTAAGATGTCATGAGGGAAACTTCCAGTTAGATCTGTTATACTTGAATAACCTGTTTTACTTCCTCCTTGAGTTCTTGGAGTCTGTAGCAGAGACAGGATAGAGACCTCCTTGTACAAAGCCTTTCCAGAAATTTAATGTGCTGACTGATCTAATATAGACAGAATAGGCTTATGGGCAGGATGAAATCATAGTTTCTAGCACTAGCAAGAAGTGGTTCTGGTGTCTCAGTTCTCTAAAATGGGATAATAGCACTTTCCAACCTACAAAGCTGCAGCCCTGAAAAGTATATGAAAGGTGCAAAGTGATTAACCACACAGACTGTTTTAAAGTAAAAATAAAGCTGCATGAATTATTGCATTGTTGTTCCTACTGTTTAGAGAAATCAGAAGGTGACTAGATCACAAACCCTAATGCTGAGGGGTTTTCCTATGTTTTGACAGGGAAGACGGGCCACTGCCTTGAGAGAAACTCTGTACTAAAAAGTACATTGTCTTGATTCATACAGATTAGGATCAGTGCTCACCTTACAGTGCGTAGTGTTCCTAGTCACTTTTCATCAAAAAGTTGAACTTTGTGGCCCTTGAAATGAACGAGACCAAAACAGCCATAACTTCAGGTTTTTATCGAAAGTAGCAAAAACAGGAGTAAGAAAATTTTCATTATACAAAATCCAGCTCCAAACATATTTATATTATTTTTCAAATTGAATTTCCATTTTATTTGATTGATATTTACACACAGACACACTTTTTCAGTGTTCTCCAGTTTTACTCCTGCCTTATCTCCATCCATATAAATGTTACTCGCAAAAATGGCAGAAACCACAGTCAATTTCTTTGTGCGCTTGCAAAATAGAGAAATCTTTATGCCTAGAACTCTAGGTTCATCCTCAGCTGGTGTGAGGTGCCTCATTTCAGTGAAATTAAACTGACCTCAGGGCATATACTATCTCAGTGTGCTGAAGAGCTGAAAGCCAGCCTTTCTTCCTACTAGATGACTTTGGTTAAGTTTCTTTTGTTTGTTTGTTTCAGAACTGATACTGAGGCAACATTTATAGAGAATGACAGTGTATTTTATGAGAATAGTAGCATTTTGATGCTTCTATTTAAGATTTGAAGAATAGTAAGTTGTTTCGTTTGGTTTTTTTTTTCCTACCAGCCCTGTATGGCAAAATGCAGATATAATCAAATGCAAAATGTGATTCTGTTAGCTTTCCAGAGAAGATACATCTGTGATACCACAGGGCATAGGTGGTAGGATCCCTGCACTCAGAGCTAAGCTCTGATTCAGTTTATTGAGGCTAATGGTAAAAAAGGAAAATAGAGCTCAGGTGCGTTTTCAGAGACTACTTGGAGTTCTTCAGTGATAGCTGACCAAATCTTTGAAGGATGTCATATACAACTGTAGAAATAGAATTGCTTAAACATTGCAAGTTGTGATTTTGAGAATCATCTGACATTTATTTTTGTGCTTATTCTTTATATTCTAAAATGTTGCTGCTGTATGAGTTCTCAGATTTCATCAAAGCTATTATTTCTGATTCACTGTGTGGGTTTTTAATTGGAGATTTCCTTTCAGTGCAATGATGAATGACAAAACCTGTAAAGATGGCACCACATATAAGGTGATTTTCCAAAGCTATACAGACAGTACCTTTACAACTCTTCAGGAGGAAGACGAATATACAGAACACCTTGGCATCCTGGGGCCAGTTATCCGGGCTGAAGTGGACGATGTTATCCTAGTAGGTCAACATTTTGAATATGTGTGTAGGATAAGATTCTTACAGCGATCTTATGATGTGATATAGAAAGGGTCTAAAAATGCCACAAAATTTTAAATGATGATGATGTGAAAACAGTTTTCATAACTAGGAACTGTAGTGAGGACATACAAGCAATGTAATGTGTTTCTCTGAAACACACTTTTTCTCTTCCGTCCATGGTAAATTCAATTCTGTTTTTTTCTTATGTTTCCCAGCATTAAACACTGGTTTATCAGCCTAATGTAAAATGATATTTAAGTTTAACATTTAAAAAAAAATCAAGGTTTTTTAAACCCAGATTGCACTGAAAATATTACTTTTTATATGTAAAGGGACCTTCTTAATTTTTTTTCAGAAGTTAGGACATTTGTATTCAAGATGGAGATATATATATATTTGTCCAAAAAGTGTATTTTCCTTTGAAAACTTTTGCTGTAAATGGGTTCTAATACGAACAACAAGGATGGAGAGCAACTGTATCCCTGGTGATACAGTGGTATATTTGCATTAGGAAGCACGTTGCTGTAGAGTTTCCTTTCTCTCGGTCCTTCTTCATCCAGTCTTCCAACACGCAGGGATGGACTTAAATGGGAAGAGTACATCTCACTGCTTTCTGCTGATTTCAGTAGGAGTATTGTGCAACATGAACACATTGAGCTACCTTTAAAAGCATGAGTAAGAGAAGAAAGAGGCTATTTTAGCTTGGGAGTGTCATTGTCTAAGGAGAGGTAAATATGTAATCTCCCTGTCCTCATACTTCTCTGGAACAAGTGAGAAGGACTGATTTCAGCGAGAGTGATGCATACAGAGGTCTAGTCTTAGTATTTTGTGCCCTTCTTCAGTGTGACTGTGCAGCAAAGCATAAGAGGTAAACACTCCTCATCTCCCTGCTTGCTGTAACTAAGTATACCCAGGTGTGACTGTGCAGCAGTAAAAGTCCTAGGAACCTAGACTCGGTGGGAGACAGGGAGTAAGACTCATGATTTTTACTTTTTAATTAACTGCCTGCATCAAAGAGGGTGACTCTGCATGGAGATGGCAAAAGCTATCCCTGCCAGCTTTGTCATGCTCAGTGTAGCCTGTAATCATATAAATCTTGACCCTAGTTTGAGGTCATGGGAATGTATTGTGTGGGCACTTTGGTTTAGGCCTGACTTTGCTGAACAGAATCTCTCTCTTCTCTTTTTAAAATTTTTTTTAGGTTCATTTTAAGAATATGGCATCCAGACCATATTCCGTCCATGCTCATGGACTCCTCTATGAAAAGTCCTCTGAGGGAAGTATTTATGATGATGAATCTACTGCTTGGTTTAAGGAAGATGATGAAGTTCAGCCAAATAACAGCTATATATACGTATGGTACGCAAACAGGCGATCGGGACCTGTGCAGTCAGGAGCAGCTTGTCGGTCCTGGATCTACTACTCTGATTTAAATCTGGTAAGGAAATCACAATGGTAGTGGTAGCATTGCTGGGGTTGATCACAGAATCACAGAAACATTTGTGTCAGGAGGGATCAATCACTAGAGATCATCTAGTCCACCCCTCCACCCCGCCCCTGCAACTCAAACAGGGTCAGCTGCAGAACACATTTTGGATAGCTGTCCTTTATTTTGTGCCTGACATTCCCATCTGACGTTTAATCTCTTACTCTCAGTTAAAAGAGGACATAAGCTGTTGAGGAGTTAAAATTGGGGAGCTCTTTGGTAGACTGAGCAGGGGAAAGTAAAGATACAAGGCAATGGCAATTCTGGCCTCTGTTTTAAATTTTCAGGGCCTGGTGCACTTCTATAGAATGCTATAGTTTTTGAAAGCTTTTGGGAAATTCACTTCTATAACTAATATGACTTTATTACCTTTTAGGAGAAAGATATTCACTCTGGTTTGATTGGGCCAATACTGATCTGTCAAAAAGGAACCTTCAGTAAATCATACAACAGTGGAACGTTGACCCGAGACTTTTTCTTGCTTTTTATGGTCTTTGACGAAGAGAAAAGCTGGTACTTTGACAAACGTTCTAGAAGGCCTTGTACTGAAAAGACCCAAGAAATGCAGCAGTGCCACAAATTCCATGGTACTTATTTCCTTTTGCCAAGTGCTCAGTTTATTTGGGTACATGGAAAGATCTTGGAGGGGGTATCTCAGCTGACTGTGCCTTTGCACATGCATAAATCCTACATGTTAATTATGTGCATGTTTTTTTTCTTGTTCTCCATTGTACCTATAATAATCTTAGTTTTATACGCAAACATTAGCACTGACTGGAAATTTGTTATTAAAATGAAGAAAGCACATATTAGACGGAAACTTCCAACAGAAAGCTGCACTCTCACACTCACATATATAAACCTGTATTTAAAACAAAACTAAAACAAAACAAAAAATACCAAACACCACCAAAACACAAACAAATAAAAACCCCACATATCTTCTTTTCAGTAAGAGGCTAATACCCTGAAAACTTTTTTCAATAAATTTAAAAATATTACCATAATTTGACAAACCAAGTAGTTCTGCTGAGGAATTTGAAGCAACTGTAGGACAGTCCTTCAAATATCTCTTTGTGGATACTGAGATTTTTAGTCATGTGGAGTTAAGTGGCTGACTCTTCAAAGGTAGCCCTTTTTTCTCTTTGAAATAATGACCAGTAATGAAACTCTATATTTCTGTCTTTGACAATCTGATGCTTGTATGCTGCAAGTGATCGTGTTTGAAAAAGGCATGCTGAGAAGTGGAACTTGCCTTTTGAAAATTTGGTAATAAAATCAGTTATTAATCAAAGCAGTCGGTTGTGACTGTATGGCTGTGGAAATGTAAGCTGCGGAACGTGTTTTGGATAGCTGTCGTTTCTTTTGGACTTGATATTGCCATCTAATGTATAATCTCTTACACCTTTTTGTTCTCCTGGCTGCTGTGTGTTGCCAGCAAACTGTGCTCAAATCCTCTGGTGATGTGTCTGGATTTTCTGAATTGATATAAATAGACTATACACTGTGTAGCACTTGGGAAAAGTTGTGGTTTTCCCAAATGCATTACTTCACTAAATAATTTACTCATTTTAATAACTACATTATAGGACTTTGAGACCTATTTTATGAGCGATTTTCCTTACTAATGATATTTTTTTTCAGCCATTAATGGGATTACCTACAATTTGCAAGGCTTGAGGATGTATGAAGGCGATCTGGTCCGATGGCATTTGCTGAATATGGGTGGGCCAAAAGACATCCATGTTGTTCATTTTCATGGACAGACCTTCATAGAACAAGGAGAGCCGAAGCATCAGCTTGGTACATACACGCTCCTTCCAGGTAAGTGTTAGTGCAGAAAAAGTCCTGAAGAGGTGATTGTTGCAGTCTGTCATCATCATACCAATGGTGAAGGTGAACAGAAGTTGGCTTTGGGCACAGTAATAAAGAGTTTAAGAACACCAACAGTTCACTTGCCCATGATGCTCAGAAGGAAAACAACCAGTTTGCATCTCACTTAACACTGAGGGCAGAGGCAGGGTGGGATGAAGATAACATTGCTGTCCTTTAAAACTGGAAATATGAGTAAAGTTACAGACAAAATGTAAGTGCTTGGACAAATGTCTTCTCTCAGATGAGAAAGGGTATGTATGGAAAATGAATAGCCGTATGGTCTGTAGCACTGCCTTCTGGTTTGCACTTTGCTTGCCACTCACCAGATATGTGAGCATGAGTGGGTTTCTCTACTTTGTTGCATCTCTTTTCATATCTGCAAAGCAGGTTATAGTGCTGGGCTTGGCTTGGGGAGGTGTTCAACAGTAGAGGTTGCTGCTGGAAAAGGAAGTCAGTGGGATAGTGTCAGCCACCAATTCCTTGTGATGTGGCACATGTGCAGTAGCACAGCAGTCCTGTTCCTGCGTCCCCAGGCTTCAGTATCGCTGAAGTCTCATTGACGTTTGCTGAGAAATATTATTGGTATCTGGCTCAGCATGGTGAGGTTTTATGTCTGTAATGTCAAGATAAGTGTGATACAGAAGAGAAAGAACAATTGTGAGCTCTAGGAGAATTCTTATGTCCAGAGAGAAAGGAAATAGGCTAAAAGCATTCATCAGGCCACAGGATATACTCCTTTCCCCCATCACTGTCAGCAGTGTGTGTTTGCAATGACAGCATTTATGAAGCCTGTATTGCCAGCTGCAAATCATTAAAGAAAAAAAAAAAGCACACACACAAAACAGGCAACAAGGAGATCAAAATAATGGGTTTGTCTTGGAATAATAGGAATTTATTTTAGTGAACGTTAAGCGGCTTATTCATTATTTAAGCTTTTTAAGGTGATGTTTTTCACTGACATCTACCTACGTTTTTATTGAAATGGGAACCAGAATTATCATGTCTGCACTAACTAGAAATATAAGAAAAGCAATGAAGCATGTACTGTGCTTTCTAAGAAGTGAAGCAAACAGCCTAAACCGTATCTGCTTCCTGCTCTATCCTTGGCACTCCTGGAGCCTGCAGAAAATGAGAGGAGGGCCCATACATCTGATTATCCCACATCTACTTTTGGTGTCTTTGCATCCATCCTTAACATTACTTGAACGACACACTGGGGCAGCAGGAGTAAGAGCTATGATCAGTACCACAAAATTAACATCCCTACATTCAGTAATAAACTTAATAGCAGTGTTCCATTACATGGCTCAGCACTGTACTTAATGTGCAGATAGCTGTTGTTACATACAGGCATCCAAGGTTTTGTATTTTGCACCAGCAGCAGAGGTTAGATTTTGATCTGGTCACTTAATTCCAATCTCAGTCTCTAGCTGGAGCTTGCTTGCTAAGAAAAAAAAATATTGAGATACGGTGGTAGCTATTGCTCTCTTTGCAATGTGTTATCTAATTTTTCTGGATTAACTCATAGGAAGATCTTTGGTTTAACATCCAGCCTCGCTAACGTCAATCTCATAATGCTAACATATCCAATACGTTTCTCTTCATTTTTTTTCAAGGCTCATTCAGAACAATTGAAATGAAACCACAAAGACCTGGCTGGTGGCTTCTAGACACTGAAGTGGGGGAATATCAGCAAGCAGGAATGCAGGCATCCTACTTGGTTATAGAGAAAGGTACTGAACTTAGGTGTTTTTTGGCTGGGGGAGTCAAGCTATAATGTCATCTCTACACTTTCAGGATCACTGAAAATAGATTTGGGAGATTGCTCTGCAAAATCCCAAAGCAGATTCTCTGTGCATTTAAGGACGGGGTAGAATGATTACTGAAAATTTGCTCTAGAAAATAAAAAAGTTTAGTCTGTAGCATACTAGCTCTGAATTATTTAACATAATACCTTTATTGCTTTAGCATACTAGCTTCAAATTTGACATTTCCGCACAGTGACCAGTGGATTAATCTGTTGAGAGAATCGCAGAGATTAACTTGGCCTTGTCTGGGAAGAGTGCAGTGATGTTACAGTATTACCAAAAATTGTTCTCAGGGATGTTGTCTTAGAAGGTTCCACCAGGATATATCTATTTTGGAATAACCCTCCTTTAACAATAAACTTACTGTGCTCTCTTTAGAGTGCAGGATTCCAATGGGTCTGGCAAGTGGAGTTATACTCGATTCGCAAATCAATGCTTCAGATCATGTAGGTGAGTTAATACTTGAAAAGGTCCGGGTGTGCTCCTGAATATCACCAGCAATTCTACATTCTTTTGGCATCTCATGATACATCTTACAAAATCACTTTAGCAGTGAATCAGCTGTCAGGTTAAGAAGCTCTCCAATGCTGCAAGAGGAGATGGTGAGCAGTATTAGGTAACTCACACCATTGCATTTTGACAGTGTCACAAGTCTACTGTCAGTATCACAAGCTTGGGAGTCAGGGAGTTCTCTGTCTGTGGCCTGCTGGATGACCTGGAACATATCCAACTCTATCTTTTTGTCCTTTGGGTTCCCTGCTTGAAAATGAAAACCAAGTATTCAAAAACCTTTTGAGATTTGCATGTGGTATGAGGTGTGAAAGGACAAAATATATCTGCTATGAAAGATTTGGGAACCTGGCATCCAGAGCAATGACAGAGTCCTTAATTTACCAAGTTTATTCCTGGTGTAAAAGTGGGATCATTTGTTAGAGAAACTGATAGAATTTGTACACAGACAGTGGCAAATCAGGGTATACAAGTTACACACACTCGTGCAGGAACACACATCCTTTACCTTGAAATAACAAGTTCTTTATTTTGGAAAACGCTTTTCTCTGTGGATTTAACTTTCTTTTTTCATTTCCTGCCACAGTGTTATGAAGGTTTGAAAGCTGTGTTGTTATACATATATTTCATGTAAGTTGTTAATATGGACACCTCCTCATGTAGAGGGGAGCCTCTTCCATGAATCTGGAGCACATTTTGTGTCTGATCCCGCTGGCATCCAAAACGTGTTTAGCAAACTCTAGACCCTGGTTCCAAATCAGCAGAGGGTACATTGCACAAAAAGCTGTTATTTTTCAAGTCATTCTGTCAACTATAAAACTTTGCAGAGTAACAGCCGACTTTCAGTTTCTGACGATGTCCAAATTATCCTAGATTATGGTTTTAGAATCTCTTGATTGGTTTCTTTTTGTTTCCCCAAGACAGATCAGGAAAGAACTGAAGCGCTCAACATCTGTAGCTAGTTACAGCCTCCGGTTTTCTTCTCTTTAAATTCTTGCTTTATTTATATTTTCTGTCTAGATTATTGGGAGCCTCAGTTAGCCCGATTAAACAATTCTGGAACGTACAACGCTTGGAGCACTACAATGGAAAAAGAACAACTCCCTTGGATCCAGGTATGGTTGATACAGCATGTGCTTGACCATCATTGAATTGTGATTTTCCTACAACTTGTTTTTAGAAGGCCAGGCTGCTCTTGTTCTCACTGCGAAGACTGCTGGGAAAAACTGAAAAGATGTAACAAGTTGGGAGATGCCATAAACTGTCCACCTTCCCTGGAATAACCCAGTCTTTACTGCTATTGAGGCCCATTGACTGGAAAATTACTCTCATAATTTAGACTGTAACCATTTTCTAGGCAAATGGAGTAATTCTTTCTGCTACTTTTTGTTTTTTTCTTCTATCTACCTATCAGTACCTATTTATATGTATGTGTTTGTTGGGTGATCATTTAATGTGTAATACTCACAAGCAGTGCTTCAGGTAGTGTTTCAGTCAGTTTGGATGCTTCTGTGTCCAACTTAACACAGCACAGTGTGGCTTCACAGGGAAATTAAGCTTATAATTATGGCTTCAAGCACTATGTCATTCAGTCACCTGACTTCTTCCATCCCAATCGCTTTTGCACCGGATACCAAATTTGTACCCAAATTTAAAGAGGATAGTTGATTTCTTACAAATCTCATTAAAATTAGCAGTTGGGAGAAAAAAAGACTCAAACTAGTGTTGCAGTGTAAGTTCAACAGGTGGCTGTTGTGTCTGGCTTGCCAACATTTGACACTCCTGATAGGAGTGAAACTGGTTTGTTTTTGTGTCCTAAGTGCTTGGATCTGATATCAGCAGGAGTGGTGGCTTTCCATCACTTCAGAATGTCATATACCTTTTTTCAGCCTGGGTATTCAAAGCTAGAGGCAGCTCATGAAAATGTGAGCCTTGAGTTTCTCTATAGTCCTTTTGCCTGTCTGTAAGATGAGGATTGCAGAGTTCTGCCTCTCATGGAGACACAGATATTTTTGAGGTGTCTTTGTGGTCGTGTGCTGAACACTGTAAAATGGCCTCTGAAATTAGTGCACACACAAGTAAATACACAAATAAAATGAGAGAGACGGCATTAATTTGGACTCTGGTGTCTGCTTTTATTCTTCCTGAGAGTGTTAGTGTTGTGGGTTTTACAATGCAAGACTCAAAGCTATTGTGTACATGCTAAAGAATGAAATGCGTTTCACTGTGCTTTATTGCCTTTATAAACACTATTTGCTGTTCCTAGGTGGACTTTCAAAGACAAGTTCTGTTAACTGGGATACAGACACAGGGAGCCAAGCAGTTTCTTAAGTCCTTGTACATCCAGAAGTTCTTTCTTGTTTACAGCAAAGACAAACGGAAGTGGAGCACCTTCAAAGGAGACAGCTCTCCAGCACAAAAGGTCTGTGCATGCCATAGGGGTTGCAACAACCTAGCTAGTGTCATTGAATGATGCAGTGAGGTGACAGTTTTATGTTAAGAGATAGTGGAAAAATTATTGCCTCCTGAGATTTAATAATACAGCCTGAGGCCCCAAAGGGCATTTACAATCTAATAAAATTCAGACCAGAAGACAAAATTGCAGGTGAGGAACCTCCTAGACTGGGGTTTAGATTGGCCCTGTGACTTTGACTGTGTAGAGTCTGGCCTTCTCACAAGCATCTCTCCCTACTTTTATTTCTGAAGCCCATGTCAGCTTTTTTGAAGCAAACAGGAAGCTGAACTAAAAATCAGGCCCTGCTTCATTTGGGATTAGATCCTTCTAGTCTCTCACTTCCTGCTGTCACAACAGCTGAATGTTAAACTGTCTAAAAAGCCTGTGTAATAAGTGTGGTTGTACCCTGCCAGAGGTTAATTTTATGCCCAGCTGCTCTAGCCCTACCAATTAACACTCCCTTCAGTTTACCCTGGGGTTCCTATGGTACATCTCCCAAATTGAAAACCTGTTGTCTCTTACCTCTCCTTTTGCCTCTTTACTAATGCCATCTTATAGACTTGTATAGTGCATAGAAATAGGTTGTTTATTTGAAATGAGGCCTTCAGTCATTTCCAAATATGCTAAGGTGGGACCATGAAATATATTTCAAGTTGCCCTGCAGCACAGGGCGCTCCATCACTGTGGATGGAGCTAATGGCGTATAAAAGACCACTTTTGTAACAGGGCAGGCATCAGCATCCAAGCTTGTGTTTGCATTAAATGAACTGTATGTGGATTTTTTTTTTTTTTTTCCCCCTCCAGATTTTTGAAGGTAACTCTGATGCCTATGGGATAAAAGAGAACATCATTGATCCTCCGATTATTGCTAGGTACATCAGAGTCTACCCAACCGAGGCCTACAACAGGCCTACTCTTCGCATGGAGCTTCTGGGCTGTGAAGTAGATGGTAAGAAAGGACTGTGTGCTGATGCTTCCTTTCTGGCATATCTTTGAACTGATATGTTAAATGAAGTTGAAATTGTGGGTGTTCTCAATTCCAACATTGTTGCTTAGGCTATGGCTACTTGGATGAACTGAAGATAATGTGGTGCTTCTCTTAACAGGTTGCTCTTTGCCACTTGGAATGGAAAACGGAGAGATCAAGAATAGCCAGATAACAGCCTCATCTGTTAAGACATCCTGGTTTAACACGTGGGACCCTTCACTTGCTCGTCTCAATCAGAAAGGAAAGATTAATGCCTGGCGAGCCAAGGTAACAAGTGAAAAATAGGAACAACAGCAAGACAGCTACTGTTAATAAATTTGTGATGTCTGTGTACTCCTGTACTTCTTGCACACTGTGTCCAGTGCCAAGAGTGACTGGGTTACTGCATGGCTCTTTAGCCATCCTTTGGGGAGAAGCCCATTCAAATCTTCCAGTAGAAAACTTGTTGAACTTCTGGCAACAGCAATGAAATGATATTTTGAAAAATGGATGGTGTCCTCTGGGCCAGACTCTGCAACACTTCCTTGCAGAAACAGACCTTTTAATTTCAGGAGATTAATACAAGTTGAATATTTGGCTCCAAGGGGTTAAAGAAACCCTTCCTGAGTTGGTTTATAGGTAGTGCAGTTTAATGGATAGTGTAGCTGGATGACCTTCAGCAAGGCATGCGAGTTTCTGTGTCCTCAAAATTGAGCTGCGTTTCTTTACGAAGCACCTTGAGATTTTCTGGAAGTGACTGTATTAGCATTTGGTAGTAGTATTGTGTGTTGCATTTTAACACTGGAGATAAATCTGTGGTATTTTTCATTATGTATTGGAAATTAATGTGAAAATCTTAAGATACCGATTACATCATCTGCAGTGAAGAAATTAATTATATGGACCGCCAAGAATGCTTGTGACTTCTGTCTTAGCTTTACTCTTCTGTACTTCTTTGATACAGTTTTGGTGCATTTTGATGCAGTTTTAACTATCTTTAAACAGGATTTTTCACTTAGGCAAATACAGACATAGACATGTTTGCTAATAGACAACTCTTTTTATCAATAACAGTTGAACAGCAACCAGCAGTGGCTGCAAATTGACCTCCTCACAATTAAGAAGATAACTGCTATTGCTACCCAGGGGACCAAGTCCATAACTGCTGAAAACTTTGTGAAAACCTATGTTATCCAATACAGCGACCAAGGCTTAGAGTGGAAATCCTATACAGATGGTTCAAGCTTGGTGGCAAAGGTATCATCTTCAGTTCAGACAATTGTATCATTGCTTGGTTTTAGATGCTGGGCACAGTCAAGGCCCAAAGGCAGAATACCCAGCCAAAGAGATATTCTCATGGGACTTTAAAATGATACAGAGCTTGGGTTTTTACACATAATGTCATAATATCCATCTGATTTTGATGAGACTAATTAAGAGTAATAAAAGGAAAGAAGAACAAATCTGTAGAGAGTGCAGTCAACATTGTGATAAAAGGAGCTGACACTATTTGTAAAGGAGGACTTTTAACCTGAATGCACAAGGACATTTAATTAGAAAGAATAATGGATTTCCAAAGGCCTCGTCTCAGCTTTTTTTTTAATTTCTGCCTTGATTTTTATAAGCAAAAGCAAAACTAGCAAACAGTTTTGGAGCTGCAGATACCCAGAGAGTGGACGGAGTTCTTTATATTGTTATTTGTTGCCCCTATCACCTAACCCAAAGGGCTATGAGTACAGGTAAAATAAGGGAAATTTGTTTTTTTCAGTCCATCCAAATTAGAATAGCAATTTTCATGGTGTGGATGGAAACAGAGGCTGTTTAATTTACTCAGGCTCGGATATTGCTGGCCTGAGCTAGCTTCGCCCAGTATTTTAGGAAGAGAGTGGATGTGGCCTTATGTTAAATCAGAAATGAGCCAGTCAATCTACCCTGGATCGCTAATGCAACAGTTTGGAACCATTCAAAAAAGAAGCAGCAGGGTTGTTGTTTTTTTTTTTAAAGTGCTGCCTTTTAACTGTGTGTTTGTATACTTGCAGGTTTTCTTGGGTAATGAAAACAGCAGTGGGCACGTCAAGCATTTCTTTAATCGACCCATCCTGTCCAGGTTTATCCGCATTGTTCCAAGAACATGGTATAATGGTATTGCCCTTCGGGTAGAACTCTACGGCTGTGATTTTGGTGGGGACCTGGCTGTGAAAAGGACTGACAAGCCTGGGAGCTCTTAACCTATTGGCAATCATCATGCAGAACTACATTTAAAAAAACAACCAAACAAACAAAAAAACAAAACCAAAACCAACAAAAACCAACAAAAACCACAATCATACTTAGTAGTTTGGATGCGTGCTTCCTCAAAGGACCTTACTGTTTTGCCAGCAAGAATTGAAAGAGATTTCTCTGGCAGATGTTTCATTCCTATGAATATACACTTTAGAAAGCAGCTTCTTTTCTCTGGGAAGAAACAGAGGTCCCTTTTGATTTGTATGACACTTCTTCATTGTAACCACTATTCTGTCTTAGTTTTTACTTAATTTTAAGTTCTAAATCCCTGGGGATGGTGATTCTGGCCTTAATCCTAAACCCTAATTATTTCCATTTGATAATGCTTCTGCAGCACAGAGGAGGAAGAGGAGGCTACAGGTGGATGTTCTCCATACGTAGGGCTAAGAGGGAAAACCAGTGCAGATACGGATGGAGCTGTGGTACTGCATTCCAGCAGTGCCTTGGTCAGAAATAATTGTAGGGGTGGCCTTGCCTCCACACATCTTTCATCTACACTATGACAAAGGCAGGATGCATCCCAGCATTGAGGCATATACAACCCCGTCTCGGAGATTGTAGCTTCGCATTACTGATTTGGTTCTTACATACCCAGCACACCTGAAATGCTGTGGATTTCCCATAACAATTCACCTTCAGTGCCCCAGCAAGGGCAGAGGGGATCAGCAATACCTTTATTTCCCAGAAACGAGGAGGGAAGTGATTTAACCTGGATTATGGTAGGTCATGAAATAGCAACAGTAGAACCAAAGCTAGTATCCAGAACTCCTGGCATTCAATCCCATACAAACTTTTGGACCATGGGGAGGGGGAGCTCCCTTGAAGGGGAAGGCATTGAGAACTGTAGCTGTTCAGTGAGAATACAACCTGGTGGTGGCAGAGGAGGGTTAGATGAAATTGGATAACAGAAGAATCTGCATCTTCTTTAACATTTAGCTCTCACAGTGTTTTCACTAATGGAACTACTCTTGTGCATACAGCATATGTGTATTTTTCCCAGGATGACTAAATCTACTGAAGATATCTATGTACACAGTCTGTGAACTCGTTATTCTAGCAGACCTAGCTAAGCTTTCAGTAGTGTCTTTGGCCTTCTATCATGTACATTTTTAATTGCAGTACTTCCACTTCTCACACTAGGCATCCTTAAGCAGGATAGGCTCTTCAAAGTAGTTTATCTTTGAACCTCCTATGTTATGAGTTCAAGTTATGTCAGGTTATGTGTCAGTTATATGTCAAGTTATTTCAGTAGTTTTTCAGTTCTTATATCTAATGAGCCATGCATTTCAAAATGAAGGTATAGAATGGGAGTGAAAAAAGTATAAAAACTAAACAATTTTTTTTTTACTGTGTCACAAGCTGTCGTACTTTCTCACTGGAAAATAAAGACATTATAGCATGAAAAACATTGACACTTTATTTTGTATGTTTGCCTTGACAGTAGTACCTCTTTGGCAATAATTAGTGAAGTTTTGCCTTATGAAAGTAAAATTTTCAGTTTGGGAATTTTCAGTGCTAATTGGATTAATTTCAAATTGTGAAACTATATAAATGATTGCTTCATCGTGAAAGATCAGTTTCTTTATATTTTGTAATGATGCTTAATTTATTTTTGTTTGATGTAGCCATGAAGTTGCAATACGAGCCCTATTCACTGGAAAAAATAAAAAAATGTGAACTTTGGAGTCATGTTTTAGCCTAGAAAATAGATAATAAATGTTCACTGCCTTCAGCAGAACCACAGCTTTGTGTTGTGCTAACCAATTTATGTTTAAGAAGGCCATGATTTTAAAGGTCCTGTGTAAGTAATCAGTTTATTATATCTGTATGTGATTCTGTGTAAAGGTTAGAAAACTGCAAAATTGATTGCAGGAGCATGGCTCAGTCCATCTGCATCAATTTTACAAGTTGGAGATTCTGCTTCTGCTTGCTAATGGATAGGACTTTGGTCAGCTGGGGTCAGCTGCCCTGGTGCATCCTCTCCCAGCCTCTCCTCCACCCCAGCCTACTCACTGTGGGGGCAGAGTGGGAAACAGAAAAGGCCTTGATGCTGGCTGTGCAAACACTAACAGTTAAACCACAAATCCAAACCACAGCACCCTCTGGGCTGCTAGGATGAAAATTAACTCCATAATACTGGTGTTCCAGTATGTCTAGTACAGGAAAAGCAGCAGTGCCTGGGCCCTATGCCAGCCCAGGCATGTGGCCATTGCCATGAACAAAATGTTCCCTGGCACAGCGGAACAAGATGATAAGTGCTACAATAAACAGCAAAAGTCCAAAACAGCTGCTAACAAACACTAGATTTTTATACAAAGTAAGGCAAGCAAGCACAGGACCCTGACAATTAACAGGTTAACAGTTAAAAGCTCTGCCTAGCATGCTCTGATCAGATGTTGTTATCTCGAAGTCCTGTTGCCCCATGTTGGGCACCAAAAAGGACTGTGGCAGGTTGAACCCAGCTGACAGCGAAGCCCCCATCCAATCAGTTGTTTGTTCCCCCCTAGCAGGCTGCGGGAGAGAACTGAAAGGCAAAAAGCGAAAGAAACCTTGGGTTGATATAAGGGCAGTTTAATAAATGAAGCAAAACTGCATGTGAAAGCAAAGCAAAGTAAGGAATTCATTCACTGCTTCCCACTGGCACACAGGTGTTCAGGCACTTGCTGGCAAGCAGAGCCCTGGCACACCTAACAGTTACTTGGGGAAACAAACACTATAACTCTGATCATCCCCGCTTCCTCCTCCTGCTCCTTTCCCGGAGTTTTTCTCACTGAGCATAATGTCATACGGTCTGGAATATCCCTTGCGTCAGCTGGGGTCAGCTCTCTGGCTGCATCCCTCCCAGGCTCTTGTGTACCCCCAGCCTGCTCGCTGGCAGGGCAGAGCTGGAAAAATAAAAGGCCTTGTCGCTGTGCAAACACTGTTCAGAAACAGCCAAAACATCAGCGTGTTATCAATACTGGTTTAGTCACAAATCCCGAGCACAGCAGTGTACGGGCTGCTATGAAGAAAATTAACTCCATCCCAGCCAGATCGAGTACGCAAAGTATTTACAAACGCAAATGAGGGCTCAAATTCTTGGTCCATGTTTACAGCAAAGAAGATGAGAAAACATGTCTGTACCAGATCTGCCTAACAGAAGGTGAGCTGTGCTTAGTGGCCCTGTAGATGACTGGAAAACCAAGAACTTTTATCAATTTCACGAAGCAACCAGCTTAGATTGACTCTGCCAAGGCTTTTGGAAATTCATAGTTAAAACTGTCAGTCTTGTACTGCTTCTTATACACTGTGCAATGAAATCCTGTGAATGCTGAAGTTACTTGCAAAATACACAAGGGGAGCAAGAGTTCCTGCAGTTCTCTCAAACTAAAGAATAAAGATGTGTGTGACAGCACGTAGGTTAGCAAACATGAGCATTTTCAGACTGAGGGAGAAACGTGGTGCCGGAGTACAGAGTATTCAAATCTGGCCAATAATTTCTTCACTCACAAGTCTGTGTGGATGCCTTCACGCTGGCCTTTTGATCCAAAGGTCCAAAGTTAACTGCTTTTAGCCTCAAACAGCATTATAATGGAGTTGCTGCCCTCTAACGCTGGTTCCAGCTTCCAGGAGGCCTCGGGATGCTCAGAGGTGACCAGTTGCAGGTGACAATAGCACAGGGATGGATGGCTCTGCGTGAAGTCTCATGCTTTTCTCACTAGGTGCCACTAAGCATTTCCTTTTGCTTTCCAGAGGTGGTAGCTGTACTCCTTCAAGCAGAAGTTGTGAAACAGGTTGTGTCTGCACTTGGATTGAAAGTGAGGTGGAAGTACACGTGAAGACAGCTGAGCAGCTCTGAAGCAGCTACTGGCAGCAGCACCGCAGTGGTTTCTTCAGGCCCTGACGCATCAGCCCAGTACTTCGATAGGTTTGTACAGACTGCCCTGTAAAGTCTAAAGCTGATTCAGGAAGGCTTATAGGAATCAGTAAGCACACCGCTTGCCTGTAGAGTAGATGTAACCTCCATTTTTTAATGTTTTGTTTGGGGGTTTTTTTGCTGCCAGTTCTGACCATGAAGCCTGTACTGCAGAGGCAACTGGACTGAAGCTGCGCCAGCTCACCTACACCAAGGTTTCCAGGAGTTTGAAAGCTGGGTGGCTCCCCCCACATCACTGGCATAGCAAAGCGTAATGTAGACATAAAGCTGTATATTACCCATGGATTAAAGTCAATGTGGATCATGTTTCTGTGTTCACTCTCTCGGAAACCCCTCCTGAGCTGTGTATCAAAATAGATGCAAAGGTGAATGTGGCCTTTGGGGCAGTTTACATATTACAGATGTCAGTGAGCATGCGTGGCAAAACTAAGTCCAGGCGAAGTGTCAGCAGAACTCGACAGAAAAAGCATCAAGCATGAATCTGATCAGGACTCCAGATAAATATCTAACCTTTTGAGCACCTTCCAGCACCCCTGAAATGGCCGTGAACACTGGTGAGTTGATCAGCATTTTAGGACTGTGCAAAGGGACAGAAGGAGGGCTTGCAGCCTCCCAAGGAGGGATGCTCAGGATGCATCTTTCATGACAGGAAAAGATCTTTTAGACGCGTACCTGAAGGAGGAAGGTAAAGGCTGTGCCCATGGCCACATATGTGCTAGGGAAGGCTGTTTATTAACATGTTACTATTTAGCACCATAGAAATGAGATGCCACACTGTCCTGGAGTGACCAACTGCTGTTTTGTGTGAGTCAGTCATTCCACTTAATCAGAGCTGAATATTCCTCTTCTTGCTCTCACTCCTATATTTTGTTTTGTTATGTTTATTCATGCTAGTTGTATCTCATAACCAGTTTATCCACCTACACTTTCCTATCATTACTGTGCCCCATTCTCCATTTGTTACACCCACTACTTGCATCATGTTTTAATTACAATAATCTCCTCCAGGTAGGGACTCCATCTTGAATGTTTGCAGGGCACTCTCCAAAACAGCTGTGGCATTATTCTCAGGATTCCTGGGCACATCTGTAACACTGCTCCTAATGGGAGCAAGACTATGTTAAGCCCACTGTGACCTAGATATGTCTAAAAGCACCAACTAATTCACATCAACCTATGTGCTTCTATACTTAATAAAAGTGCAGGGTACGCTTCTTCTAAGTCTACTTGATCCACTGCTTGCTTTTCTTGGTTACACCTGCTATTGTACTGTCTTCTAGTGCTTCCCATGAAAATTTGTCCATCAGTGTCCCCAATATTAGCAGAATTAAGTGGCCTTTCCATTTCTTTTCCATGTAACTAACTTCAAAATATTTTTTAGATGTTATGTGCATCATGGAAATGCACAGTGCTGGACAACATGATCCATCTTAGACCAGGAGTTAATCTGGTATCCTGTGGCAAGTGATTCCACAAATCCAGTCATAAATAACCTTATTTCCAGCAGCCGTGTGCTTCAGCCTGCCTTGTGTGAAGTGCAGAGCCTGCCGTGGTCTGTGGAGAGCAAGGGAAGTTCTCTGCTAGAGGCTTCTGGTAGCAACCTGCCTCCTAAAGACTCCTGTACTTCGGAGAGGTGGCTGCTGTTTGTCCTAAGGCTTCCGCAGGTCTTGATGCCTTGGATTTTACACTGGCTCCTCTATCGGCTGTGTTCCAGTAAACTACAGTGCTGCTTTTTTCCCCCCGTGTGCAGCTTTCAGGACATGCTTGGTTTGCCAGTCTTGTTGCATGCAAGATCCAGCATGTACGGAACTGGAGGTGATGAACGGAGTGCTGGAGGAGATGCGTGGTAGAATGCATGGTCCTCAAGGCATGAAGTACAGGTAAAAGATAGTGAAGGTTCAGAAAAAAGAACAATAAGATGAATTTGTATCGAACTAGAGTACTAAAATATCTTAGACTTCCAGATTGTGTGATTGTGTATAGCAAAATAGGGGAAACATGCTCTGTCCATGCTACAGAGAAGAGCTGTTGCAACCTTTTACCAAGGGACCTTTTCTTACGGGGCAAGGGCAATTGATCAGATTATAGCAATATATTTACAATGATTGCTGACCCTCCCTTCACCTCTTTAAAATACAAAATTACAATGTACCTGGGAGTTTTCTTGCTCTCAAAAAGCTGGAATGGCTCCAGAATGGCTTCAAAAAAGCTGTAGCATTCAGAGAACATCCTAGTAGAATTGATGCGTCTTTTTTTTTTGAAGAGGGGAAGGAATTTCAAAGGAATTGAGAGGAAGAGATCATGAAGCTGAGTCAATTCTCTTGTCTTTCTTAAGGCTTTTTTAAAAACAGTAATTTACTATTTGAGACCATAATGTGGGAAAACACTATATTCTTTCTTCCAGTTCTGTTCGTTCTGTTCATTTTGATGCCAGGGAAACACGTGCTCTGTGCTTGCAGGACATGGCTATCCTCCTGAATTTGAGTTCACATTTGTTCAACATGTGACACCTTAAAAGTCTGGAACTAACAAACCCTAGGAGAATAGAAAGTAGCAAAAAAGGAGGCATACTATCTGAATAAATTAATCAATGCCAGAGCTTCTAAATTGGGCCTTAATGGTTGCATAATATTTGTAAGACTCCTGATGAGAGCCCCCACGTTATCAAAGGATCAATCTGGGAGAACTAGAAGAAACAGACCTTCAAGGTTTTACCCAGTCTTCTCTTCTTACAGAGAGTTACAATTAATAGGCTGTGTTCCAAACTAATTGTGCTTAATTTCAGAAATAATTTGCCTTTTTTCATTCTCTGCACTTCTATTGCATTTCATTATATATACTAGTTAATAGTGTCTACTTCCCCAAATTAATTACAATGGCCAAAATCATAAAAGCAAAGAAATCAGCTGCTGCCTTTTCTCACATTCATTGTGCCTTTGTTCCTTCCATGCTTAGCAAAACACAAATCTGTTTTGCTCCTTCCTTCCAGAGGGTTTCTGAGGTATTTGTGCCATTGGAGTGCTCTCACATACTGATAGAACATTCTCTGAAGAGCAGCTTCACGAGAGGGCAGAAGGTGTTTACCTTACAGATGCTTTTCTCCAGACAACTTGGCAAGACTTTAAGGGAACTTTTCCTGCACGTATATTTTATAAATTCTTCCACAATAAACTGCAGGCCAGAACTGGTACACAATACTCCACTCCGGTGCATTTTTGGGTGAAACCTAGCAGAGTTTATGGTGTGGATAAGCTGTGACCTTAAAATGTTGTTGACTTTGAGACTGAAGTGTGCATTTAGGTGAGCTGCTTGGATCTCATGCTGAATCAAGCATCCTTTAGGGGTGATTCCACCCTAGATTCAGACAAAAAGGGATTCTTAGTCATTAGCACTAAGGAAAGCAGCAACAGTTCCCTGCTGAGGGACTTTTTTTTTTTTTGATCCTTTTCTTCCAAAGTGCCAGCAGCAATTTCTGAGATTGATCTGAAAATCTGAAGAGTTTTTGGCAAGCACAGACAGATCTCAGTGTTCCCTTGTGCAACAGAGGAGCAGGAAAACACACCCAGCGAGTCCCCTGGCCTGCAAGAGAGCCTTCTAGCGTATGACAGCCCTAAGTTGTACGAAGGTGAGGCTTTTGATGAAGAAGTTGCTTGGGGAAACGCACACGCTCTGGAGGCAGCTCTGAGTGGTCGAGTAACCCAGCACGGGAGGGTTTTGTCCAGTCCCGCTGCATGAGCTGTGTTGTTGTACAGAACGTTGTTGACTTGGGGGATGCAGAAGGCAGACCTGTTCCTGCGAAGGGCGGCGTCGCACAGCGCGTCCCTGCTGCAGCTATCGCTCATTCGGTTCCGGTCACACGTGGGCAGGTGGTGCCTCTCTGGCAGACTTGTGCTGACTGTTGTGGTCTAGAAAGACTTCATAATTATTTTCACCTAATATTATTTATGTGGAAGTGTTCAGAATACAAGCAATCACTCAAATTGGTCAAATCTTTCCGGTAAGAGGATAATTTGCCCCAGAAAATGGTTTCACCCTGTGTGGAACGTAGTCATTTTCAAAACACTTTTCGCATCACCTATCTGGGAAGCTAGAAATGAACAAACACATAGCTTTGGGATGAAACCAATAATTTTTTAATGCTAATGTAAATTGTAAGGTTATTTTGCTTTGGGAATTCTAAAAATCACAACGGAAGTGTAAATATTCTTCCCCTATTCCTATTTCTTTCTTTTTAAACTTCCTAATACTCCTTTTTTTCCACTGAAAAAGGTGTGTGCTTGTTGAAAGAGGTAGAGGGCAGGTAAGATTAAGGGAAGAAAGTGTGAGAAACCCTACTTTTCACAGCTGATGTCATCCATCTTGGAAAAAAATATTGGAAGTTTTGAGGTTTTTCTTTACTATCAAACACCCCCTTAACCTTACCTTACTTTTTCTAGTAGAGTAGTGACATGAAGAGAAAAAATTAGGAGGAAGGCCTGGAAAGGAAATACAGAAGTAAAAATCCAGGGGATAAAATTTTATCTTGTTTCCAAAGGCTCTAAACATTACATGAACACAAAGTAAGGTGAGATCTTATGAGAACAAAAGAAACCCTGAGAAAACCTGGAGTACTTAAATCAAAAGGTCGCAGGTTCTTAGGCGGTTTTTGGAGGAGAAATCTGGGTTGACTGGCTGTGCATTGCTTAGAGGAAATGGGTTGAGCTGACATAGCTCCTCCTTCCCCAGTCAATCCTCTGGAAACAGCGCTGGGCTCCAGTGGCACAACTCTAGGGATTGCTGTTTTGGAAAGGACCAAGGCCACCCATCTGATCCTGTGAGCAGCCTGGAGGTTGTGGGAACGGCTGCCCCTAGGGAGGATGTGCCATGGGAACTCCAAGGTTTTACTCTTCCCTCCCACCTCTGCTCAGCGTGAGGCGATGACCCAGATTGGTAACAAGATGCACTACACCTCGTTCCGGCAGGTCATGTCCTTTTATTACCTGCTACTGAACCACATGCCAGCAGTACAGAGGAGCTGCTAAGAGCTAAGTGAGAGGGAACTGTGCCTTTCTGTTCGCTTCCCCATGGCAACTTGTTTGTCAATCATTGTTTCGGCTCATTTCACTCCAACCGTGCTATTTTAAGAGATCAGCAGTTCCTTGCAAATGGCTGAGATGGATGCCAGTATTAACAAGACCTGGCTTTTGCCTAATAAACCTACAAACAAAAGAGAACACAGAGATGCTAAGGTGCAACAGTCAGAGAACAACTGAAAGAAAATTTTGCTAGACCCAGAAAATAGCCAGAAAGCAGCAAAACACTGGTGCTAGATGATACATGACCAACATGTTTAGCTGCATTTTACAGAGAGCTGAATAACCTTATGGCTCTAAAACCGTTTGTAGTTGTGTTTATTAAGCTATGATGATGTAGATAGCAACAAAATTCTGCAGTTCAGGCAACCTGTTTTGAGGCTGAGAGGAACCTGCTCTTGCCCACAGACTTGTGCATAGCCGAGTGCCTTGTGAGGGCTTTTATTTTGCATCCTGGAGCACTGACCCCAGCTAGGAGGCAGGACACGCAGTTGCCTAGGTGGGAGACGTGACCCCTGGTGTGAACCTTCTATGGCATCAGCCAATTTTGAGAACAAACTGTAGGTATTGAGTAGGAAGCCCTAGCAGCATTAACAATGTGGTAGAAATAGAGGGAGCGGACCACAGGGAAAGGCAAAGCAGGTAGATAGAAAGTAAGCGTGGGATAGGTTGAGTAGCAGAACTGCAAGCAGTTTAAAGAAGGATTGCAAAGCTTTAAGAACAGTAGTCATGGGCAAAGCTTTAGATAATTGCTTTGGATGTAACGGCTTTATTTTCTCTAGTTGTCTAACTTTCCTTCTGGCTGGACAACAAGGTTCAGCTTTTATGAAACTACAGAAGTGGTTCCAGCTCTTATCTTGCTGAAGGGAGGAGAGCGGCAGAGGTCAGCAGCTGAATGCATTTGGGCAAGGCAAGGAAGAACAAGCACAGCACAGCAGGTAGAAGATCTCTCTGTCGAGACGTTTTCAGTAAAGGCTTGTGCCTGCCCCTCGGGGCAAGGGGGAGATGGGGAACTCTGGGAGGACAGTGGCCTATGTAGGGGGTGTCAGCAGCGACCAGAGCTCTGCCATGCTGCACCACATCTTCTGCATGAACACAGGACGGGTGTCAGCCTTGCTCTCCGCGGTCTCCATGTATCCTAACTCATAAAACACACTGTTCCTTCCTCTGAGGGGCCTACCGCATACGCCATTCCGGCAAGGCAAGCAGCGCTCCATCTCACGGGCGAACCCCCTTTCCAGGTGCCCCCCCGCTCCCCGCCAGCAGCCCCTACACCGCCCTCCCTCCACGCACATGTGCTCCCCTCCCGCCCCCCGCTCCCCATTGGCCAGCTTTGCCGGCAGGAGACGGCCGTGCCCAATCAGAGGTCAGGGCTCAGCCCCGCCTCCCGCACGTCGGCGAATGATCTTTTAAGAGCAAGGCCGCGGGCCGCCGGCTGGAGGTGCCTTTGGGGAGGCGGCGGCGGCGGGAGGTGACCCGGGANGCCGGCGCGGCGCTCGGCCCGGGCTGGCGGCGGCGGGTGCTGCTGGGCGCTGCCCACGGGGCTGCTGTGTGCATACGGCTTCTTCTGCAGCGTGCGGCCCTCGGAGCCCTTCCTCACCCGGTACCTGCTGGGCCTGCACAAAAACCTCTCCGAGACGCAGGTACCGCGGCCTGGGGCACCTCGCGCCCCCGCCGGGGTGTCTGTATTCGCCTTTTCCTCGCAATACGCAGGGGCTGGGGCTTAACGCCGTCGTTTCTTTTTTCCCCCAGGTCTTCAACGAGATTTACCCTGTATGGACTTACTCCTACCTGGCGCTGCTGTTCCCGGTGTTCCTGGCCACAGACTACCTGCGGTACAAGCCCGTGGTCCTGCTCCAGGGCCTGAGCCTCATCGTCACCTGGTTCATGCTGCTGTACGCCCAGGGGCTGCGGGCTGTCCAGTTCCTCGAGTTCTTCTACGGGATCGGGACTGCCACTGACATCGCCTATTACTCCTACATCTACAGCGTCGTCGATATCGACCTGTACCAGAAGGTCACCAGCTACTGCCGGAGCGCCACCCTGGTGGGCTACACGGTGGGCTCAGTGTCCGGGCAGGTCCTTGTGTCTGTGGCAGGATGGTCCCTCTTCAGCTTGAACGTTATCTCCTTAACCAGCATCTCCATTGCCTTTGGCACGGCGTGGTTCCTGCCCATGCCACAAAAAAGCCTTTTCTTTCACCACGTCTCAAGTCAAGAGCTCGGTTGGGAAATGAAGGTCATGGACTGTAAAAATGGATCAGCTGTCCAAGACCATCCCGATGTGCAGAGGGCACCTGGCTGGGAGGATGAGACAAAAGTTCCCTTAAACGGAGAAGGTCATTCAGCAGAGAAACAGGCGAGTTGTGCCCTGGGTTTACTTAAATAGAAGATGCAATACCGATGTGGTTTGCATACTTGTATATGTGTATATATGTATGCATGAATATGTATAGATATAGGTACACAGCAGCAGAGTTGTAATATCTAATAGCAAAAAAGTATCCCTTTGCTTAACCAACTTCCTTATTTATGGCACAGGAAAATTAATTACTGGCTTCCTTTTGCTGTTCAAACACGGTAGTCTGCTCATTAGTTTTTCTGAAGTTGTTCTGCATGTCTCACAAAGCTGCGATGAAGATTCTCTGGGTGTCAAATTACTGTTCAACAGTACAAAGCAAGCAACATCTCTGGGGCACTAAAAATTGTGTGTCTCTCCAAATTCCGTGTGTGCTTCTGGGTGCGCCCTGTGACTTGCAGAAAAGAGGCAATTCTTCCTGCACTTGGCATTTTGAAAACCCTCGTTACTTCAACTGTTGTGCAAGTTGTGCAGTAACAAGCTGTGTAGTAATTGGGTTTTATTTTACGATCCTGGAAGGAAACTGCAGTAGTCCTTGAGAGTACTTAAAGACTGACATAGATTAATTATGGCCAGACAGAACATGGATAAACTGCAAAAAACACCTTTGCATAGTAGCAGCTGAATGAAGCCCACGAGAGTGCCGGAGCAGTGCCCCAGCTTGTGGCTTTTGTGGACTAAAACCTCTAACGAAGTTGTGTGTATGGAAACGGGCGTGCAGGTGCCCTTGTTCAGTGTAGGGATGTTGTTGGGTCCCGTGGGGTGACGAGCGGGCAGCCTCCAGTGTTGAGGCCCCAGGCGAGTGTGCAGCTGCCGGCTGGGCAGGTCTGTGCAGCGCTGCAGTGGGGCGGTGCGGCTGTGCGAGGGGATTCGGGGCCCTGGGAAGAGTTCAGCCTTGGTTGGGAGGAGACTGCTGGTTCTGAGAACGAGCCAGAAGGTGAGTGCGGCTGTTGGTTTAGTCAGCTAATGTGTATTTCGGTTAGCAAGTAGGCCCCCGTTAGCTGGGTTGGGGGAGGCAGCACCCAGGGCCGCTTTCAGCTTCTTCTGGGTACAGCAGGGAATTAAAGGTATTAACATTCCAGGGACCTAATCCTGCCCCATCCAGCACAGTCCTGTGTGAGCAAAAGTATTTTTAACCATGTTATACTTGCATGCTGAAGGTCAGATTCTGTGCCAATAATGACTAAGGCATTAATATTGCTTGTGCATCCCATTTGTTTATCTTACTCCCGTTCTGTGAGAGCCAGGGTGGTTCCAAATTAATGGTGAAAATTTTTAAAAAAATGAGCAAGTACACTTGCATAACTATTCAAAGTTCAGTTATATCAGGTGCTGAGAGCTGAAAGGCACTGGAGTGTGATGATAGTCCTTCTTACTAAGGTAACAGCAACTGTATTTAACAGACATAAATGAATGGCTGTAGGAATAATTGTACTGAAGAAGCACTGCCAGGTGGTGGGAGGATGGATGGGCCTTTCTGGCTTATCAGGACATGCTTGGGCCGGATATGCCAAATCATTTTTCACAGCATATGTAGCAGTTCCATTCCCTGGTTCTCCTGCCCCTAAACTTGAGCTTTGTGTGAAACCTTCTGTGTGGTACTTACATCGCTAAAGTTGCCTTGCTGTAAGCTGATCTCTTCCCAAGTTGTTCTGTTGGGCTTCAGAGGAACAGCACCTGGGTGTGAAGCAAGTGGGGACTGTGTGGTGTTTAATAGAGATGCTCAGAAATCTGTGATGCTTTGAGGGGTGGTAAAAATGGAATTCAAGACAGAGTTAGGCTGTGGTCTTTTGAAGGTTTTTAGTAGAAATGCCTTAAAATATGTTTTGTTGCTCATGGAGAATATTTCTTCCAAGGTACACACTGCACAGTTCCCCCAGGAGAAGGGCATGCTGCCAAGAGCCCAAATTTGCTGCTGCTGCTGACTGGAAAGTGCTCTGAAACTGGACATGCAATGGCACAAAGTGCAATGACTTAGTCCTGTGACCTTGCTGAATGTTTCCCTGCAGGGAATCCAAGCTCAAGGGGACCAGAGGTGCTAGGTGGGCCTCGGAGGCTCTACCCAGTCTCACATGGAGTAACCACTGCTCTGACTTACACAAGAAGGGTCTTACCTGTCTACAAATACTCTGTGTGTGTGTGCAGCAAATATAATTAGCAGCTCTGTCAGCAAATTAAAGATATGCTCATTTCCTCTGCTGCTGTTGGCATAAAGTGGTTTCGAACAGGACTGTAACAGGCTATATAGATAAAATACAATGTTTGTTTGTTGTCACCCCCTGTTGCTGGAAATGATGTATTTTCAAAGTTTTTTTCAAACATCTTCATGAGTCTGCCTCCTTTTGTGCTTTTTCTAGAAAGATTTGGAGGAGAATGTTTCATTGTCATCTCATGGCACTTGTATATACAGGAGCTGCTGTTTGTGATAGCAGTGTCCAGTGGAAGGAGCTTCCATTTCTCTTCAGGTCACCAGGCAACATCTCTCACGTTCAGAGCCTTGGCAAATATTAACAGGGGTAGAGAGCGATGTAATGAGATTGCTTCTTTGAATATTTATAATCCCTGAATGCTACTACTAGAAAAAAAAAAACAACTTATTTATGGGGGAAAAAATACTCATCTGGTGGCTCTCATGTTCTCTGTGCTACTGAATTTGATTGAGTTTGGACCAGGACTTTTGAAAAGTGTCAATGATGTTTTGCCTTTATGATTTGAATGACTGGCTTTTGATCCTGTCTTGTCAAAGTGGATATAGTGTCCTGTTCTCCTGTCTCTTTTCTTTGGTAACCTTCAGTTGCTCATGTAGTACTTCTAACAACTAGCAGTTTCTGCTCTCTGTGTGAGAAAGCCAGAGATCGAGAGGGTGCCTGGGACTGAGCCCTTTTTCTGCATGTAAGGGGACAGCCCTGGTTAGGGCAGAGACCCATTGCTGGGACTGTGGCATGGGGAAGCTTTTCATTCATTACTCTGTGGGGGTTTGTGCCCAAGAGGGGTACTGTCACTCACCAGTAATCAGACCACTTGAAAGGGGCGGCTTTGTGGAGCAGTGTCAAGTATTTATAAAGAAAGACTAACATTTCTCTCCCCTTCCTTCCCCAGTCTGTGCGGGAGCAGAAAGTAGACATCGTAAAGGTGCTCAAAGATCTCTGGCGGGATCTGCTACAGTGCTACTCCTCCCGGACATTGCTCTGCTGGTCGGTGTGGTGGGCCCTGTCCACCTGCGGCTACTTCCAGGTCATCAACTACGCTCAGGGCCTGTGGGAGATGGTGCTGCCTTCTCATAGCACAGAGATCTACAATGGTGCTGTGGAGGCGGCCTCGACGCTGCTAGGTAAGCTGCTGGTATTGCTCCTGCTCTGCTGTCAGAAACGCCTCGTGTCCCTCGAGGTCACCAGAGCATGGCTTGGAAGAGTCTTGTGTTCTTCAAGGATGCAGGAGAGGCAGCACTGGCATTCGGGATGAGTCTTCCCTGACGTGTGAGGGTACAGCATTCAGTGTTGAGTTGGTTGCTGCACGCAAGCCTGATTCTTGTGATCCGGTGTGTAGGTGTTTAAAAGGAGCCTCCCAAGTCAATCTTCATTCTGAAATATTTGGCAGGAGGCTCCAGACCTGTGGGTGACTGTGTGCTCTTGGCTGCCACTATTGCAGTGGGGTTATGCTTGTTTTAACTCCACAAACCCAAGTTAAGGGTTCTATGGGTTTAATGTTTGGTTTTTTTCCCTCTGGAAGTGTAGGGAACGCATAAAGGTTTCCTGTACACGTGCAATGAGCCACATTTAGTCATTTCAGCACTGTTAAGCAGAAAAGCTATTAAGATGAAAGAAGTTGCTTGACTTGAAAGGGCCAGGTAGGTTAGTCAAAACAAACATTTGTTTATTAATTTTCTTAATACTGTTCCATTACCAGAACTAGGACAATACCTTTTTAATATAGCTAACATACCCCTGCAGAGGCTTTCTAGGTGTTGCTGCAGTATGTTGCTTTTCTTTGATGGAGTCATCATTCCACCATCTGCTGTGGACATCACCTACTTGGGGGCAAAAGAAACCAAGGTACACAAACAAGGAAGGCTTAGTACTTTCCTGGGCATGCTTAGCTTCCTCTTGGAGTTCGGTGGGAAGCCATGGCTGATTTCTAGTTCTAAAAGCTCGTCTACCACCCATTGTTAGTTGGGTTTGAAACTGTTGGCAACTTGATTCTGAAGGCTTTGGCTATTAAATTGCGTTTCGTGTGCTAAACAGCACACAGTCATACACTGTTCCTCCATTCCAGCACTGCGCTGTGGCTCTTATTTCCTGTTTGATTTGGCTTCCTCTGCTGTCCTGCCTTGGTCCCAGGAAGGAGAAGAATCAGTATCAAGGGCAAGAAGACCCACAGCATGGCCAAATGAGGGCAGATTTAAAAAAAAAAAAAACAAACCAAAACATGGAGGATTCTTCAAACCTTATTATAAACATCTTTTGTATTAATGTCCTTTTTTAAAGGCCTGTGAAGAATGGACCTGTTGGAATAAAAGGTGGTTGGCACTAAACTCCTGCAAAACTCCCGTTTTCCCATTTTTATATTTTTTTTTTTCCTCCGGTATCGTTTTTATAAATGGTTGAATGATTTTGGGTGATGTTTTCTGAAAGCAAATTAGCCTCAGTTTCTGAACAAAACCAGTTCCGGTTGGCACAGATTAATTGCTTTGAGCAAGTAATAATTTCAAATAAAAGCTTGAAGTATATAACAAGACTGGAAGGGACCTGTTAAGGATAAGCATCCAGTGGTCTGACTTCTTAGGCCCTATTGTGAATGCTCTAATTTCTGTTTTCCAGTTTGAATTTATTAAAGAGCAGTTTATGTATATCTGACTTTATGCCAAGGCTGTATTTTAGCATAAAATTGTCTCCTTCTGGCCCATCTGTAGGTACCTGTTCTATGCTCTGAGACAAAGAAGCCAAGCTTTTCTAGTTGTTTTTTGGTAAAGTTAAGCTCTTTGTTCACTTTGTCATCTTACTAGTCCCTCTTTGTACCAAACTTGGTCTGAGTTGCATTCTTTTTGAAGATGGGTGACCAGAGCTGCACTTTGCTTTATTCAGTGAGGCCACAGACTTGTAGAAGGACATTAACACCCTGCACTTTTCTCCCTATACTAGAAATACTTTTCCTGGTGCATCCCAGATCTGATTTGCCATTTTCATGGCTCTCAGTCATTCTGTGCTCAGTTATGAGCAGTGCTTGGGAGCCTTCATGTAAGATGCTGTTGCCATCCCTGTCTGTACTTCTGCTGCCCTGCAGAAGGGTTTGAGTAGAGCATGGTGACTCACGTGGCTGTCAGCTTCCTGTCCTAGGCAGTATAAATAGAATAATTTTGGTTGGAAAAAACCTTTAAGATCAAGTCCAACTGTTAACCTAACACTACCAAGTCCACCACTATACCATGTCCCTAAGAACCTCCTCTACACAACTTTTAAACAGGTCCAGGGATGATGACTCCACCAATTCCCTGGGCAGCCTGTTCCATTGTTTCACAACCCTTTCTGTTAAGAAAAATTTCCTAATATCCAATCTAAACCTTCCCTGGTGCTACTTGAGGCCATTTCCTCACGTCCTGTCACTTGCTACTTGGGAGAAGAGACCAACCCCCTCCATGCTACAACCTCCTGTCAGGCAGTTGTAGACAGCGATCAGGTCTCCCCTCAGCCTCCTCTTCTCCAGGCTAAACAGCCCCAGTTCCCTCAGCTGCTCCTCACCAGAGTTGAGCTCCAGACCCTTCACCAGTTTTGCCCTTCTCTGAGCTTGCTCCAGCACCTCAATGTCTTTCCTGTAGTGAGGGGCCCAAATCTGAACACAGGATTTGAGGTGCAGCCAGTTCTTTATCCATTGCAGAGTGCACCCACCCAAGCCATGAGCTGCCAGCTTCTCCAGGAGAATGCTGTGGGATACAGTATCAAAGGCTTTACTGAAGTCCAGGTAGACAGCATCCACAGCCTTTCCCTTATACATTAAATGGGTCACCTTGTCATAGAAGGAGATCAGGCTGGTCAAGCAGGACCTGCCTTTCATAAACCCATGCTGACTGAGCCTGATTGCTTGTTTGTCCTATACTTGCTGTGTGATGGCACTCAGGATGTGCTCCATAATCTTCCCTGGCACCAAGTTCAGACTGACAGGCCTGTAATTCCCCAGATCCTCCTTCCGGCCCTTTTTGTAGATGAGCGTCACATTTGCCAACTTCCAGTCAACTGGGACCTCCCCGGTTAGCCAGGACTGCTGATAAATGATTGAAAGTGGCTTGATGATCACCTCCACCAGCCCCCTCAGCACCTTGAATGGATCCCATCTGGCCCCACAGACTTGTTGGTGTCCAAGTGGTATAGCAGGTCACTGACCATTTCCCCTTTGATTAGTTGTGCCCCTTTGGAGCACAACTGGTCTCCCTATTAGAGACTGAGGCAAAGAGGCATTCAGTGCCTCAGCCTTTTCCTTGCTGTCACTATCTCCCCCCACATCCACTAAATAATGGGGGTTCTCCTTAGATCTTCTTTTGTCACTAATGTATTTATAGAAATATTTTTTGTTGCCTTTTACAGCAGTAGCTGGATTAAGTTCTAGTTGGGCTATGACCCTTCTAATTTTCTTCTTTCACAAATTCATGGGATCCTTGTAGTCCTCTAGTATTCTTTCTGTTAAGCTCCATCCCTGCACCTTCTGGTGAATGTGTAAGTCCTTTATCAGGTTGGGATGTGAAACCACTGAGTCAGCTGTAGGTGTCTAATTGCAGGACACAGATTGTATATGTTTTCATAATTAGGTGTCTGGCTGATATAACCTTGAGACATGGGGGGAGTACAACTTTGAGTTGCTACAAAATACCCAGGGAGCGAGATGTTGAATGTCGGTTCCCAAATGTCAGAATTGCTGAAACAGTAGGAAGAAGGCTCTATGATATCGCTGCTTCTTACATTGCAAGGTTTTGCTACTGGGGAATACAAACTTTCAAAGAGCAGAATGTCAGTCAGGTAGTGTAACAGCAGGCACCAGAAAGAAGAGTTTAGAAGGGGGAAATTAATTCCTTTCCCTTGGCATAGTTACCTTCTTCACTAGTCTGCAAGACTGATGTGAGGTCTGACAGGGTTGCAGGCTTGTACACACTGAGGGTACATAAGGAGCCTTCATGTGCTCGAAGGATTTCTAAGCTAGCAGGCCAGCTAAGGGCTACAAAGAGCTTACATGCTGCACTGTAGCACTTCTGTACAGTGGTCAACTGCTGAATACAATCCTGTTTTTCAGAGATCTCCAGTAAACCTCACTTTGTCAGTATGCTGTTTGTCTAGTTTGCTGTGTACAGCAGCATCGTTATGCTGTTGATTGCTGTTTGGCTTGTTTGCAGAACAAGGCCTACTTCAAATGAGAATTTTCTTTTAATGTAATATGCATTTGGGCTTCTCAGCAGTTACAGCTATGACAGTGCATGAAACACACCTTGTCTACTTTTTGAGTTGCATGAAATATCACACACTTTCCATCTTGTGATCTGTATTCTCTCCCCACCCCCCTCTTTGTAAAATCCAGCAGGGGTTACAAACCTGTTCTGGTTGTGAAGGATTGTTCTTGCACAATCAACAGTGTGTGATTGCAGCTTGTGATCAGGCTGCATCCCAGGAGATGTGGATTTGGACTCCTGCTCTAATTCTTACAGCCCAGCATGAAGATGACAGTAAATTTGTGTTTTTCTGCCTCCTGGGAGAGAGCTCTAACAGCTGTGTATCAAAGCGGGTAGTGCCTTCCTCCCACCCACCTCTCCTAAAGCACCACAAAGTAACTAGCTGAGTACTTTTGAGAACCAGGGTTTGGGTTTCTCTGTAGCCCAGCTGACAGCACTGGGTCTGAGTCCTGGGCTGTTGTGCTTCTGAAACCAGGGAGGACACTTCAGAGGCAGTCAGCATTTACTTTTATTTTTTCTCCTGTAAAAGTTAATGGGAGTTTACAGCAGGTTAGCAGGTGACGGAGAGGTCAGGAAGGAGACCTGCTAAGGTGTCCACATTAGTGTCCTCCACTTCAGTTGTGTTTGGCTATTAGAGGCTGTAGAGCTCCTAACACACAGTCTCCAAATTGCTCTAACTGCAGTTACTAACAGTTATACTTTCTTTCCCCTCACAGGAGCTGTTGCGGTCTTTGTTGTGGGTCACATAAAAACGTCCTGGGCAATGTGGGGTGAAGTGGCACTTGCCCTGTTCTCCTTTCTTATTGCTGCTGCTGTATATATCATGGACACTGTTCGTAACATCTGGGTGTGCTATGCGTCGTATGTTGTCTTCAGAATTATCTACATGCTGCTAATCACCATAGCAACGTGAGTACCTCTCAGGGTTACAGCTGTTGTGAAAGCAACATTTTCCCTGTAACTAGAATCTCACCTACAAGGAACCTGGAAATCTGTTGCAAGGGTTTGTGTTGTGATTCAGGTTGGAAACTGAGGCACAGAGATATATTTAGCTGGCAGCCTGCCCAAGCTTAAAAGTCTTATGACACTAAAGTGACTGTTTCTAAATATTAGGTAGTGCTTCTTGCCAGGGGACTGTTTTTCATAAACATGGCTGGAGTGAAGTGTCAGCAGATGTGGAGAGGACAATCCTTTGCTTTTGTTGTAGGGTCAGCTTTCCTTAATCTGTAGGGAAGAAAACTTCTTCGATATTATTTGTCACTTTGGAGAGGGAAGCACAGCTGTTGTTGGACTACATGTACATAATTGCTACAAGATAGCTTAACCACAATATGAGGGGAGATGCTGAAACTGGTAACTGCAAAAGGAGTTCTGGTCAGAAGGATATGGGAGGTTATGGACCATGCTGCAGGAGGCTGATGCTTTGAGACTGTCAACAGCAATCTGAGATGGGAGCATTGCTGTATCTTCTCTGCATGACAAGGCCCTTTAGCTGCATTGGACGGGAGTGCTGCTTCAGTAAGGCTGAGACCCACAGAGCTCCCAAAGCCTTTTTTTAGCCTTTTAGATGTCTGTGGGTATCTTCTAGCCTCTATGCTAGTCTGTCATGATCCTGTTTAGAGAAATACATGGTCATTGTGAGGTAATTTCAGCTGTGGAAAATACTGGACCAGTCTATGTAACTCTCTTAAGATTGCATAGTCATCTTGTCCAGAGGTGTTCCTCCTATTCTTGCATTTCTCTGCTTTTTGCTTGTCCTTATATTTCTGGTCATCTCTTTTCTTTCCAGGTTTCAGATCGCTACAAATCTCAGCGTGGAGCGGTATGCCCTAGTGTTTGGGGTCAACACTTTCGTTGCCTTAGCACTTCAGACTCTGCTCACTTTGATTGTTGTGGATGCCAGTGGGCTTGGGTTGGACATCTTCACCCAGGTATGATAGACTCTTAACTTTACTGATGGGAGGGAGAAAGGTAAATAAAGGTATAAAGCTTCTCAGCTACCTGTTTCTGGGTTGAGGGTTTGCTGACAGAGACATAATCACTGATTTCTGAAATTTTAGAAGTGGAAGGGAGCTCATGTATTAACCTTGTAACAAATTTGGTAAATGCTTGATTTAACGACTTCTTTTTTATTTTCTTTCCCCTTCTCTGCAGTTCATGATTTATGCCTCTTACTTTGCGGCCATCTCACTGGTGTTCTTGGGCAGTGGTATATACAGTATTATTAGAGCTTACAGAAGACAAGAGCAGAGGCAAAGCAGATCTCCTGAAAGCCAGTAGTGTACCAAGCGAAGACTCTAGGTGGCTACATATGAAGATGTAGGTCTGTTTTTATATCTCTGCCTTTTCTTCCCAAGGCGGTCACCTTAATGGTATTTGATCCATATTTATACTATATTAGTAGCACATTTTAGAAGGTAAATGTATTAGCTCTTACGTAAGTAAGAACAAATATCTTTCTAAAATGCCTTTGTTCTTCTGTTGCATATATGGGATGTGCAGCAGAGAACAGTAAGTTTTCTCAAATAATTAAAGCCTTGAGAGGTTTTTAGTCTAAGGCTGTGCACCTGGAGGCTGCTATTGAAAAGGCAGCTTCATGATTGTCTAATCAACCACTACCCTCTGTCACTGAGGTGCTGCTGCAGGGCAGAAGTGAGGGCACACTAATGGACCTCTCTGTGGAGAGCCCCAGGCCTGGCACAGGAGGTGGCCGTGGGCCCGTGCTCTGCACTGTGGCTCTCCTGCACTTGCCCCGTGATGCTGGATGCTCCCGTTTGGGATGTTTCTGTGTATGCACGTGCTTCCTTGAGCTGCTTGTCCTGCTTCTGCTGTTCCTGTCTGTGCCCTCTGCTGCAAGAGTTTCACCATAGCTGATCAGGGTGCATCCCCAAAAACTTGTGTCTGGGGTAACTTGTTACACTGATGAACTGGCTATCAGCAGCGTGACTTGTGCTGTGAAGGCTTGTGCCCAAGGGACTCTGGGGATAGAGGGGAAGCTTCGCGGGAGATCAAGTAGACAAAATGCTAAGCTGAGGGTCCCTTGGACATCCTTGCCTTTGCCCTTTAGGACTGCAGATTCCTGTGATTGCAGGAGTTGCTGTTGGGGGCTGGGCTGTTTCAGTGGGATGGTGGACATTAGTATAGCACTGAGAAGGAAGGTGACTTGCAGGATTTCAAGCTATTCTCTGTAACCTTGGAGACTCATGACTGCAGCGATGAAATGGACACCTTCAGTTATGGTAGTTAGCAGGATGAATGCCTGAGACTTTGAAAAATGCTAATTTCTGGTCTGTCAGTTTTTCCTCTTATTTTAAAATGCCTTTATGCTTCTGGTGGGTCTCTGTCCACTCGTTCTACCTCTTTTTTCCACCTAAGCAGGACAATGAATGTTTGGGGTGGGCAGTTTTTATTTTCTCCAGTCTG
This sequence comes from Pampusana beccarii, assembly GCA_013399365.1. Taxonomy (NCBI): domain Eukaryota; kingdom Metazoa; phylum Chordata; class Aves; order Columbiformes; family Columbidae; genus Pampusana; species Pampusana beccarii. The sequence continues at coordinate 377,949 of VWYH01004264.1, read as the reverse complement.
AGCAATTTTGGACCTGCCTCATACCTGGTTTTTAAAAGTAATTTAATTTTTCCAAATTGCTTCAGCACTGGCAAGGAGTTGCACAGAGTTGTCCTGAGCTTGGGCACCTGGATACTCAAGCACCACGAGTGGCACAGCAGGATATATCTGTAGACTATACTGCGGCAATGCCTATGGACTGTTGCTGTGCAGGTCGTGATGGGTTTAAGTGTACAGGAGGACTGGCAAGGGAGAAGAGGTGATGCAGCGTGCTTCTCTGTGGGCTGGTTAGAGCTTCTGCCAGTCAGAGCCTGAAGAAGCAGCTTTGGTTCACTGCTTGCTTTTAGTGCCATGGAGAGAGACTGGCAGCATCGGGACTGGGCAGGCCTCTCTCCCCTGGCTGGGGCAGCTACAGCCTTTCTCATTGTTTCTGTGAGCCTCAGCCTTTACCACGCGAGATGAATGATTAATATGTTTGGGATGTGCTGCCTGGGGAGCCCTACCAGGCTGGCTGCTCGGGGGAACACATTCCCCAAAACTTCCCTGTGTTTGCAGCCTGCCTCCTAAAAAAACCACAGGGGCTCAGCTCTACTGGCATTTGCACAGGTAAACATAACTGCCTTATCCTGAAATGGAAACTTGAAGCCACCCGTGTACATATTCCTTTATTTACTGGTTTTTGTTTTTTTTTAAAAAAAAGGAAAAAATCAGAAGCCATGAACTGCTAACTGACAAGCTGTCCTGAGAAAGAGATAGTGGGTACATATGCTGTCCTTTGGGTTCCTTGGCCTGATGGCATTTGCAGCAAGGCACCAGAAATGGGTGTTCAGCACTCATGTCTAGTGACCGAAAGAAGCAGCTCAATTTTAATCACATTTTTCATACAGAGAACAAATCTTTGGGGAACAACCCAGTTATTTAAAAGCGAGTAAAAAATTAACTAAGGAGTTACAGCAATAACAAATATTTTTCTACCAAAGTAATGAAATTGTGGCAACTGCAATAGACATGCATGCTACACTGTGTACATCTTCAGGGCCATTAATGTATGGAAGCCACACCTGGATGTTGTTCAGGTTCCTATGCTGTGCCGTTGCTGTGGTGATGAGGTGACTGTAGAGCCTGACTGGAGCTGTATGCAGAGTTACTGATGCCTGTGAAATTCTGTAAACATGACAACATTGGTTTCTAATTGAATAGGTATTTTTGTTAAATAAAAATACTCTGAGTTATCCTGTGTGGCCAGCGTTTGTTTTGTATTTTTGATACCTTGCTACTCTACAGCACTACTACTGCAGGTTGTTCTGAGCATCTTTGTTACAAAGAGGGGAAAAAATACAGGATGGAACACACCAGAAGAAACAAGTCTTCAATAAGCTGGCAGTTGTTGGCTGGTTTATGTAGGTTTGCAGAACTCTGTGCACGTGTCTTGCATTGAGGATCCTTAATTGCTGAGCAGTTCAAAAACACCACTCTAGTTCCTGTGCAGACTGGTCCAGTGAGGGAAAAGATCGCTCACTGGTGCAGGGTAACCCTGGTCAGGATACATCAGTCTTGCTGAGGGTGACTAAGGGAAAGCAGGTGTGGGTTTGCCATGCAGGAGGACCTTTCTGTTTACATTAACCTGATTACAAAATTGAGGCCCTAAGGAAGAAAAGCTGTGAACTACCCATCCTGGCACACCCGCACTTGACTGCTTTGGAAAGCTGTCCCTCTCTTGTGCTTCTAGAGAAGGCTTGTACCTGACAGTACAGGCTGAGCTGGAAGGGAAAGCGCTCTCTGAATATCTGATGCCAGTTTGGTGTGGGTAGTAGCCCAACAAGCCTTCTGCATAATGCCAAAACCAAGAGAAAATGGATGGTCTGGGGTAAGAGAGATCTAGGAAAAAAAATGCTGTTCTTGCAAGCGATGCCTTGAGAGCTTTATTGCTGAGGCAGGAAGGACTGTCAGTGTGTTAAGCTTGCTCTGAATTTTATTCATCTGCCTTTTCTGCAGGGATGCCAGCCTGAGCTTCTTGACAGTGCAGGAGTTTAAAATCTCTGCTTGCATAGGGCAGGAAAGCAACTAGTAGCTCCTACAGGTATAGCATTAGCCTCTAAGGTGGACTCAAGTGTTTCACATCTCTGGTGCTGGTGAAAGGTGTTGTGACAAGAACAAGGTGTTGTGGGGCTTCTCTTGCCTGCGTACTTACTGAGTGTGAATGGCAGCAATCCTCCTTGCTCCTCCCATCACATCCTGCCACACCAAGTAGAGCTGAGAGAGCTGAAAAGGGACACCCAGCTACTGTCAAGGAGCTGAATTCCTGCGTGAGCCATACAGCACACGTGGTTTGATGGAGATGAGATAAATACTGCTGGTGGCTGAGGCTGCAGCTGTTTCTTTGTTCCAGTTGGTGCCAGGAGCTGCTGGAGGTGAGTGTTGCCACTGAATCTGTGTACTGCACCAGGCTTGCTGTGATGTTGGTAAGATGTGGCATAGTTCCTGGGCTTTAGGATCACTGTTAGGGGGAGAGGCCAGGGCTTGTTCTGTCCAAAAGGTGAGGGCCAGTAAGAGCTGCCAGAGGCTGCTGTTCCAAGACCAGCACTCACTGCTGTCCCCCGTGTCTAGCACTAGTTGTGACAGCCCACCAAGGTATGGCAGGGCTGTATTCAACCGTGCTGTGGCTGTGTGCACGTGTGAAACAAGCTGGCTGCTCTGGCAGTGCTCGTGGGGAAAGGGAAGGGCTCTGCATGGAAGTGATTGTGGTTTTTTTCTCTATCGGTGTGATCGCAGCCAGGTACTGGGAAGGAAAGAGGGACCGTGGTTATGGAGGGGGCATGAGGCTGGGAGCTGTGGACCCTGATCCCAGCAATTCTGACAGTGTCAGCTGCTTCCTATACAGCATATAAAGGGTGTCAAGGTACCCGTTTAACATTGCTCTGGAGTTGTTATGCAGCCTTTGTCAAACATACTTGCTTTGTATAAATCGGTGCTCCCTAAACACAGTGTCTGATAGCATTAGTAACATAGAAAAGAGCAACCAACCTGTCAGGGCCTGTCCTTGGAGCCCTGTGTTTCCACTATGATTTTTCGTGATTGTGTTCCTTAGCTCCTTCATGGATGGGAGCATATGAAAACCTAAATTTAATGACATATGGGTTAATGAATGCATGCATGAATTTAGGTTGACCTTAAGATATCATTAAATCATCATTATCAAGCATCACAGCTTGACCTCAAGCAATGGGGTCTAATCCTCGTTTTACAATCTCATGGACTTGTAATTACTTGAATAAAGCACCTCTTGCGAATGAAAGGGGTAGTACTGATGTGTAAAAGGAAGATGTCTTACGATAAAAGCAGAGCATAAAGCTTTGATATTGTGCCTAGTTCTCTTTGGTTTAGTCTGCTATGAACTTGTCAAAGCCACCTGTCTGTCAAGTGTGGAAAATCAGAAGTTCAGTGTATTGTGTCCAAGCACAGGATAGCTGTATGACCCTGGGTGAGGTCAGTGGTTGAAGTTTTTCCAGGTACAGAAGGAACCATTGCCAAGCACGTACCTGAGTGCTATCTCGGCTAAATGTCATGGAGCCCTTCCAACCCACCAAAAACAATGTCAAACCCCATTTCACTTTCTGGCTGTATGGTGTAGGATTAGCACAAACCTTGAGGTTGTGGAGTCCAGCCTCCTCCTGTGATGTGTGGCCTATGAGAGCTATCTTCACAGACCCCATGAACCCCACCTTGAAGGAGTTTAGCTTTCTGCTCTGTGTTACTTTGAGTGAAAGGGTAGCTCTACCTGCATTACTCTGAGACTTATCAACACCCAGGCTAGAGTTATTCATGGCTGTTTTCTGCCCATATTTTCCTTGATTAACTCTGTCGTGCAAGGGATGTGCTGCCCTCTGAGTTGTGTAGCCTTCTGGTGCGTTTGTAGACTGTCGTCTTTTGCTTTGCTGGGCCAGTGTATTCAAAACCAGAGGCCACGGCTGTGTTGAGGCCAGTGTGACGGGTGCCATGTCAGTGTTGCCAGCAAGGATGACTCCGTCCCTCTGCCCTGGGGGGGCCATGCTGCTGCGGCTGCACCCATGTGCTGGCAAGGGGGCTAAGGAGGATCATCCCCCAAACTGTGGCACTGGGAGGAACCACATGATGCTGCATGAAGTGGTGGAGTCACCATCCCTGGAGGTGTTAAAAATGCATTTAGACGAGGTTCTAAGGGACATGGTTTAGTGCTAGAGCTGGGTTATGGATGGACTCGATGATTCTGAGGGTCTCTTCCAACCAAAATGTTTCTAAGATTCTACGAGCCTTGGTCACCCCAGAGGGCTGCCAGCAGAGCTGGCTGCCTCCCCTTGCCGGGAGCTGCCCTCACCGGGCTGAGGGGACCGCAGAAGCGTGTTGCTTGCTGGGAGGTTTATACCTTGGTCTTGCACTGGTGCTGCGGGTGGGAGTTGAGGCTGCGATGTGAGCCGACATTTGGAAATGGTTTATTAGTTTTTTTTCTAACAAGCAAGTTTATCTACTTCTCCTTGAACTACACTTAGCAGGGTCCAGCCCGTGGCTCTCTCTGGTAACTGGCAGCAACACCAGCGACCATGTTTATCGCAATCCTTTCAGAAGTTATCAACATGTTTAGACAGCTGTTCACAAACCATGGTTGCTTCTGCGAGGCCAGGCAACACAGCCCTGCCCTCTGCAAGGCCCTGAGGGGCTGCAGCCATAACAGCCCCTGCCTGGAGCCACCACAGACAGCATCTTGCAGAAGTGCCTCTGCCCCATGGTGAGCCACCTGCGTGCTCTGTGGTGGGTCTGGTGGTAACTCGGCTTGTTATGGGGCTGCTGATCACAGGGGCACAGCATCCATGGCCTGCAGCGCTGTTTGGTCCTCCACAGAGGAGCCTGTGATGTCCCACCTGTCACCACAGCCCTGCTGCTGAGCCTGGCCCCTCTGACAGCTCCATGCCCAGGCTGGAACTCAGTGTGGGCTTTGGTGGCTTTTTTTTCCAGAAGGGAATTAATTTAGGGTGTTGTCCTGTCGTGTGTGGGGCTCCTTGGTTGGTTGGTTGGGGTTTTTTTTGGTGTGTTTTTGTTGTTTTGTTTGTGGTTCTTTTTGTATTTCAAAGTACTAGGAGCAACGTATGATTAATGCAGATAGGTGCCTCTTTGGAGATGCGGAGCTGTCTTCATTAACAAAAGCTCAAATTATGACACTGCTGGCTTTTGGTGTGATCAGATTGCTCGTCGCCAGCCGGAGCATGAATAATACAACACAAAACCTGCCGACGCTCAGGCTCCTCCCTAACAGGTGCATAATTTAACAGCATCGGAAGCGCCTGCCGCACTGCTGCCCCTCTCCTGGGCGCTGGCGGCTGTTGGCCCCCGCCACCCCGTGTTCTGCTTCGCTTTAATTTCCGAGAGTTCAATGAAATTGTGCGCGCAAAGGGTAAGGAAAGCGCCTCCTCCCCACAGGCCCCCCGGACCTGAAAATGGAGGACAAAGCCGGGCGCGGGGGGGGGGCGCGGAGGCCCGTCTCCATGGCAACGGGGCGGTGCCGCCTCGCGAGCGCGCTCGTGCCCGCAGCCGCCTGGGCACCGGCGGCAGAGGAGAAGGTGCGGGCGCGGGGGAGTTTGGTCCTCGGGGGCCACCATCGGCGGTGACCGTTACCGCAGGAAGGTGAGCGGGAGGGGCGGGCCCCGCTGTTGCAGTGGCAACGCCGCCGGGCGCACCGGCGGGGCGGGCCGGGCCTCGGCGGGCGGTGCCACCGGCACCTCGTCTCCCCGGACCGGGGGAGCAGCGGCGGGACCCGGGTGAGCGGGGTGTCCGAGGCAGGCGGGGCCGGCTCCCGCGGGGGGCTGGTAGGNGCCGGCTGGGCCTGGGGGCGGCCCAGTCGCGGGAGGCCGCCGCCAGCCCGCACACGGCCGGCCCGAGTGCGGGGCGGGGCGGGCCGGTGAGGGGCTGCCTCGCCCGCTCGGGGTGTTGGTGGTGATCGCGGTGAGGCGTTGCCAGGGGAGTGTCGTTTGCCGAGGTTCGTGAGCAGAAGGTGCCCGCGCTGAAATGCGGAGCGCCCGCCGGGCTGGACGTTCCCCAGCGTGACGTTGCTGGTTGGGGTTTATGAATCTGCATGTGTGGACGTTTTGGTACAAAGGGGCAAAATGACAAAAGCCATTCACAGTATCCCTCTTCTTGTTGTGCCTGTGCCTGGATATAACCGGGTAGGGGTGTTATTAAGCTTTGGAGAACAATTCAGTCACAGCATACACCCACTAATTAGAATAGCAGATGAAAATGACGACTTGAGATTTTCTGAATGGTTTTGGTCCCTGTTAAAGCTGAAGTACTTTAATCTTTACCCCATAAGTCCCTAAATAGAATACAAACTGATTCAGGATTTATGAAACAAGGTCATTAAACTGAAATTATCTCTTCAGCCATGACTACGTTACAACAGAAGAGGCTGATTTTTATGCTGCTGCCCTTTATTATATGTCATAAATAAACTGAACAGCTTTCAGTATTTAAGTGCCACAGACTGACATGAACATGTTTTGTCAAAGGCACAGTTCAGCTTTGAAGCTTTTGCATCCACTTACCATAATGATGAGGAAATTAAAGAGAAATCGGTCTTTTGTGCAGAATATGTACTAGAGCAAAATAATTTCTTTAGGAACTCAGGTACATGTCACACCCAAACCAAGGATATTTTTGAATGAAGGGGCGTTTCCAGGCAAAAGGGATTACATGTCACATGAGAAGAGGTGCATGAAAAACATGATGGAAATAGGGTGTGAAAAGCCAAGGCAACAGTCTGAACAAATTTGAAAATTTAAACTGAGAAATCTAGAGTGATTCTTGTGGCAAGCGGTGGCTAAAAAGAAGTGAATTAAGAGAAAAAACAAAAAGAACAAAAAACCCCAGATTTTCTTGAACAAAATATGGATCAAACAAAAAGAAGAGTTTTTATAAAGTTTGTGTACAAACAAATTTGCAACAGAACTGCCCAGCTTTATTACCATTCTTTCCTTTTAAACAAACCTTGACTAAATTTTGAGGTCTAAAAGAGCAGCGCTCCTGTCGAAGATGCAGTCTTGCTGTTCCAGGGCCGTCCAGACTCAGAACTCTTACATCCCTTATTGTGTTGCTATATACTAATGCTGGTATCGGGATCTTTTAGTGTGTTGTGAATGACATAGATTTGTTCTACTAGAGAGACACTTAGAAGTGGCACTTGCCAGCCTACAGCAGAGGGTGCAAAGAGAACAGGAATGTTGAATAATCAACATTTCCTTAATTTATGTTCCTTTTGTAAACAGTAATAAATGAAATAGGAAAGCAATGATGAGTGGCTAAAGCTGTAAAAAGTGCAGAACTGGGTGTCTAGGCTGTCTTTAGATGGAGACAGATGCCTTCGATTGAGTGAGCTGAGCTGAGGGGTGCAGGCAGTCAGCCTGGACCCCCCAGCAATGGCATTTAAGCACTCCCTTAGGAGCCATCGGTACCTGTGTGCCATGCAGTCCGATGATTGTTTAAAAAATTCAATTCTTATAGTGGCTTCTCTTTGGCTTTATCATGAATATGACTATATCCAGCCTGATTAACTGGCTACTGGTATTTCCCATTATTGCTCTCCTCAGAAATTCAAACCAGAACTAAATCTTTTTCCCAGCAGTCTCAACTGGTGTCTGTGTGACTTTCTTTACCCCTAATACTAGCGAAGGCGACATGGTTTGAAAGCTAGCTGCTTGTAAATGTTTAGCCACTCCAGGAGAAGGTTCCTGTTAAGGGTCCGGTGAATGTCTTCTCATTTGGATGTGTCACTTATGGGAAGCTTTTTGGTAATTTGATCCACTGTAAGCCATAGCATGGATCTTCTAGGACTTGTGTGTCCTACATCTTTGCAATGTAACTTCACACAAGCTAAGATTTCTCTAAAGGAAAGTGGGCCAGGCAGATATAAAACAGCAATGTAAAACACACCTGGGAGCAATGAAATCTGGAAGTACTTCTAATGAACATAAACCAGTGTTCTCTTTGTTAAAGGATGAGACTAATACTTAAGAGACCATGAGTTCTAGTCTTAGCTCTGTCAGAGATTCTCTGCAAGACATTAAGTCACCTCAGTTTACTTTGACTCAAATCTTCCCCTGGTAGTTGGAGCAGTAAATGCCAAAATCATTCATGTTTATAAACCATTAGTGATCCTTAGTTCTGAGGTGCTGTGGCACTATCTAATGTGGTTGTATTGATACTGCTCACAAGATTGATGTGAGTGCCATGAGAGATATCCATGTTCTGTATTTGTGTGTCACTAGAGTTTTTAAAGTTTGTTTTGTTTTGTTTTTTTTTCCCCTCTCCTTTTTATAGTATTGCTCTAACACATCAACAAAATGAGTGAAAAGGAAGACCAAGGAGATCCAGCAGATGCGGTTGATTTAACAGAAAGTGGAGAATATGAGGATGACTTTGAAAAAGATCCCGAATGGCTAACTAGTGAAGAAGAAAAACAAAATCTTGGTGAAAGAGAGGTATTTGTTAAATTAGATGCTAGTTGTCTTATTTAGAAGACAAAATTGAGTAATATTTGCAATCAGAAACACAAAATGAAATATGGTTTGAAATGTGTAGGTATATTCACTAAATTTTGACAAGGAAGTTTGTTTGGGATTATAGTGAAAAATAATTCAGTGAACTGGTTAGTTTGATTATAATTGCCTTAAAACAGAAAATTCAGTGTTCATTGAAAATAATATTTTTGTTTCAATAGTACTTCTGGGTTCCTTTAAGACTGTGTGCAACACATGTTTGGGTTTTATGCTGTGAATGAATGCTTTACTATGCAAGCCATGGTTAGTTAAACTTTGTGCAGATATGAACACGGAGAGTCGTTAGTGCCAAAAAACCCTATTAGTTATGACATGCACTATTTGACAGCCTGTTTAGAATTAGGGTAGTTAGTACTGCTCTTCTCTCTTGCTATTTCTTTTCTCTTTCTCTGATACTGTTCTTTGTTGGGAGAATAGACTAGTTTATTTTAATTTTTTTAGAATCCTGAAAAAAATGAAGAGGATGTTGAAGCACAAACTGCTAAAATTGCAGACAAGTTTGAGCAAGACAATGAGGAAATGGAAGAAAATCCAGATCAGCTTTCACAGGCAGATGTAGATGTGAAAGTGAGATCCTCCAATGAAGACAGTTTGGAATCCAGCTCTGATATTAAACAGAGATACCATGTATCTGATACTGATAGTGAAAGCTCTATCCAGGAATCCAAGCTGGAAAACCAGCAGGAAGTGGATGAGGACGAGGATGAAGAAATAAAGCGCTACATCTTGGAAAAGATTGAAGAAGCTAACAAACTGCTGGAGAACCAGGCTCCTGTGAATCAGAACCGAGAACGGAAATTAAAATTTAAGGATAAGCTGGTGGATCTTGAAGTTCCTCCTCTAGAAGATGCTGAAGTTTGTAAAACTGACCTTGCAAGAGGAGATGATGTTTCAAATAGGCTATCTCGGTTGCATATTTCTAATGAAATAGGACAGGAAAGCACATCACTTTCACCACGTGCTGGCAAGGATGAGGAAAAGATGGATGGTAAAATCCTAGTGGAAAAAGATGGGAAGTTTGAACTCTTAAGTTTACGTGATTTTGAAGGCCAGGGCTTTTTGCCCCCTATAAGTGTTTCTTTTACTGATATTGAAACTCAACGTATGTCTCCAAAATCTTCACACTACAGTCCTTTTGGCACTGTCTCTCGAATGAAGGAAGTACCTCCAGTAAGACCAGGAGCACATTCTTTTTCTCCTAGGCAAGAAGATTGTGTATATTTCCCTAAGCCTCCATCTAACCCTAAGTGTCGTCCAAATTCTGCTGTCAATGCTGCAAGAGGTCTGGGAAGACAGAAGACTCCACAGAGAGCACAGTCTGCAAATGTGCCCGTGAGAAGCTCCACTTACTGTCTTTCTCCCAGACAAAAAGAATTGCGGAAGCAGTTAGAACAAAGAAAAGAAAAACTGAGGAAAGAGGTAAAAACATAGAGGCAACAAGTAGATCACAGTGACCGTCCTGTTCTTCTCCTTCACAGAGACCACATGTTCAGGGCATTTACTCCATTTTTCCATGATAAAAGGGGCAGCAATAATGATAATAGTAATAATAATAATTCTCTAGAATTTTTACAGAATCTCTCAAAACTGCTTTCTTTAAAAGAAAAAAAAAACAAACTCACAGTGCCATTGGGTCATGCCTTGCTTACAGGAGAAGTAAAGTAGTTGTTTAATATATCCTTCATAAATAGGCCTTCTTCTGCTATATTGTACTTACTGCTTTTGCTTATTGACTCTCTTTCTGCCTAGGTTCCATTACAGGCCCACTATTTACTGGAATGTAGCACGTGGTATCACATCTCCACAGATTACACTGCAATGCAGGAAGTTAATGTTAACCACAGTAATGCAGGTGCACACCTGGGTGCTCATGAAGTATGTAATAGGCAATTATCATCTGGGAGAATGTTCAGTCATAAAATAAGATTTACACAGGAGAATGACAGAGAGCTATGAACAAAGCAGAGTATGTTTAACATGTATGGAAGATACAGCTGACTTAAAAAGTGGGATGCCTTATTTCTTGCATAAAATGCATGCAGGTGAAGTCATGTTGACCAATAATATAACTGGATACTTTTTTTTTTTTTTAAAGTTTTGCATCAGTGAGTATTGTAAGTTTTCCCAATGAGTTTGTTGCAAAGTAGGTTATTTCCCCCTTTTTCTGTAGGTGGATACTGCTTTTCCTTCTGATTTGGCTTTACCTGGGTGCTGTGCAGAGGACCAAAAAAAAAATATTCCCAGTAGTCAGGTTGTTCTTCCTATAAGGGAAAAGTTTGCTGAGGCTTAGCTCAGTAACGAGGGGTAGGAGACGTAAAGAGTTACTGATGTGTCATCTTTGTATACACAAGACTAGATCTCTTGACACCACACTCTCCATATTTAATGTAAAAGGTAGTGTGGTGGAGGTAAGGAAGGTTATTTTCCTAACAGTGTGTGCTAAATCTCTTCCTCTGTTGGCTGACTTATGAAAAGGTAAGAATGCATTACCTTATTTCTTCATTCCTGAATGGAGATCTTCCATTCTGTGATGGATTTCACAGGCATGAAATATCTCTTGACATTACTGGAATCCATCTGCTTCATTTTGGTGGGGTTTCTTTCATTTCAGTAAATTACAAATTGTCAATTTGAAGGCTAGTCTGAAAGATGTACGCAGGTGGGAGAAATGTCATCTCTTCGCAAGAAGAATAGATTTCTCGGAGTGTTGAAAGGAGTAGGGATTGTAGCTTTTGTGTCAAAGAGAATCAATACCCGGTAAAATGTCCTCATCAGCTTTCTGAAACATTGTTTGAAAACCTTTCTCCTTCTAGATACTTCTTGTTACCTAAAACATGATTAATAATTACAAAAACTTTTATCAATTTTGTAAAAATAATTTCCTTTGTAAACTTGAAGTGTTAAGCTACTAATACTCTTTAAGTAAATACATTACAACTTTGTCTCCAGAAAAAAAAAAAAAATCCTTATTTAAAAGGTAGTGCCTGCAGTCCATAGCTAGTTTAATATCCTTTAGGGTTTAGGCAACTCAAGCTGAGAGTTGCATTCATTTTTAAAATTTATCACTTTAAAGTGATTTTAAGCCAATCAGAGCTATTGGGCAGGCTTAATTTTGAAAGCCTTCAGCTGTTGCTACTGAAACATCTGTGAGTATCATGGAAATGGAGGTAATAACGGAAAGGGTTTGACTGAAAGTATCCGAATGTGACATGAACCATAGAAGTGCTCTTCCTAGAAGCAGTTACCAACTGTGATGCAGTCTTTGAGTATTCCTGTTTCATCAGTACTTGTGTGTCTCTCTCATGTAATTCAAAGGCCTTATTCATTTTCTACAAAGGCCTTTGCAGATTATGATTCTCTTAAAAACTAAGTTTGTTAACTTTTCATTCCATTCAAGGAAGAAGAAAGGAAAAGGGAACAGGAAGAACAGAAGAAAAGAGAGAATGAGATGGTTTTCAAAGCTTGGTTACAGAAGAAGAAAGAACAAGTGCAAGAAGAAAAGCGAATTCGTCGTGCAAAGGAGCTAGAAGACTTGAACACCAAAGTAAGATCTCCCTAATGTAGGGCTGGGATCTGTAGTGCTCTGGTTAGATAGGAAAACCAGCCTGCATTCTACGCCTGTGTTCTTAGCTAAGCATATGAAAAGTTACAGTGATAGGAAATGGTTTTGGTACATTGTTTTCAGTGAAGAGCTAGATTGACTTGCTTGTTCAGGATTGTTCTGCTTGGCAGGGTGGTTTGCATTGTAGAAGCTGCATGTATGAACATACTAGCTCTAGAATCACAGGAGACACAGGAATGCTCCGTTTTATCAGGAGAATGGCTTGATTGAACCCTGCAGTGAACAAGCAGCCAGAAAACCCTTTCAAGTATGTTCCTTACCATCAGAACCTGTTTGCAAGCAGTTAATGCACGTGACTTGCCTAAAACCTGAAGATTCAGATGCTCTGTTCTAAAATACCTCTGCTTGCAATGATGGCCTTGAAAAGCTACAGTTAGTATTTTTTAAAACATAGTAGTTCGAATGCTTGCTCAGGTATATATTCCATGCTAGATCAGCATATGCTCTAATTTACTTATAAAGTATATTTTATGGATGAGAGATGCCAGCAGAGTTCAAAAAATTATAACATGACTAAAATAAAAGTCATTTAATGATAAGACTTGTGTATATATATGTTTTTGTTTTTTTTTTTTAAATAGGAGAGGAACAGGAATCCAGAAGAAGCCTTCAAGTTATGGCTTAAAAAAAAGCACCAAGAACACATGAGAGAAAAACAGATAGAAATGTTGAGACGCCAAGCTGAAGGAATTGCTGTTTTTCCGAGAACAGAGGAATGCAACAGAGCCTTTAAAGAGTGAGTGCGGTCATTCCTAGGGAATCGTATTTGAAAATTTTGTAGTCTATCAGCTTAAGACTGTAGCCATTTTATGGTATGTCTTTACTGCTGTAGTCCTTACTGTGTTTTTTTTGGTGTTGGTTTTTTTTTTTTTTGTGTTGCATGAGTATGCCNTTCGGTGTTGTGAAATTATCAGAACCTGAGCTGAAATAGTGAATTGCTTCTGCTGAAAAAGGGAGATTCTTNCCTCATAAATTTACATGCTAGCAAAAATACATAAATTCCTTGATGTTGTTTGTTCGGTGTTGTGAAATTATCAGAACCTGAGCTGAAATAGTGAATTGCTTCTGCTGAAAAAGGGAGATTCTTTTCTCTTCCTTTCTCCTTTTAGCCTGCTCTGGAGCTGGCTTGGGTTGATTCAGTTCATTTAGCAAGCAGAAAGTTAATCCAATATTTTTTTTTCCCCCACCTTGAGTCCACAAGTCAAATCATCTCAACAAAAGCAGGAAGGTTAAGGTGGGTGCAGAAGCAGGAGAATAGGTATGGAAAAGTAGTACCTCCTGTGTTCAGGAGCAGCGGGCTTTTAGACTGGCTCAGCCACGATACCTAACTTTATTCTACAGGACAAGGTGACTAGTTATATGGGGGCAAGCTCCTTTGAGTGGGTGGAGTAAAACTTTAATTTACAGCTGTCAGCACTTCTAGTCCTGTTTCTATCTCCACAGATGGCTAAAAAGAAAGAGAGAAGAAAAAAGAGTGGAAGAACTAGCTGCTAAAGAGAGAGCAAGGCAACTGAGATTAGAAGCCAGAAGAGCAAAACAGCTGCAGAACATCTACTGTATTAGTTCAGAGCCTAAATCCTTTTGCTTTACAGACTATTACAGTTGAAAGTTTGATGTAACCCCAAAGTTCTTGGTATCACCCTTCTTAATTTTTAAAGTTTGAGCTTTTGCTCTTCACAGCTACTGATTTTTGTGGTGTTTTTAAAGCTTTCAAGCAAGTGTAATGATTCCCTTCACTGACAATGATTTTACTACCTATTTATTTGTAATTTTGTTGAAAAGCCTGCTTTTCTGTATTACTCAGGGATCTTCTTGGTTTGATCAAATCTAAATGAGTATGAGATCTATGTGCAGGGTTCCTGCCTTTAAAAGGCACTTTATACTCAACTCCACGATGAATTCCTGGATGCAGGCTATTATATAAAATGTTGAATTTGAATGCTGTATTAATATCACTGTTTGCTGCTGCTTGTGATAAAGACTATATAAGGTGTTATGTTGTTGGAAAATGTTGTTTCTTGTACCACTTTCTATTGATCTGCTGACAAGCTGTTAATCCTGGCTAGACAAGACAAAGTTCAGGAAAAGTAGTTATTGGAAGGCTAACATGTATGTGAATGTGCAGTAGTTTCTGAAACTTATTTCTGTGAGTTGTATTTAGTTGTTTTCTATTCCATGAAATTAAAAGGCTGAATGAATGATGACCTTTACCAATATCAAGGAAGCTGGATTCCTTGTATACATGTCCATGGTTGCTAAATTTATTATAATAAATTACATCACCTCACCCAGCCAAATTGTGAACTCTTGTCAGAGAACATGCTGAGATCACTCATGAAATCATGAAGTTAGTGGAAGATGAGGAACATTCTGTCCAGCTACATATCAAACAGATTTCACAATCTGGCCTTGTTCTTACATTTTTCCACATTCAAAATGTTTTCTAGAAGTCCTGTAGCAGAGAGAAGTGTAGCCAATGCAAAGGAAGTTTGCCATTAGTATTTTTCTCATACCATTTTGGAGATAGTTACATGCATATTGAGAGAGTACTGGTGTTTGACTAGAGGGTGTTGTGTCACAGCTTTTACCAGCATAGATAAAGGGGAGGGATGCAAAATGAAAGTTTCACTTGATAATGAGAAACACAAGTAACAGGTGTCTTCCTCCTTCCTGTACCTTCCCCTGACACCAAGGGCAAGAAATGCTTCTTGTGTCTAGCATGCAAATGCAGGGGAAAATTTCTAAAGGTTCATAGCATCTTCCTAACTTAGTAACCTATAAAAGAAGCATTTCTTTGTTCATNGTATTTGAAAATTTTGTAGTCTATCAGCTTAAGACTGTAGCCATTTTATGGTATGTCTTTACTGCTGTAGTCCTTACTGTGGTTTTTTTGGTGTTTTGTGTGTTGTGTTTTTTTTTGTTTTGTTTTGTTTTGTTTTTTTGTTGTTGTTGTTGCATGAGTATGCTCTCATAAATTTACATGCTAGCAAAAATACATAAATTCCTTGATGTTGTTTGTTCGGTGTTGTGAAATTATCAGAAACTGAGCTGAAATAGCTGAAAATTGTTTCTGCTGAAAAAGGGAGATTCTCTTCTCTTCCTTTCTCCTTTTAGCCTGCTCTGGAGCTGGCTTGGGTTGATTCAGTTCATTTAGCAAGCAGAAAGTTAATCCAATATTTTTTTTTCCCCCACCTTGAGTCCACAAGTCAAATCATCTCAACAAAAGCAGGAAGGTTAAGGTGGGTGCAGAAGCAGGAGAATAGGTATGGAAAAGTAGTACCTCCTGTGTTCAGGAGCAGCGGGCTTTTAGACTGGCTCAGCCACGCTACCTAACTTTATTCTACAGGACAAGGTGACTAGTTATATGGGGGCAAGCTCCTTTGAGTGGGTGGAGTAAAACTTTAATTTACAGCTGTCAGCACTTCTAGTCCTGTTTCTATCTCCACAGATGGCTAAAAAGAAAGAGAGAAGAAAAAAGAGTGGAAGAACTAGCTGCTAAAGAGAGAGCAAGGCAACTGAGATTAGAAGCCAGAAGAGCAAAACAGCTGCAGAACATCTACTGTATTAGTTCAGAGCCTAAATCCTTTTGCTTTACAGACTATTACAGTTGAAAGTTTGATGTAACCCCAAAGTTCTTGGTATCACCCTTCTTAATTTTTAAAGTTTGAGCTTTTGCTCTTCACAGCTACTGATTTTTGTGGTGTTTTTAAAGCTTTCAAGCAAGTGTAATGATTCCCTTCACTGACAATGATTTTACTACCTATTTATTTGTAATTTTGTTGAAAAGCCTGCTTTTCTGTATTACTCAGGGATCTTCTTGGTTTGATCAAATCTAAATGAGTATGAGATCTATGTGCAGGGTTCCTGCCTTTAAAAGGCACTTTATACTCAACTCCACGATGAATTCCTGGATGCAGGCTATTATATAAAATGTTGAATTTGAATGCTGTATTAATATCACTGTTTGCTGCTGCTTGTGATAAAGACTATATAAGGTGTTATGTTGTTGGAAAATGTTGTTTCTTGTACCACTTTCTATTGATCTGCTGACAAGCTGTTAATCCTGGCTAGACAAGACAAAGTTCAGGAAAAGTAGTTATTGGAAGGCTAACATGTATGTGAATGTGCAGTAGTTTCTGAAACTTATTTCTGTGAGTTGTATTTAGTTGTTTTCTATTCCATGAAATTAAAAGGCTGAATGAATGATGACCTTTACCAATATCAAGGAAGCTGGATTCCTTGTATACATGTCCATGGTTGCTAAATTTATTATAATAAATTACATCACCTCACCCAGCCAAATTGTGAACTCTTGTCAGAGAACATGCTGAGATCACTCATGAAATCATGAAGTTAGTGGAAGATGAGGAACATTCTGTCCAGCTACATATCAAACAGATTTCACAATCTGGCCTTGTTCTTACATTTTTCCACATTCAAAATGTTTTCTAGAAGTCCTGTAGCAGAGAGAAGTGTAGCCAATGCAAAGGAAGTTTGCCATTAGTATTTTTCTCATACCATTTTGGAGATAGTTACATGCATATTGAGAGAGTACTGGTGTTTGACTAGAGGGTGTTGTGTCACAGCTTTTACCAGCATAGATAAAGGGGAGGGATGCAAAATGAAAGTTTCACTTGATAATGAGAAACACAAGTAACAGGTGTCTTCCTCCTTCCTGTACCTTCCCCTGACACCAAGGGCAAGAAATGCTTCTTGTGTCTAGCATGCAAATGCAGGGGAAAATTTCTAAAGGTTCATAGCATCTTCCTAACTTAGTAACCTATAAAAGAAGCATTTCTTTGTTCATTACCTCAGACCAGTAGAGTGAAGGGTTTTACAGTTCTAGGTTCCTTTTATGCTTCAGAGGAAACAGGGTTGGAAATACAGCTATATTAAATCCAAAATTGTAACTTGAAAGCAAGCAAAGAAAGTTTATTGTAGTTTTCTTCATGCAAACCAAAGCATGGCCAGTAACAGCAAGAACTTATAACTTACATATTCTGATCATAGTATGAGATTCAAAGGAAAACTGGGTAAAAGCAACCATTTCAGAAACCCTTTCCCAAACTAGACAACATTTGGGAGTGAAACTAAGAAATTAAAACGCATATTTGCATCCTCCTACCTTTCCTCTTTACATTTGAAACTTAAATAGGCTTCTTTGGATTTAACAGATTATCTGCTAGAATTTCTCTTAGAACCTATATCAAGATTACAAAACCATACACGAAAAAAATAATATTTTTTTACCAATACCTGTGCAAACTTAGTGCTTAGCTTCAGCTTTCCTTAACACCCAGGAAGACCTTGGGCAAGGACCATGTTCTAACACTAGGTCAGGTTTCAACACTGTGTACTAAAGGAGGTATATCAGTCTGTCTTTGCTGAGGATCAGCTACGCAACAGCTTCACTCTAGAAACTGAAATAGATAGAAAAGCCATTATTTTAGCTTTATGGAAACATAAGAATAATCTCACCCTGCAGAGTTTTCCAGAATATATTTAAAACCAGTTACAATTGATATATTATAGCTATTGTTCATTCAAGCTCTTTCCCCTTCTTGCCAGCAGGGCTGCAACACTGCCTGCCCTCTTACTTTCAGAACTTACATCTATGAAGAATCATTGCACATATTCCTTTTTATGACTAAATTTAAAAGGCTGAACATAGACTTGGGGACAGTTCACCACCTTGGCTAAGATTAAAAAAGCATGGAGCTGACCATTTTCCATTTCTTTTTTTTTTTTCAAAACACATAACCTATTAGCACTTCATTTACTTTGGTATAGTTATGCTTTTGTCTCCCTCCAGAAAGAAATTCGAGATTTGCTAATAAGACTGTAAACCATAAGTAGTCAAAGTCATTTCCACACTCTACAAATTGGACCAGCATAACATGTTTGGTCTTGCCTTCATAGAAGAAAATAAGCTGTTTTCCACACTGAGAAGTAGTAGAAGTATCCCAGAGGCTAAGGAAATGCTGTCAGTCCCTAACTTCAAGAGGTAGAGAGGCAGAAATGCCATAATTTCTAATGTTAAACCCACCCATTATGGAAAGAAATAGGAAAACAGGAAGCCTGCTGAACATCAACTAGTGTAATTCTTCAGAAAGAATGCATGTGCAATTGCATGAGCAGTGCTTTTAAAGGGCTACCAGCTCTCCGTGACAGTGATTGCAACAATTGAAAGTTATATCTTCATATCTTGTATATGGGTGAAACCTTCCAATATTCTTCTTTGTGGAAAGGAAGGAGGATGGAGAAGTCTCAGAAAAAGAAACTTCTGTTGATGCAGCTGGATCCAGTGCACATAGCACCTAAGGATGGAAAAGCTGAGAATGAACATACATCTATTAAGTTTAATGAGGTTTATCACTCCAACAGCTAGGAAGGGTTTCTGCTCAAAAGCAAGTTTTCTTCAATTTTTTTCTTCCAAGTTGAAAATCAAAATCCATCTATCCAGACCCTCAATGGAAAGACATTACTAACTTAAAAGTACTACTTAATGTCCATCAGAAATCCAAGGTATGATTTTGTTGAGAATAAAAAAAAAATTGTAATATTTTTAGCAGAGTTGAGCAAAACCAGGCAAGAACAACACAGGTACTCTGTGAGCTGCTCAACTACTACCCGATTGCTTCCAGACTAAACTGTCAGTCTAATTTCCTATTTAAACATCAAGCTTCCTGCAGTGGAACTTTATCTTGAAAGATAACTGTACAACTTCTCTCTGTGTTTCCACCCACTTTCGGCAGAATTGATTTTTAGGGCAACAGAAACTACTGCTGAAGTGTTATGACTTACTCCTACCTGAACTAGGTTTCTTATTCCACTTAGTGTTTAAACTCAACTAAGTATTTTCTGTTGGCTTTCTCCTGACACACTAGCTCTAAAAAAAATTTAACTCAGTCATCTGTGGTGCTAGGAACAGAGAAAAAAAACAGTATGTATCACCATATTATTTAAGTTGCTCTGCTTATTCTCCTTTTTTTTTTTAAATGAGTGAAACAGACATCTCTATTCAGCATGTTTCCCCTGCATATATTTTTTTTTAAAGGCAAGATATTAAGCAGTTAACACAAGCAAGGCATTTCTTTCTAGAAATAAGACTGTGCTGACAGATTGAGATGTTGAGTTCTTACCATTTCAGCCATTTTCTCAGCAGGGGTATTACAAAATTCCACAGCTGCTGAAGTCTTTTTTGGGCTGTTAGTGCCAACATTTCCAAGAAGATGCGAGCTTACAGCTTTGGCTAGCTTACAATTCACGGCTGCTAGCTCTGTTGTAGTATAAGGTTGGGCATTAGGATAGTATGTCTGTTGTCTCCCCCATTGAAGAGAAACCATCAGCTCCTCCAGCAACCTGTGCAGAAAGGGAAAAAAAAGCACTCACAGTGATTTTTGTACTCTATACTATCAGCACACAGCATACTTCACAGGAATAGTCTCTTCCTAAGATTTAGAGCACAAGCCCAATGTTAACCAAAAAAGGAAGTCTAAGTGTGTAAAACAAGGAGGCAAACAGGCTATTCTCTACTACAAAACCTTACCAACACAGTATTTTAACACTGGTTAAACTTTTTACATCTGGCAGGATAAGCATTAAAAAGCCAATGTGGGCAGAAGAATCTGTATATTTTGGAAGGAGACCAAAGAGACTTGAAGTCAAGACAGTAAGTGATAAAGCAGACAAAGTCTAAGGATATGAGTGATGTCAGTTTCACAGTATATGACCCCTAACACCTCACACCTCCAGGGAACGATGAAAAAAGAATTAATGCTACTTTGGCTTCTTCAGCTCTGAGACTGAAAAGCAACCGTACTATTCACAGCATTATTTTTTGTTGAATATCACTGGAACATGGGAAAGGGATTTGATTCTTCTCTGGCCTATAATAAAGTGACAGAAATGAAAAGTTTGCACGGAGGTAGTCTGGATTAGCAAAATCATACTTCTGTGTATCAATCATCTCTTGACGGAACTGATCACGTTCATTCAGCAAGTCCTGGATTGCACTTTGTGCATCCCTGGTTTGACGCTGAAGAATTGCTCTGGTATTGGTTAGCTCATCAGCCATAACCCTGCAAAAGAAATCTCCAATCAGTAGTGTAAGTAAGTGAGCAGTTTGAAAGCCACCTTTATTCTACCGTAGACTGTAATTTGTCAGTTTCAAGTATTAAGCTGGTGTTCTCATCCCCCTCCTCCATGCAGGATCTCTATCAACCATATTACAAAGGACAAGTATTAAGAGCAATTTCTGTCCAACTACAGTCAACACAGGTCTGTCCAACTACAGTCAACAACAGATCAACAAGATCTGTTCGCATATTTCACTATGCCATGAGACTTGACACAGACCCCTCAAGCAGGTATTTCAAATGCCTGCGATACTGCAACTGCAAAAAACAGAATGACATTTGAAAAACTACCAGCTAGAAATATGAGATCTCAACAAACCAGAGTATTATAATATTGAAGAGTGTTACTCCAAGCACATCATCACACTGTCGTTCCTAGAACGGACTTGCATCCCTGATCTCAAAACTCCTGTTAATGCTAAAGAAACAATTACAATAGTATCACTTGCCTGGCTAGGACTATCAGCAAATTAAAGGGAGGGCACTGTATTCTATCACCATTTCCTTCAAGCAGTAAGGCTTTTTTGCAATACACATTAAGCATCATAACCAAAATTTAGTGAATTATATCCAAGTACAGTAAAAGATTAAAAATCCTAGAGCACTATTTACCTATCAGGTAAGACAACTACACTTAGCAAGTTACAAGTCTAATCCATTGTCAAATGAGATTTTGACATTCAGACCAGCTTAAGATTTGCTCCTGACTTTTCCTACCCATTATGCTACAGTTAAAGAAGTAATAGTAGGGTTCTTAGCAGTAATATAATCAGTGCTTGATGAAAAGGTGCTCCTACTCTCTCTCCCATGCTGAGTTGCCCTTCCCAGTACCTCCCTGAATCACTGTCAGCAGATTTCTTAACCAAGTCAACTTCACACATGGATGATGGTATCAAACCTGGGGGACTGGGATGAAAAATCAAGCTAATTACCTTTAAGGCAAGACAGCTGTCCTGGAAGACATTTTTAAACCCTAGACTGCACACAGTCTATCAGAATTAAGAACTTCTGTGTTAACAAGAACTGTAGTTAAGATTTTAGCAGGTTTAGGACCCACTGTATGACCTTTGAAAAGCAGAGTTATTCAGATTTACAAGGAGCTCACTTTCTTTGTACCTTTTCTGCATACTCAGATTTCATAGTAGGTGTCCGTACAGTTTCTGTGGCTGTCCTCTGCGTACATAAGCACATTGCCAGGCATTGCAATGGGTGTATGTAATAAAAGACAGAAGGAGAACGCTGTTGTAACAGCTCTGTAAGAGGGAATACCTGCTTGCTAGGAATTTGCTTCGCCACACATCACACTGTATAGACATACGCTCTAGTTGTTCGGACAACTGAGACATATTGCGTCCCAGGACTTCATTTTCTAGGATTAGCTGATTTTTTTCACGAGCCATCCGTTCAAAGTGATACTGCAGATCATCCCCAACAGAAGCAACAAGTAATTTCTTCAGCTCCCGATTCACCTAGAATTAGACCAGACTGTATTGTAACTATCAATATAGAATTAAACACCTCTTACTACCAGAATGCAATGCAAGTTAGTACAAATTGCTAACAATACATTGCCTCTTTTCAGAATGAGAAGCATCCAATGTAGAGTATATTAAATCTCACAGTCCACTCCAGTAAGCATAAACATTTGAGACTAATACATATTTAACACATTGTTTAAATTCTAATTGAGGCCAAAGAGGAAGAATGAATGCCTGCTACATGAAACAAAGTTTCAGTAGTATTCACATCCCGAATCAGTAAAAAACCAAAGGATTACACAAGACATCCACAGATTATATGATGTAGAAAATTACAGTCACCCCGTCTATAGCATAACATTTTAAACTCAGCAGTTGAGGAATAAAATCTTTTCTCATGAAAGATATGTTTCCGTGTATCCCTCCAATGTGTTTCTCTTGGCTTCAGGTCTTAAATACTTCTATCTGTTGTCAGAGAGGCAGCACTGGAGTAGTAAGATGTACTTCAACTCCGTATCTTAGCTGATAAATTCCAAAAGGGAAACTTCGTTTCAAGGCTAGAGCGTCATAGCACTTCTCTTTGTTTGCATTCACAAACTGTCTATATAAACCAAAGCAGCTCAGACGTGAGAGAAAAAAACCCAACAAACTTTAATTTGTTACCTCTGTCTGTACACGTAGCTGATTGGAGAGACCTTCTTTATCCTGTAACAACCGCTTTTCTGAATTCTTTAGCTTTTCAATTACATTTTTAAGCTCTATCTGTTCTTTCTTGGGATCTGAGGGTCCATCTGACTGATGTAACGTGTCTCCTTTGTGTCCCACTGATTTAGCTACCTTAGCATTTTTTGTTGGAACTACATGGGTGATAGCTGCTTTGGGGACTAATATACGAATAGCTTCAATTTCCACTGATTTATCAGCACGTATTTTCCCTAGCTGCAGAACTCCGGGACTCAAGGAAGATACTGTCTTTTTCTGTGGGCTGTGGTGGATGCGATGGTTCGCAGTGCTGGCTCCAGTCATTACTTCCATCGATTCAGTTATCTGTTCTGTTTCCATGCCATCTCCAGGTCCTCGGATGGGTGATGAGGCATCATCAACTAAAATTTAGAAAAAGCGGAGGGGAAGTTTAGCACCTTTACAGTCTCACTGTAACCCTTAATTTCCGTATTTCAAAGTTACAGATTTTAACTGTAAACTACACGTGTAAACTAGTCCTTGGCAGCAGCACTTATCAAGCATGAGTAAGAAAAGTCCTTACTCAAGTGTGTATTGCTCATTAATACTAATAGTACAAGACAGAAACCTTGATCTGAATTGTATCCATCTTAATTTCATGCTGCCACACAAGATTAAATGCAGACATGAAAAAGAGCTAGTATGGAACAAATTCTTGACAATATTACTTACAAGCTGAAAGCAAAATCAGGGTTTGGGACCTGACAGAATCAGAAAAGTGTCATTTAAAAAGCAAGAATTAAATAAATTAGCTACATAGCTACTAACACCTTAAGAAGTTTAGCAGACTTCTAAGTACTACCTACCATGTGTTTTAGTTGTCCAAGTTAAAGTTTAAGAAAAGCCAGCAATCCAGTTCTGCTTCATTTCTAATCAGACCCCAGTATTCCTAGTAACACTGCATTCTGCTCTGACTTCCTCGATATGCACGATAATGTTTACTGAAATTCATTTTATTTCAGTTCACTAAGTTTTCACTCAAATATTATTGTAGTAACGTTTCCTCACAATGGGTGAAAGCACAAAAGTTTCTTAGAATATAGCTACACATACTGTGGCAGTAACGTGAGAAGTGTTGCAGTTGCGCCATTATACTGCCCTACTTTCAGTACCAACAGGTTCTAAATACTAGAGGAGGACTGATAGACAAGTTCACAAACAGGTGACAGTACTAGTGGCAAACTTGTTTTTCAATACAAAGCTGGATTAGGAAATCATATTCAATGAAGTGTTCCATCCAGGCCGTTCTGGTTTTCACTGCAATAATGAAGTCACATAATTAATTCCTAACAGCTACATAAAAAGAATAATAACTGAACCGAGTCTGGCATACAGTGTAACTCTGGTCTTTAGAACTGAAGTAATTTTAATCCAGTCTGCTTAGATATCAAGTAAACCACCTACCTTTTTCTAGAGATGTCATTTTCTCTTTAGCAGTCAGCTCTTCCTAACTACGTAAGTCTGAGGAGGAGAGAAAAAAAATAATCTTTAGCAAGGTGACAGTAACAATTAATCTAAGTTTACCTTGTTTTCTACTACAACCTCTAAACTCCAGTTCAGTGGCACAGTAAAAAAAACCCAAAACAAAAGAAAAAACAAAACCAACCAAACCAACTAACCCCAAATCATAAAACCATACCAGGATCCAAAGAGTTAAAAGAAGGTTGCCTGTGAGACTTCTGGCACTTGTTTCTTCTTTTACTAAGAGCTGGACTTCAACTCCTATCTCTCACTCCTCAGCCAGTTCCAGTTTCCTCAGATTTCTCCTTCTTGTGTTCCTCCTTTTTCCAGTGAGCCCTCATCTTACCCTTTAAAACCCTGGAACACTCACAGACTACAATAGCTGGACTGTGCTGGAAAAACCTGAGATCAACACAGAACAAGAAAGGGAAAACCCACACTGTTCTTAAAGCAGAGCAAGAGTCAGCAGGAAACAATGGCAACTGCACTGTTGCATAATTGCTTTAGTCCTACTTGCTAATACAGCTTTTTTTAACAAAGCCAATTCCCAGCCAAAGCAGGAGCTGGTGCCCTCAGTGGCCGCACATGCTTAATTTAAGCCAGCAGTAAAACTTTACCCGCAGTTTGGCCCATTTTATCCACCAATGCTATTGACCATTGCCTCCTTTATCCACAGGTCCACCCACTCCCAACTCCCCAGGCCACTCACCCCTCTTTTCTATGATCTGCCATTAATTACATTAGTTTGAGATTGCTATATCCATGTGTTTTGCTTTAGCTCTCCATGTTATTCAAGGGAGATCTCTGAAAGTCCTCACTTCCTTCCGTTAGGCCACTAACTGAAAAGGCTTGGCTACAGCTTTTTTTCACTTCCACTGCTGCAGCTCTCTGCCCTGAAAAGCAGTGAGCACACTACTGCCAGCATTCTAGATTCATTATTTGTTTTGTGGAATAGAGGTTTATATTTTTTTGATGACCAGATGATAATAGAAACAACTTTCCCTCCTTGAGATTTGTCAAACTATGAACACAGGAACATCTTACTATCAATTGCTTCTATAGTTGGAGTTACATTTTTGTTCATTTAACACCCTGATGTGCTAGACACTACCATTAATTAACTTTTTATTGAGAATCTCTACTCATCTGAGGAAAATGAGGATGATGAAACTGTACCTGCTCAGACAGAGGCCAGAATAATTAACAAAAGACTGATAATGAGCATTTGGTCTTAGGTGCTTCATCTGAGACCACTTGCTGATGATCCTGCTCCTTCAATGTTCATGTTATGATACTGTTCCTGTTGTCCTGTTACTTTCAAAGTCTCAATCTAAGCCTCCAAATACATGCCCCTTTTGTTACATTCTAACACGCAAAACTCTTTCACTGGTTGAATCGTTAACCACTGCCCCTCTCAGCTAACATCGTGTCCCACAGAACCCCCTACATGACACACAATGCAAGGAAATCCTATATTAACACAGCTGAGTCACGACCCGCAAGCAAACCACCAGAAAATCATCACCAGGCCAGCCCTCGACACTCAGCCCCCGCCTCTCCTCGGCTACCAGGGCGGAGGAGGTGCCCCCTCTCACCTCAGCTTGCCGGTAAACCAGAGCTGGACGTTGCCCACCGCTCTGGAAAAGAGGCTTCGCAGCCCACAGCGGTTATCAGCCAACAGAATGGGTAACGCAACGGGCCTGGCAGCCGGACCGAGTCCTTCACCCGCCCGCCTTGGTGCTCCAGGAGCCCGGCGCCGGCCTCCCTCGAGCTCCGGCCCTGTTGCCACCAGACCGGCCGCAACACCCGGCCGCCCCAAGCACCCCGATGGACCGGGCCGCCCCGCAGGCGGGCAGAAGACCACCCCGCGGGAGGGGCGCCGGGGCCCCAAGGACGTTACCGGAGCGCACAGCAGCACCACTCGCTGTAGACACCACGACCACCACATCCGCCACCTCTCCCAACTTCCGCTTCCGGCCGAAGACGGAGCACCGGTGGCTGACGGGCCCCAATCGCTGGGCCGCGCACGGGGGCGGGGCCTCGGTTGCCAGGGCGCGGCTTCGCGCGGCGTCACGTGGTGCTCGCAGCCGCAGGCTGAGGCTGGCTGTTCGCCGCCATCGCCATGGTGAGCGCCGCCGCGGGCGGGGAGGCGGGGAAAGCGGCCGGGACGAGCGGGTCTGGGGGTCAGTGGTGGCAGCATCTCCGCGCCGTGACGCGGGGCTGCTGCTGAGGCGGGCGGCGGGGCGAAGCTCAGCCGCAGGGCAGGTGATGCTGAGCTGACGGAACAACGGCCACCGGGCCCGCCCGGGGCTCCCCTGAGGGGCTGCGCTCCCCGGGGCGCGGGCGGCCGGAGGCGCCACCGCTGTGTCCTGCCTGCCCGTGCGGCCCGGTGGGCGCCCGTGAGGTTTGCCTTGGCTCGAGGTTTGCCCCGGCCCTTCCTTCTTCCCTGGGGGATCTTGTGAGGTGCAGTGAGCCGGTAATTTTAAACTGCCGTTAGGCCTCGTTCATACCCAACCGGAAAGTTGTTTGCACACCCGAACCTCCCTGAATGGGGAACAGGCTGGTTCAGAAGCTCGTGAGGAGCCCATTGGGAAGGCAGCTGGTGAGTTTTAAGAAGACAAGACGTTTCAGGTGCCACAGTCTTCGTTCTCACCTGGATCTTCTGTTCAGTAATGCAAGGAAGATGGCAGGATGTCGTTGTGGGGGCACTAATGAAAAAGCACTTTGCACTGATTAAACAACTGAGTCCCCTCTGTGGAAGGTGGTATGTGGAAACCACTGTTGCAAAGCTGATTAAAACCCGACAACTTTTAGTCAAATTTTGTGCTCAAACACATATGCAAGAGCCTGGCCAATGCACCTGCTAGTGTGCTCAGTTTTAAATACCTGCCTCAGGCAGCTCATATTGGCTCCTTAAGCCTCTCTAGCAGCTTTGTTTGCACCTTGCTTTCAAAACACAAACTCAAGATCAGCATTTGCCACTTAAGTAGAAATGCCACTGTTTGTTTTCAAATACAGGGGTTACAGGTCTTTGGTTAATCCAGGCAAATTTGTAATTTTCAGTTCCCATGTTGAATTTATTCATGTCAGCGGAAGTCCTGCTTTGTGAGGTCACACAGACGTCACTTAGGTAAAATGATTGCTTCATTGCAGTTGACTGTCACTATGAGTGTGATATGTTTTTAGCCTCCCTTGATTTCTGAGGTGGCACCAAGTTAACTGGCTCACTAAAGTGGTGTTGAATCTTATAGGAACTTCTAACAAAACATTTAATGGTGAATTTGTTTAATTTGTCTTGAAAAGCCTTCAGTGACACAAAATACGTGATCTATTGACATAATTCTGTTACATGATTATTTTTATAGTTCATTGAGGTGTTTTTTTTATCCCTAATGTATTCTGTGTTGCAAATTATGCTAATGATTACTTGTTCTGTCCTTGGTGAGTATAAAGATATTCTGTTTTTGACTTGTATGTGCAGAACTTGAAGATTTTGACTTCACACTTAACTCTTTTCACGTTATTCTACACTAAACAATTTTTTTACTCAGTGTGTTTTCCTACTGATCATGTGTTTTTAAAGTTTCTTTGTTTTGTTTTTTTTTTAGTTTGTCTGCAGTTTTCTTTAAATGTGGTGTTTAATCTGTACATTGTTTGCTAACTGCTGAACAGAGCAAAATACTTGTTTCTTGTGTTTTAGATCTTCATAGTGCCCAGTTTGCCATTGCGCTCTAACTGCAACCCACTGTAACTTTGAGATTTTTTCACTGTGTTTTTGTTGCCTGGCTAGTTTTTCCCCTTGAATTTGTTTCCTTGATCATTATTGTAGTACTTTATATCTGTCTCTGTAGAATTTTCAGAACATCTTTTTGAGTTCTGCTTATGTTTACTAAACTGCTTGCAATCTTTCCCACCTTAGTTATCAGTCCAGATTCTGAAAGTGTGCTTTCTCAGTTTCGTTGTCATTGTAGTAAGGAAGATATGAAACAAAGCTAGGTCCATGGCAGATCATTGTGGAACCCCATTTGACTCACTGTTTGCAAGAGATGTATTCCTAATTACTTCTTCACATTTAGTCATAACTGCTCTTTAGTTTAGGTCATAATTCTGTACTCAGCTTGTCAGACTCTCAGGTGACTTAGTTTAAAAGCCCAATCAACAGCCAAGTTAATCACATCTGTGGCTTCTCCCTTGCTCACTGTGTCAGAAGAAGGTTTGTTCTTGACAAAAAATTGTTCTTGACACATTTATGTTATCTTCTTTTTGTTATTATATTGTCTTCTTAGATGCTCAATGACTGGCTGCTTAATAATTTTTTCCATTATCTTCCGAAAGACTGCAGTTAGGTTGACTCTCCTACCTTTCTCTAGTGCCCTGGGACCTCTGTCCTTTTGGTTTTCTCTGGCTGCTCAAGTGTTACAGAGTCCTGCTTGCTTCTTTTATACTTACAAAGCGACCCGTTTTCCCACTAATGTACCCTTCTTCCTGCCAGTTTCCGAAAATACAGTAAGAATAATTCGGTAGCTGGAAGATGATGGGAAAATTCATTTTTTGGGAATGTGTGCTGCCCAATTAGGTATGGACACAACATACTGGGGATGGCATAAGTTATGTGACTGTTGGACACCACAACTTCACACACCTGATCCATCTCAAACATTTTCAAAATGTCTTTTCTCAGGAACAATGAATCAAAAAAATTAAAAAAACCTCCTTCTGTTGGATTCAAATATTGATCTACAAGCTGGATTTTAGCCACAGGAACCTAATTATATTCTGGAAGTAGAGAATTTTCTGCTAGAAAGTTTGGCCAACCTTTAGTACTGTGTTGTTTCCAGTCAGTTGTATAGATTGCCTTAGTTTTAACATATGTACTTAAAAAAAACCCCTGTTACAAGTTATATCACAGCCACAGAAGGAAAAATGTTGTAACTTTTAGTGGAATCAGTTTGGGGCGTGTTTGTGCTAGATCCTGTACTTCAACCATATGGAAGCAGCACACTGGAAGTAGTTCTGTGTATTGTAATACTGGGCACATAACTGTGGTGGAAGCTAAGGGGAGAAATATTCTGAAATATCCTTCAGTTATTTGTCTTTCTATGACAGCACTTTGGCTTAAAGGTCTGCTAATCATTGGAAAAGAGTTTTTACTGTCATCAGACGACTGCATTTCAAATCAGCTCTAATGCATTCTGGTGTCTTGATTGTACAGGTGTGACACATGGCTGCTGTGGACAGTGAGCAGGAAATTCCTAAAGGGAAACTTGCTTATCTCCATCTGAGGTGTGCCGCCTCACTTGGCTGCTGGAATGCATTACTCTTTAATGGTGCCGTTCATGTAATCACATGCAGAGACTTACCGGACCATCATCTTAACAATGTTAGTTTCTTTTTATTAATGAGTTTAGTGCACTCTGACAGTTGGAAGTGTTCCAGATCTGAAAATACAGCATTTGCCAGAGAACAGTGGCCTCTGAAGACAAGCAGTGTGTCACACAGATACAGAGCCTTATTGCACTTGGAGAGGCTGTGTACAGAGGTGCGGTTGGATGACTTCCTTTCCCTCTACTCTTCAAAACAGTTATTCTTACCCCTGCACATCTGACAACTACAGCCTACATTACAAAGACTCTTTGAACAACAGGATAGATAAGTATTATTTCCATCTTGCTCATGAAGAAATTGAGGCACATAAAAGCCAGGTGCATTGTCTAATATGATGCCATCTGGCTTTGATTTTGTGGATGCAGAAGCACACATTTAGTGGAATTTGAGTGTCCAACTATTTTTTTTTTTTGCAAAGTCAGGGGAAAATATATATGAAGTAGACTCTCCTGGGGTAGGTTGCCAGAGCTTGCAGTCTTGTAATTTTGACCACAATTTTGAGTATATCTGGAGATGAGCAGTNTTGATTTTGTGGATGCAGAAGCACACATTTAGTGGAATTTGAGTGTCCAACTATTTTTTTTTTTGCAAAGTCAGGGGAAAATATATATGAAGTAGACTCTCCTGGGGTAGGTTGCCAGAGCTTGCAGTCTTGTAATTTTGACCACAATTTTGAGTATATCTGGAGATGAGCAGTTCAGCTCACTTCAACAGAAATTTTACAACTTGTATGTTATGTGTTTACTGTTGTTATTATCGTCAATTCATTGGCAGAACCTCCAGCTTAGAGAATGTCATCATAGAAATCCTCAGTTTAGGCAGTGAAGAAAAATTAATATTTTTTTAAAATGCTTTGATTAATTGATGGGAAAGACTTATTTCGTATTTTGGAAAATGGATCTTTGAAAACAAGGAGTGAATCAGCCATTTCTAGAACTTGACAACAGTGAATACTGGTTTCCTCAGGTCCAGTGTATCATGGTGTGAGCAAATATTCAGCTGAAGACCTTTTAAAGGCAATACAGGTCTTGGGGCAGCTGTGGAATATACCTTGGTTTAGAGAAGTTTCATTTGGGAACCAATAATATCAACCATACTGGATTAACTGGTAAAATGGGATAACTTTGTTAAAGAGCTGTCAGTCAGCATTGATCATATAAACAGAAAAAACTTTTTCCTGCTGATAGACTTTCCTGAACAAGTGCACATTTATAAGATATCTTTTCTTTTAGTGATTTTCAAATTATGTACTTTTTTTTGCAAAATAGTTGCCCTTTAAAAAAAAAAAAAGGCATTTTTAACTGTTCCAGGAAGAGATGCAAAATCTCCCCAAAAGACACTTTCCTAATGCTTAGAAGATTTGCTGCTTTGGTCTTAAAACAAGACTCAGTTTCCCTAGAGTGCCAGCTGGTGATTACTTTTTTTTCCGTTAGGTTGGTGGTTATTGTTTCCCCTCCAGATGCAAAGCAGCCTGACCCTTTCAGTTGTAAGCTTGCATGACAGAACTAACAGCAAACACAAGTTTCCTTAGTGGCTGTCACTTGCAACATTTTGTCACAGGGGAAAATAAAACAGTGTATGCAGTGTGAGGAAAAAATAAGCAAAATGCTATCAGGTACCCTTTAAGTGCTTATTGCCTGGTGAGCTTTCCTATGAGCATCAAAAATATGTCACTTTTTTTCCTTAAGTTAGTGTTTCCAAATACTGTTAATACTTCTGGAGCAGATAGGCTATGTACATTGCAGAGGATGTAGCTGATAAAACAACAGAATCTTTGACGCTCTGACAGCCAAATGAAAATTGCCGCAAAATATAACTTCCCTTTGTACCAGGAGCTCATTTTGGGTTTGATGCTTCCAACTTTGCTATATAAAATGCCATCCTACAAATATAAAGTTGGAAGGTTCAGAATCCATGGGATAAATTACCTCCTACTCTAGCCAAGTCTTGGCTTTGGCTTGCAGGAATTGCCATCTCTCTGAAAGTAATTTTAGATGCATTGATGGCTCTTCTAATGGAGTGGCTCAAATAGTTGACAGTGTGATAGTCAAAGTTATCTAGCATTACCTAATGATAAAATCGATACTAATCTCCCTTTATCACCCAGAGTTGTCTCTCTGGATCCTTTGGGTTGTAGGTGCAGTTCTTAATACTTCTGACACTTCTGTTCTGATAGGTTTTTTTTCTTTTTTAATTGTCAGAAAATGAAGAAATTCAGTAACTACTCAGCGAACCATTGCCAGGAATAAAGAAAAGTTACAAACTTTTATTTCAGTTGGCAATAAAACATAATAGGATTTGATGACAGAGCCAGTGGTTATTTAGAGAATTGTTCCAGGCAGATTTGATGTGGATAAAATTTGTACTTCAGAATGTTGTGTCAGAGCTCTTAATTTTTTGAAAGCACATGTTGACTGTTGTTAATATATGAACCAAACAGATCTGTGTATGTTCTGGAGAACCTTGGAAGGATGGACATTACCTTTGGGCAAGGAACTGCCAAGCTCATCATTTAGGTTGGAAGGGACCTCCAACCTGCCCAAAACAGGTCTAACCAGACCAGGCTGCTCCAGGCTACATCCAGGCAAGTCCTGAACATCTCCAAAGATGGAGATAGCACACCTCCTCTGGGCAGCCTGTGCCAGTGTTTGATCGGCCTCTTGGTAATTTTTTTTTTTTCCTAGTATGTAACTGGAATGTCCCATGTTTCAACTTGTGTCCTTTGCATTTTTTGCCATCACTGTGCACCTTCCAGAAGAGTCTAGCCCTGTCTTTTTGGTGTCTTTCAGTTAGGTAGTTGTAGACGGCAGTAAGGTCAGGCTCAGCCTTCCCTTCAAGCTGAGCAGGTTCAATTCTCCTAGCCTCATCTCATGTGTTGTGTTCTCCAGCCCCTGTCCTTGGTGGCCAGTGCCTCTGCACTGAAAACTGAACCTTCTCTCTTTTTCTGTTCAGCAGTGTCTGTTTCATTTAAGCCAAGGGCATAGTGCGCCTCTGAAAAGTATTTCTGGCTGTTTAGTTGAGCATTTTGGTGTCAGTTTCTAAAATATTATGGTGATCTAGTACATCCAAGTTCTGTTAATCATTATCTGGATGGTGAGAAATGGTGGTGATAGGGAACACTGATTGCTGTGAGTCTGAAGGGGGCTTTTTCTGTGAGCATTGACCTTTAACTGTAATCGTGGCTACCAGGGATAATCACTAAAAGTATTATTTCCTGGAAGTAAGTACTGTGCTTCGTCTAATCCTCCCAAACAGTTTGTGTTCACTTGTGTACTTACACAGATGAAAACCAGAGGCACTGGTGCCTTAGCAACATGCCAAGGTCACTCGGTAGTGTTTTGTGAGTAGAACCCAGTAGCCCTCTTCCAGCCAACAAAATGGAAATCAAAACCAGGGTAAAGTTTGATAAAGGGAGTAAATGTTGTACAGATGAGCTATGGAACACAGTGCCGCAGCTTAATAATGAGAATGAGAATTTAGCAAGTATTTGCATGTAAAACAAGAATATCCCCTGATCAGGTGAGCACATATAAAAAGTAGAATTTATTTTTTTCTCACACTAATGCCTAATAGAGATGTATATTCTAAGTGTGAGATAAACTTTGTAGGTGACCGTTGCAATGGAGGTCCCTTCCAATCCCTAACATTCTGTGATTCTGTGTGAAGTTATCCTGGAGTGGACAGCTCTGACATTCGTTTAAAACACGTGGCATGGGCATTTTTGGAGACTGGGTATTGAGGAAGGCCACGTGCCAGTGTGTCAGCAGTTTTCTTATGTGAAAGGACTTTATAACCCAGGCTGTGGTGATTTGTGCTTTATAATTTAGTCATTTATATCTCCTCTGACGAGGTTACTCATTTTGAGGCATAGTGCACTTGGAAGAGATGGCAAACAGAGCCGGTTTCTTAGTGATAATTTCAGGAAGTTTATTTAAACCAAGAATAAAGTGCTCAACCTGCCTCTGAGCACTAGAGGGTGCACCTGTATTTGCAAAGAAGTGTCTCTCTCCGGAAATGTGTTCCAGAGAGCCCGGTCCATGTTCTTTGTGTGGAATTCTTCAGTAATTCTAACTACCTTAATTATTTTTTTAAAATCACACTTTTTCTGCAGAAGATTCTAATGCAGTTGGAAAAGAGCCACATTAAGAGATTTCTACACATGGGAGCGGGGAGACGTGGGCATGCATGCTTGGGGCTGTCTACCAGCTCTTCCACATGAACACATGCACGTTTAAGTATGATCCTTCACTAAACTTGGTATCCCTCCTATTTTTATCCTTTCTATGTATTGTTTCTCTTACTGTGGTATCTAGGAGCAGGATTATATTATGCTGTGTGTTTTCTAATTACATGCTGCCCTCGCCCTGTCTGATGTTCGCTGCTATGGCACGGTCTTTAATAACTGAATCATGGCTTCTAAGTCTGCACATCCCCAAATCACTGGGAAGGAGAGGGGAACTGTGGTCTGGATCCAGTCCTTGCAGCTGCTGACATTCTGGAGCAGCAGTAGCTCCCGGTGGCAACTGCAGAGGCATTGGGCCGGGCAGCATGGGCAGCCCTGTTCTGACTCCTTCCATAGGTGCCTGATTTCTGTGCTGCAGTGAAGGGTCTGCAAAAGCAGGAAAGGAGGATGAGCTGTCTGAGCTGCCTCTGCCGTGTTCTCAGGAAAACCAAGCGGGATTTATAATGCCTAAGTAGTATAGATATTTTAGCTATAAAATTTTGCTCTCCTTCCGTGAAAGGAATGATGGTGATTATTCCCATTCTACAAATGGATAAAGTGGGAAATATAGCCTCCTTTTTCTAAAAGTGCTGAACATCAAATACACTAGTGCAGGGGGCAACTGTAAGCAACTTCACCAAACTGTGTATGGGATTGGAATCTCTTAGTCACTGTCTGCATCCAGCAGAGACCTTCACATCTCCGAGGAATAACATAGTCTGCTCAGAACTGGGATGATGGAAGTCCAATGCTCTGGGAGAGAAATAAATCTTTGAATTGTAGAACAAATCTTCGTAAGATGAACCTGTAAAAGCCTTTTAGGATTGGCAGAGTCTAAGAACATGATTATACTTATCCACTTAGCTTCCTCTACGCTATAGAAGTTTTTGACAATTTTACTAATAGGAAGTTGTTGAACAGCTTTTATCATGAGTACTTCCGTTCACATGTCGCTTGTTATTAGTCTGACTTCAGCATAAAGGATATATGACCACAACATCTGTACTAGCTGAAATCTGCGTTTAGTCCAACTACCTTAGAATTAATATTTGACACAATCTGAGAAAAAAATAGTCTTTTAATATCAACATTTGGTTAAACAGTAGTGTAGACAAAATGTTTGCTTTTAGTGCCCACAGTTGTGAACAAAAAACGTATCAGCAGAGTTGTTCGATTCGTAGGATTGCAAATTGTTACTCAACCGTTATAAGCTCTGTCTGTTCAGGGTAAATGGAGTATATGTGGTCTTTAGAGCATTCACACAAACTCCTGGGTGCTAATGCTCACAGTATTGGCTGGCTGAAGGACCCTCTTTCCCTTAGCTGTGATTCCAAGGCAACCAACTAGTTCTTGTTAAAAATGCTTTTCAGAAGATTATTATGAGCTGAGATAATCTGAAGGCATTATACTACTTTGAAGGGCTGTTGACAGCTTTGATTCAGGATTTGTAGGTGTTTCCTTTCAAACCTCTACTTCTAGTTGCTCATAACTTTCTGAAATTTTAACCATTCTGCTTGAAATTTTCTAGACAGATTCTACTGGAGGTTGAAAATTTAATGGAAGACTTGAATAAGAATGTGTGGGGGAAAAAAATGAAAACATTTCAGAATCCTAATTAAAAAAAAAATCAGTGTTCCTCTGAAGAGCTTTAGTTCTGAAGAGGCTGGAAATTGAAAGCTGAAATTTTGCCAGAAGAATGGTCTCTACAAAATAAAATTACCTTTGAGTATTGCCATCAGCCTTACTGTTGAGCCAAATTTTGAGCCCAACGATGTTTTTCCTGTAAGTACAATATAAGTTGGATCGTGTAATGGGATGTGCACAGGTAACTCAGTGTATGTGTGGCTTTGTTTCCCTTTCTGGGATCACATGCAGACACTAACGTCATAGTTCAAAGTCAGAGACCCAACGTTGAGCAGCTGACCATGGCAGCGTTAGTTCTGCCACTACTGACTGATTAGGTGCAAAGCACCTAAACTTTATGCTCAAATGTAATTATGTGAGATGACTTGTGTTACAAATGCTGTTCTGAGTCAGGGAATAGCTCTGCTTTTGTTAAAATCACTGCCAGACTCTTCTTGAGTTGGAGGAGTCAGATAGGCATATACTGAGTGCTACTGACTGCTCTTAGAGGAATTACCTGTGGTCATGTAATTAAGAGTACAATAATATAACTTATGATCTGCAGCTTTATAAGGTGCATCTTGTAACATGCACTCAATGTGTTCCCCTAAGGACAAGGTTTAGCTGGTCTTCTAAAGCTAAACCTATCTTCACAGACCAGTAAACAGCAGTGTGGCATCCTTCACGTGTTTTAGAGAAATAATGTTCCATAATTAGAAAAACAACAGGAATCCTGTAATTAAGTACTTAACTATAATGTATTATTGCAGAGGATTGGAGTTAATGACTGAGGATTTGAATTCCTGATTGTCTTATACAAGAGACTGGGAAAAAAAAATAGGTTACGCTAATCATGCCTACACACTTGATAGGAAGCTTGCAGAATTTACATAAACTAGTAGTAAAAGAAGATTTCTTGCTTAGTAAATTGACAGAACAGCCAGATAGTTTTGCTGATGTGAGGTGGGATTGCAAATTCCTAAATATGAAAAGAAAATTTGGGGCCTTCAGGCTTCTAGACCTGTGTTCGTCATGATCCCTGAGGATATGGGGATGATTTACTGAACTGAATTCCCTGTCCATGAGGAAGATTGACATGGTTAGTGCTACAGAGACAGAAGGATCCACACGTTACCTGGCAAAAGATGGTCCATAGCCATGTGAACATATACAGTCCAAAAGGCATCTATCTGAGAATCCTTGGTACCAGTAACGTTTGGAGTCAGATATCTGTGGGTCTAAAAGAAGTAGCAGGGGAAATGTTGTAGTTGTAAAAGTTTAAGTGTCTGGCTCAATGGATTTCCAAAGATCATTTATAATTTTAATAAGTTAACCAATATGTAATTAGTTTGAAATAGTTGTGTGGAATTTGTGTGAAATCTTTAATAGGCAGGATTTGCTTTCTAAAAGGGTAGGACAAAAAGAGATATGCTTACAAGATTCACGAGTGAGCTCCTGTATATGAGGCTTAAATTGAGAATCATCTGTAGTCAACACATTGTCATGGAAATTGCAGTTGCCGGATGTTTCCCCATTTGGAAAGTAACCTTTTGATTTTACTTTTTGACTAAAGAAAAGCCTGTTGAGAAAGTGGTGGGAGGTCCAACAGCAAAAAGGGACTGCAAAATTTGAGTTCTAAAAATTATACCAGCTCGTGTCAGAAACACGAATAGAAGAGGAGGAGGAAAATGAGTTTTAAGAGACAGAGTTGAGTACTTTACACAGTGTTGTGGATTTAAGTTTTTCCTGGAAAACATCCTGTATTACAAGAACCATGAAGGCAAAAGATGGATTGAATAATGCAACTTAATAAGCATGTACTGCTGAGGATTCATTTTGGGATTTAAGGTGCATTACAATGCTGAAAATGAGAGCACTTTCTGCCACTCAGAATGTTATTTATTAAGTACCACCAATATGTCTGAAGTCTCTTGTTTCTGTCTTGCAAAATTGTCACGAACATTTAATGGCTTAGCTACTTCTGCACTTTTTTCTTTCCCTTTCACAAATGGAGATTTTTATTTTAAAGAATTATTGATGATGAAAAATTACTTATAGTGTGGAAATACAGATGCTTTCAGCCTCTTTGCCCCAGAAAACCAAAGTTTGTGTGAGCACAGTCTGTTGGTGTTTGTTTGACCACTACATTTTCCCCTTGGGAAGTTTGAAATTTACTTGCAGATTTCAGTCAGATTTGGCAAAGGGATAATGATGTTCCTCGAGGTTTCACAAGAATGGGGAGGGGGAAGAAACCCTCTCTAAGGCATCTTTAAAGAAAGACTTCAGTGCGAGCTCAACTCTAGTAAGACATCTGAGAATCCAGGTGTGTATGAGCCTTTATTCACTGTCTGAGCTGAAGAGAGGCTATGGTAAAATCAGTCGGGGATGAGAAACATGAGTATAGAGAACCAGAACTCATTATTTCTCATGCTTGCAGAAGTACTTGTCATTCAGTAAGGTCCTAAAGAACGGCAGAGAATAGTAGTTTGGAAGTTGCCTTGCTTGAGATTGTTGCCTGTTACAGTTAAGCATACCGTCTTCCTTGTTCAGTCAGACTGAAGGGCACACAGTACCTGCAAACTATGAAGATAGACATGTTTGATGAAAAACCAAGTGCTTTGCACTGAGATGAAGTGACACCATCCATTTCGCTAACTATTTCTTTGCTCTCTGAGATGCATCTCCCTATAGCAGTCCAGCCATAAATTGTATAAGAGGAATTTCAGCTCCCTGGTTTGTATAAGCTGGAATTGCTTTACAGCTTTTATAATATAATTTTTTATAATATCCCTCTTATTTACTAGTGCCCAGAGTGGTGAACCCTCCCAGAATAAGGATTTCTTTACAGCTGGAGGAAGGGATGAAAAAAAGGTTAAGCTGATTTGTCTGAGATTGTGCAGAAGTCCATGGAGAGCTTGACATGTCCCATTTGATGTCTTGACTTTTTATTTAACACTTTTGTAGAGATTCCAGTTGTTTTAAACGTTTTTTATTTTCCTTTTTCAGCTTTATAGATTTTATGCAAGGGTCTGTCACATTTAAGACGTCCTTACATGAAAGAAAATCACTCCTAGCCCACTGGTTGTTGTATCTTTATGGCTAATTGAAGTTACGTTTTTTGTCTGGTGTTCTGAATTAATGAGCACTCAGTGCTGCTTGGAAAGCTGGGTGTACTGCTGGGTCTGCAGTTCCCTAGACAGGTGCACCTAAAAGCATTCAGCTCAAAATAAAGCAAAGCTAGCCAGATATTAGAATGGGAGAATAAGCGAAGGATTTAAAGCAATCATAGTGTTTCTGGGGCTCTTAAGATAGCAGGTGATACTGTGACAGTGGTTGTATCTGTGGCCTGCTGGGGGAGTATAATACTGTGAGTAGTTGTCTTTGAGGAAGATGGAGATAGATCTGACTGAAACCAGTGACTGTTGCTCCCCAGGCTAGGGGTTATCAGTGATTTTCTTTTAATTTGTGCTGAAGTCCTCTTCAGGACTAGGAAGCAAAGTTAAATCTGAAGTGGTGATTGGTCTGGAAGATGAGTGGTCAGTGATTTATGAGCTTTGAGGAACTGTTTCAAATAATTCACAACATAACTTAGATACTTGCTGTTAGAGGTTTAGAATACATCTACAAGAATAACTTCTGCACCCAATTCTGTTAATAATGTTCATTATTAACAGAAAAGTTAAAGCCACTTCAGCCCATTGTCTGAAGAGTGTGAGGCAAATGTCTGTCTAAGGAATGCACCAACACGTATGGCAATGGTTCCTTTTTTGTAGAACCTGCAAAGAGGAAAGACAGGAGAAAGATATCTGTTGACTGGCCATTTCAACAAGTTCTACTTTGCCAAATAGCGTGGTCGGCAAACATATACGTTTGTGATTTTTTTTCTCTTTTTTTCTAAAAGCATAATGTAAGTACATGTTAATGCATAAGCAGACTACCTGATGTTAGAGTCAGTCAGACTCATGATATCTTCACCTGGAAATTTTAAAAATAATTTGTATCCTTGTCCTTTGATACTATCTCATTTTTTATAAAAATATTCTTGCTCTTTAAAATATTTTTGAGAGTGCCACCAGTCTGCTTGGGGAGGGGCAGGTTGTGAAAGAAATGTTTGTCTTACAGTTATTGCCAGAATTGTAGGAAGTTTCAGGGCCATCTTTCCAGAAGTTGTGTGG
This sequence comes from Pampusana beccarii, assembly GCA_013399365.1. NCBI lineage: Eukaryota > Metazoa > Chordata > Aves > Columbiformes > Columbidae > Pampusana > Pampusana beccarii. Next base: position 338,543 of record VWYH01004264.1, on the reverse strand, counting down.
TGGGGTTTTTTTGTTTGTTTGTTTGTTTGTTTTTGGTGGGTGGGTGTTTTTTGTTGTTGTTGTTGTTGTGTTTTTTGTTGGTTTTGTTTGTTTGTTTGTTTGTTTTTTAATTTCCTCTGTGTGTGTATTAGGAGAAATAACCATTCAATGTGAGAGTAGTTCCTATCTGCTGGTCCATTCTGTTCCCAGTAATTTTTATAGAAACAGCTTGATTCTTAAGGCCAGTGCTTGATGGGAGGTTTTCCCTGTGCCAGCGCAGAGTTTTGCAAAATATAGAACACAGATATCAAGATGGATCCGTTTGGCTCTGATTCAGCTTTTACTGGGGTTTGTGCAGTCTTTTTATTGCTCTGTTGGGAGTCAGTTCAGGTCCTTTGATTCTTTTTCTCTCTGGTCTGATTTCAGAGTCACTGAGTCAGTGAGAAAATCCAAAGAAGGAGCAGACAGGAAGCTGCCCACTTAAAACACAGCAATACTCTTCATGACTCCTAGATTTGTAAATACATGGGCAACAGGCTGTGAGCCTGTGTCAAATATATCATGCATATTGAAGTTCCTGATAGCATGTATAAGCCTCATAGAGACATGACTGCTAATAACATGTAAAAATGCACTTTCTAGATACCTTAGGACTTTTCTAATTTTAAGAAACATTTTTATACTGTTTCATGTGAAGTTTTCTTGAGTAGTAAGCTAAGGGTGTTATGATACATTGCAGGCTGATAACTAGTTTAAGCACAGGTAGTTGGTTTTAGTCCATTACAGATCACAGAGATTACAGCCCAAGAGCCTGAAGTGATAAATTGGCAGAAAAATACTAACTTCAAGCTTAGTGAGGGACAGAATTATCTTTATAATGGAAAAAATAAAATAATGCAAAAGGATAAACAGCCCTTCTCTTAGACTATGGTAAGTCTGAGCATGCATATGACCAGCAGGAAAAAAAAAGGATCTATAGGTCCTGATTCCCTGTGTTCTCTGTTGTAAGAGAAACTCTTGGATGAAATTACTAGTCTAATCTACAGACAGATGGCAGAAATACTTACCTGAGAGCAGTAAAATAGTGTGGCAGTCAGGAGGCATCTTGAAGCTGGGAAAGCCAAATCCAGATGTTATGTTCTGCATGATTCAGACCAGAGAGCTAAAGTAGTTTCTCCACCTTCCCGTGCAAGTTCCTTAGTCCCTGGGCTGCTGTTCTACCACTGTTTCTTCTCATGAAAACCTTTGGAAAATCTGCTTTTGTTTTACTACAGAACAGAAGCCCTTTGGAAGTCTAAAAGGTTTATGGGCCAAGAAATTGTTTTCTGTCCCACTTGCTTTCTGGTTATGTGCTTCCTGGGAAGCTCTGCTCCAGACAAACCGTTTCCTTCTGCAGCAGAGTTCTTCATGAGCACAGTTCTTTCATTAATGCTGGATTTAACTTTGAGAACTTAGTTCCATGCGAGCTAAGAAGAACTACTTCCCCCCTCACTTTCAGAACTAAGTACAAAACATAATTTTAAAATTCAGCCGTACTACAATACATGTTTCTCATGTGCACAGAGCCATCCTACAGCATATTCACACGTAGTAATATAAACAGAAAAGCGTAAGTTACCACAACCTACCCATGCATCCAAATGTTTTTCCATGCAGCTTGTAAAAAGTGGAAAAAAGAAAAATATTATTATTTCCTTATTCACAGTAGGTGAACTTCTGGCTGATTTCGGTCACCCTAGTTTTTACAATGGAAAGGGGCTGTAAAAATTGAGCCTAAAGACAGCTACTCTGAAATTATCAGCCCGTTAATATAAAGTGCATAGTCACTGCTGGGTTTTTTAATGGTAGCAATTTTTCCACTGATGTGAAAACTTATGAAAAATTATTTCTCCCCCATTAGGTATTGCCTGGTTAATTGTGTAGTCATGGCAGCAGAGGCTATGTGTGATTGTAATGAGGGTACAGTACAGAAATCAATGGAAACTAATGCTTTAAAGCAAGAATTTTCTGATTTATAATTCATTTATAGGTCCATTTGATTTGTTATTACTTGAGCTGTTTGCAGTGATGTGATTTCACTAGTAACTAACATGTTTCAGCCGTTTCCTGGAGGAATGAGGTGCCAGGGCTCTCTGGTCAAGCACTGTGAAATCTTCCTCTTTCAGGGCTCAGTGCTGGTCCGGAGCAGTGTGGTGCATTGAACACGATACCATGTGGCAGAGTATTGCTGATCTCTAATCACTGCTCTGGATAATTGTTTTGTCTTGAAGTTTCCTTTGTTAGGAGGATGAACAGAAGCCAAAGATGGAACAGCTTATCTCCTGTAGTATTTTCTCATATTTGAGACTCCTTCCCACGTTGCAGTCTAGGGCACACTAGTGAAAGGGTATGTAAGAAAGTTGTTTGCCATACAAGTTTTCTTGGTTGAGTAGTAAATTGATTGAAAGTAAATACTCAAGAAAGATAATTTCAGGGATGTGAAGACTTAAAATTGTGTTGCAATCCTTACAATATGTGATGGGAAGTGGACACGTTTTTGTGTTTGGCTTTTGCCTTCAAAATCCTACTCCTTCATTAAATAAGTAAATAAAAGTCTCACTTCTCATTTAAAAATATGTATAATGAGCTTAATACTCATTTTTTAAATCATATGGTTTTAAATTGGTTGGTGTTTTTGATGGCTTGGAGTGGCAGTCTTACAGTAATGCCTGGCAAGGGCTCACTAGAATATGTTCGCATTACTCCATGTGATGATTGTATTCAGCATTGTCTTCTCTCTGTTTTAAGACTATTTGCATGAATCTGCAATATTAAAACACAGCCCTACTGTGTTTTACATTATACCTATTTTGCAGGGTCTTCAGTTTGCTTTTACTATTGAATTTGTCCACTTTGCAGTGTGTGCCTCTGAAACAACCTACCTGTTCACAAACATAATATGTTTCCAATTATTTTTAGAGTACTTCCCATAAACACTTAAGTTTTCTTCTGGTATTGTTTTCTGTATTTAGAAGTATTTACTGTGATCATTTTATGTCCATAAAGCAGAGGAAATTCTAGGTACGGCCCAGGAGAAGCTTCACAAACTTTGTTTTGGCCGTTTTAGAAAGCTGTTAGCACTCCGTATTTTCCAGATACAAAATAATGATTGATTCATATTTTCCTGCTTACTGATGACATTACTGGGTGTCTGGGGGTTAGCTGTACACTTTTTCAAGTCTAAGTAGTATTTATTACCTTGCCTTTGCTTATAGTACTGAAAGAAGATAATACAGAGTGGTCATTTCTGCCATTCAGCTGAATAAGAAGCAGTGGCCAGCAGAGCTTGCTGGATAACAAATATGAATAGCTCAGACATTGCATAAGAACTTATAAAATGAATTTCAAATGGATGTAAAACCAAGGTTGTGTTAAAAGAAAAAAAGCAAACCAATTCCTCACCAGAGAAGATACAATGTAATTTCTTTCTCCCTGTAAACATAAAGGTGCTGATGACTGATACTGGTGACTAAGTGAAAAATCTAATGGTGTTTTCTTCACTTGTTCACATAAATACATTACTTTGTCAAGACAAGCATTTGGAAATTTTGGAAGTTTTGCTTAGATGAAAATTAGTTGCTTCTTTGGCAACTGCTACCTAGAAAATATGTTTGAAAGTGATGCTGTGCTATATTATGAAATAAATAGGATGAAGTAATGCAGCTATATATGCCTTCCTTTTATGCGGAGGCATTGATTAGGTATGGTGCATCTTTTTTATTTCATACATCTCTGGTCTACTTCTGAAGGTAGTACTGTAGAAACAGGACTGTTTTTAGACAACCTCTTTGGTAGAGAACTGGTGCTCTATAACATCCATCCTTGACAAGATGATGAACAAATTAATTGATCAAATGTTTTGTGTTCCAGCAGCACTGAGAGTATTTAAGGCCAAGTTGAAATCAGACATTTATTATTGTCCGCCAATCCTTATTATTGCTTATTGGCAACAACATGCCTATATAGAAAAACTAAGGTGCAAGTTTTGATGTTAGAGTGAGTTTGTTCTGGCTTACATATCTCTATATCAATGGCAGTAGCAATAAAGACAAAGCATGTCTAGTTTAAGTAAGGGCCAGAAACCAGGCTAAGTCCCCAAGGAGTTTTTGTGCTGGATGCTGCACCTAAAACATCAGTTTAAGCATTGTCAAAGGCTGCAGTGTGTAGGGTAGAGATAGCACAGATGTTAAAGTAGCTCATGTAAATAAGGCTTTCAGTGCTGTACAGACTTTTACAGTTAGAAATGAAAGCTCTGCATCCTTCACAGAGCACTGTGTTGCCCCCATTGTGTAAACATTTCTGCGATACAATCATGTATTTGTTTTGCAGTGCAGGGGTACCATAAGGGCTGACAGGAGAGTGGGGCACTTGCCATGATGCTTTTAGCTGAACAGGTACAAGTATTCATCACATTGTTAAATTCTGAAATTGTCCTTCATTATCTACTTCCTGCTGCTGCTTGTGTTAGGGCTTCAACCTGCAAAAGCACTCAGTCCTAAGTTAGTTTTAAACTGGAGATGCTGAAGGAAAAACTGTGCTAACAACAAAAGCAAGATCACTGTTTTTGTTTGCTAGGTGTGTTGTTTGTGTGAGGTTTTTTGGGTTATTGGGTTTGTCGGTTTTGTGGTGTTGGGTTTTTTTTGGTTGGTTTGTTTTGGTTTAGATTTTTTTTTTTTTTTTTTAGTCTATTTCTCTATAGGCTTGTACTCACTAGGAAAAATGATTATGATAATTTTGATTATTTTCCTGCTGCTGTTCCAGAGTAGTCATGGAAGCCCAGAGGAACTCTTTCTGTCCTGTTGCCTGTGGAGCAGTCTTTGAAACAACTGGAATGCTGCTGCTTTGTAAAATCTGAAAGACTAAAAAGGCCTACATGGCTTCAACTTGAACTGCCAATGGTACCGAAGTGTTTAAGATGTATAAGAAGAGTACAGATTAGATACCTCTAAAGAGTGGAAGCCTGTGGCAAGACTGTGCTTACCCTCAGGAGTAGCAATCAGATTTAGAGGAGGTGTAAAAAATTAAATGTTTAGAGCTCCATCTGATAGCTTCCAAATACCTGGCATTGCAGTTTCAATAGCTAATAAACATGAACCACTAAGAGGTGCTAGAACTGCATGTCCACATACATTGCATTGCCTTTGTGCTTACTTTCCTGCAGGGGATTATCCTCTGAAGGATGAGGAGTGGAGTGAAGCTACACATGTAGCTACAGTTTTAGAATCATTGCAGTCTAGCTTTCTCATCACACTCCTTAGGGGCAGAAAATGAGCTGTAAATGACACTGGGCTATTTATGCTTTATGTAAATTTCAGGAAGTAGTGAATCAAACTAATGTTGTTCTTAGCTTGAATATGTTTATCGCATCATTAACAGGAGTTCAGATATGGCTGCTCAGGAAGAGGAAAGTCTTTTCTTGTAGGATGTGTAGAAAACGTGTTAAGATTCTGTAGTTTAGTTGTGAGCAAACCTGTTATTTTTAACAAATGAAAGTAAATCAAATACTTCCACAAATTTAAGAAATCTAACAACAACTTCTGCAACAGTTCGCATTTCATGACTGATGAAATCAGAATGAGTTTTTTGACTACCTGGAAAACTACCATGCTATTTCCGTAATACTTAAAAGATGATAGTTAGCAAGTGAAAAGATGTCACCAGCTGTGGTAAGCAGATGATGATATGCAGAGTGTAAAAGTGCATTTACTAGTGATTTTTTTGAGCTTTTCTGATAACAAGTGCAAGGAAGTTTTTTATTTGTGTATTTTTTACATATAATACATGTGTGATTTCTGTAATAGCCCTTTCCACCTCTGTTCTTTTCCAGAGTCAAGATGACAGATTTGCTTTCACTGTTGAATGGTATGACCCAAATGCTTCACTCTTTCGACGTTATGAACTTCTGTATTATCCAAAAGATGGATCAGTTGAAATGGTAAGAATAAAAGAAAAATCTATCATCATAAGTGTAATATCCAATTAAACAGTTGTAAAATGGCAAGCCACTGCCTATGCCTATCAATTTTCCAGGTAAGGAAAATGTAACTTAAGATGTATCTTACTCTGTTTCTAAAACTAAAAGAAAAGCAAAAATACAAATTCAGAGTGAAGCACGTGGAGAAACTTCCATGTTTATGATTATTTTTTCCTTAAAGCTTGCTTTGGCATGGAGAGATACGTTTTCACAATCTCTACCTGGGTTTCAGGATTGAAACTCAGGACCACTGACCTACTGCTTGGGAAACATAAATTGAAGCTGATTCCAAACAGAGGAATAAGCTACAGCTGGAATTCCAGGAGTTTCTGAAAAGCAGAATGTAAAAGATTCTTGTCAAAGCAGAGGAAATGGCAAATTACTCTTAATTTGGTTTTAATGAAAGCACGGATATTTCAGACAGTAGGATCTAAACTTTTCCATCAGTAGTGCTTGCACAGACCTTTCTGACTTGTAGTTCATAGAACTAATACCCAGTGTTTATTGACAGCAGGTTAAAACAAGTATTTGCAGTAGTAGACATGTATATAAAAACATAATATCTACTGTAAAGGTGATCCTAATAAACCGACTAATGCTTTGTGCTCCTTTTTAGAAATGGATGAATGGCTTGGACTAGTCTTTTTGGATTTTTAGTGAAGACCTAAGGGTTTGAGAGTAGCCTAAATTTGGATATCCACGCTTAGTAATTTCATTGTCAAATTTTCATTTTCCTGCTATAAATACCAAATAGAGAAATAAGAAATCTAGTGAAATCTGCCTTTTCTTACCCAAACTACAGTCCACTGAAACCATGGTACCCACCTATGTGAGGTAATGCACCTTGCACTTTTTACTGATAGTCTCTTCAAGCAAACTCTATCATGCTGTTGTGCCTTGTAAGTTAGTTCTTTGTAGGATGTCTGTGTGTGACAGTTTTCAAAATGTGAAGATTTTTATTTTTTGTTTCTCAGAGACAGTTTAGCTAATCAGTCAGGAGCCGTAATAATCTTCCTACACAACCATGTGTAGGCTGGTGAAATTGTTGTTCATTTCACCTAGATGTCTCAAAACAAAGAGCTTTCAAGGTGTTCTTGAGCTTCTTAATGTCTTCAGCATCAAATACTGATGGCTTGGTAGACTTTTGCATTTTGCTAGTGTGCTCTTATGTTAAGATATTGAGTATTGTATGTACACAGTCATGAGTGTGTATGGACTGTGTGTGATCAGCCAGCAGTTGAAAAAGCAAAAAATGCATGTAACACCTCTATGTATAGAATTTATCAAAATCGGTTTTGGGGGTGGGTTTGTGGACAGAGATTAAATTCAGAATTCTCCTCTGGTGGTGTTTTTGTTTGTTTGTTGGGTTTTTTTTTTGTTTGGTTGGTTTTTGGGGTTTTTTTGGGTTTTTTTTTGGTATCTTCCTGGGGAGATAGCAGCTGCCTGCTCTTACCTCTAATGTGTCTGAGGGGAAGAGGGAGTAATGAATATGAGCCAGCTTCTCCCTGCTTATGAGAGAGATGTTTCATCCCCTTTCTCACCTCCCTGACAATCGCTCTCCTTTATTACACACCTCAGCTGAGGGTGGAGCAGAGCTGTTGAAGGCTTGTGTTATGTGAAGTCCTCAGCTTTCCTTTTCTTTCCAGTCCTTCATGTCTTGGTTGTTCTTGTGAAGAAGAATGACGGTGGGAATAATGAGAAAAGTTTCCAGCTTGCTTTGCAGCTGGAAGAAGACAGCATAGGTTTTTTTCCAGGGACAGCAAGCAGCTCTTACGATCAAACTGGATCTCTTGACAAAAGATGCCCCATTCTCTGAATTTTCCATAGTAAATAACTCTCATGGGGAATTCTTATAGTCTGGACAATTTATCTGTCTATAGGAGATTTCCTGAGAAGAGAAGAAAAAAATCTTTAAAAAGGACCGATTCTTAGCAGAGAACTATTTTGTTCTGGATGATTTGCTTCTACATGTACATGGGCAGGAGGGGAACAGTCCAAAGAGTCTTACATTTCTTCTGCTTTGGCTTATCATTCACTTTGTAAAAAGGTCTTTTAGACAAATCCAAAACTTCACTCTAAAGAATGCTTTAACACAGGTAGATGCCCCCTGCCCTGACCCCTACCTCACCCCCATCTTTATCTGGACTCTTCTAGTAAGTGTTAGTAAAGTAATCAAGGAAATCTTCAGATTTTTAGTCAAGATACTAAGAGTTTGAGTATGGTCAACTCAGTTAACAAGCTTTCTGGCAAAGTCCAGGATAAAACAAGTAGCTGAATTCAAGTGATTTTTTTTTTTTCAGCATGTTGTCATTTAATTCCCTACCACACACTGAGTAGGAGCAAGTATTAAGGGGCTAAAGACATTTCAGCAGGGAAGTATTCTTCCATATAATCCTACTTCAGCAGAAAAAAGTATCAAAATAATTGATATTATCTGATCTGCAAAGTTTTGGCTTATCTGGAAAAACTTATTTCTTCTAGCCTTCTAACAGTAGAGAACTGTATTCATACATTTCAGAACACGGAGGAGTATGTAATTTTGCTCTTTTTTTTTTTTTCCAAAATTTGTGGTAATGGTGTTCTTTTAATCCTGTTCTAGTTTAAATATCATTGGAATGGAGGACAGTACTGCAATTCAGGACAGAGAGGGGGAAGTTTGCCCTGAGGAGGAGAAAACTCTTCCTTTCATAGGATTTAGACTTCCCCAGGAAACCGAAGGCATCTGTAACAGCTACAAGCAGTGAAGAAAATGTTCATCAAGTTGCCTTTTGTACTTTGCCAGCCCAGCCAGAAAACTGCACATTAATGTCTTGCTTCTTGCTTGGAATGATGATATATGGCTGAATTGTCTTGACAGGCTTTTGAGCTTGCAGCTCTAGGCAGTGAGAACTTCTCAACCTAATGTTGCAGTCATCCATCCGTCCCTAATTCTGAGTCTTATGCAGTCCAACAAAGCATAGTGTCACTGGAACGATGCCCTGAAGAGGAGACCTGCCACAGCATGGATCTTGATCGTCCCTGGTGCGAGCCATTGGTCTGTGAAACAGCGTAGATCTACTAGGGGCAACGCTCAGTGAGACTGGGCAGAGGTATCCACTAGGCACCTGAACCGTTTATCACAGCTTAAATTAGCACAAGCAAATTATAAAATAAAAAAATGCAAAGAGAGCTGTCAGTCTGAGATTGTTTAAATGTAACAAATTCGTAATTGGTGGTCAGTCTCCTAAGCTTTCCTGGTACACCTGCAAGTTCAAAGGGTTAGGAATTAAATCAATTTAGTGATCAGATTCAATCCCACAGTACTGTGGAAATTTAGGAAGGTCGAGTAAAAATTAGGTTGAGTTTTCCCACAGCTTAAATCTCTTGCTATGGTAGATTTAAATTTTGTTTTCTCTGCAGTATGATGTGAAGAACCATCGCACCTTTCTGAAGCGCACCAAGTATGAGAGCTTACACCTTGAGGATTTATTTGTGGGCAACAAAATTACTGTTTTTTCCCGTCATCTATCCTTAGTGGACTATGGGGATCAATATACAGCCCGCAAGCTGGGGAGCCGCAAAGAAAGGTAGGAAAGCATGTTTTTTTTAAATCCTCCTTTGTGGTTGGGGTTTCAAAGTAGTTGTTCTTTGCTGGAAAAAAAGTTTTCCGTGCTCTGGGGAGAGGAAGAGAGAGCTACAAGTCTGCACACAGTTTGAAGTGGTCTGGCACGCTGATAGCTGGAGAGAAGTGGGCCCAGCTTATGGGCAAACCCATGATTGTCACAGCTACCTGATAAATCTCCAAGGCCATCTTCTCCGTGGTTTCAACTGCCGCCTCCTCTAGGTCTCTCCTTGCGAGAGAAGAGAGGGAGGAGGAAAAGATGGAGTCCTATTCAGCATTATTATTTCCCTGGGGCAGGCAGGAGTAGAGTTCTTGCGATTTGTGGATTCTCTTGGTGCAGAATTTTTATGGTAACCCTGATGTGTGATAGACTCAAAAGGCCTGGATCTTGCAAAACTATAATGTGTCTCTCTGGGATCTGTGCAGAAGCCTAGTGCCTTACCAATCAGATCTACTGAAGAGTAACTGAAAACAGCAGAAACAGGAGTGAGAGAAACCCATTCTCTTTCTCCATTGTTTTTCCCACTAGGGAGGATTTTTTTCTGGTAATTTTTTCAGCATCTCCGAAACTCTGTATGCATGAGGACTGGACATATGGAGTGAGAACGTCGACAAAACCTCTAGGCTTAAGATAAGTTTCATTTATAATGGATGAAGACTCATCTCTTTTTGGTTGAAAGACTTGCTTTGGAAAAGACTTTAAGAGCCCATCCAAGAACAAAAATATCAGGAGACACTTAATAAACTCACAATAAGATTAGTTTACAAGGACTTTAAATCTGGTTTGACTGCAGTGCAGATAATCTCGGAATTTTTAAATTAATACATTTTGATAACTTGCTCCATCTTTTTTCGAAAAGAGCACAGAATATTTTCTTAGGTATGATGTTCCAGTGAGCCCTGTTTCCCTACTTTCTTGCTCCTTCTGCCTAACTGGGCTTATTTTGAACTCTTTTTGGAGGGTTGTACATAACCAGACATACAGGAAGAGCTGCAAGTTTCAACACATATCTTTGTCTTAATCTCACAAAAACATCACCTTGGAAATGACTGCCACAGTATCTTTCCAAAAGGAGTTCTTCTGATACCTTTTCTCCAAGCTGTGATTTGCAATGGTGGAAGAGTAGTAAAGGAGGTGGAGACCACCAGAGGACGGCTTCTGTATATGTGGCTACTCTCTCTGTTCCTCAATGGAGCCTTGGGTAGATGACATCTGTCTTGTTTATTGTCTTTATATCAATGTAACTTTTTATAGTTGTGTATTTCCAGCTCTGCCTAAACTAGCATAAGCCCTGGTGCTGATGCAGTTATACCAAAAAAAGGCAGCTTGTGATAAAATTACGTTTTCTTCTTGTTGTAAGAGAGGTTGCTCTCTATACAGCAACACCGTAGTTGTGTCAATGAAGTGGTCCTGGGAGGGAGTGCATTTTTGTGCTGCTCTACAAAAGGAAGGAAGGGAATTTATGACATGTCAGCTGTTTGGAAAACATTTCAGGAATGTTGTCTGTAAGATAACATAGATATGCAAGTGGTGTTACATATTCAGAATAGCCCGAAGGAACACAGCGAAAGGTGTCTTAAACAGTCAAGGGATTCTCAAAATCCAGCTTCTTCACAGAAACTTTCACTGGGTAAACAGGGTCATATTAAGAGAGTCCTTGGGTGAAACAGTTGCATATGAGGTATTTGTCATTTTTAGCCTGTTTCTAGCAGGTTTTACAGCAGTTATTAGTTAAACATATATAGTAAGATTTCTGCAATATGTGATAATTCCTAAAATAACCTGTAGCTGGAATTCTATTAATAACTTTAAGGATGTTGTATGAGGCAGAACGTTTCCCCATCTTTTTCTTCCCTTTGTGCTGTACAGGACTATCAGCAGTTTAGTTCAACATTGGAAATATGTTCTTTTATCATTGAATATGTATGCAGACAGACTCAGCAAAGACCTTTGAGGGAAACTGAGGAATGTATGTAAAATTCTTGAATGTTTTGATTTAGGGACCTCTGGTTTTGTCAGTTAACCAAATCAATGTGACTCTAGGTAGATGAGGTACAAAATAGCTGTGTATAAAGAGGCTAGGTTTGCACAGGCCCTTTCTATAATTAGCCTAAAATTATTAAGACAGTTCTATGGAGTTTCAGTTTCTACCCCTACTTTTCCTACGTCTAGGACCGATTTTTAAATAGAGCCATATTTGAGTGTTGTTCTTCCCCACTCCCCTCCCGGTGCATCATAAGGAAACGGTCACAAACAGTAACTAAAATGGGTAGATAAGCATGTGCTTACTTAGAGTGTACCACATAAGAGATCACGGGCTTGGGACAGGGATTTCTGTTTCTGTAGTCTTTCACTTGTGATCCTGGGTGGTTGTAACCTGAAGTAGATGTTTGCCTGGGTAGTGTGTCCTATCTGGGTAGACTATGCTTAGAGTCAGTTAATATCACTGACTTTGAAAATGGTGTTATAAAGCTTGGGTCTCAACTAGAAATATTTGAATTCTTTTTTAATTGGGATATGTTATTCTTATGCTTCTAGTTATTGACATAATCTGTGTTTCTTCCCCATCAAGACATAAGCTACTGTACATGCAACAGTCCTATTATTAGACATGAGTAGATCTCGCAAGCATAGCCACAGCATGATTTGTGCACCGTTCCTTTGATCAGTTCCCATCTTCTGTTGTTTCAGTACTCATTGGAGTACTGTCGTACAGTCTCTCTGAAAATGTAAGCAGATCAGCTTAATTTTCATTCTTTCTCCTTTGTTCCTAGACATAAAACTGTTTCAAGATGTACTTTGCAGACTGCATCATGTCAAACCGCAAGAAACATATTCCTAATTAAAACTAAAAATAGGGCACATGGATCAAAATCCCATCTGAGAAACAGTCTTCATCATCCTGAATTGTGCTTTTCTTATCCTGCATACTTCTGAGAAGCTCCCTCTGAAATGTTAAAGTTTATATATCACTGTTAGAGAAAAGATATTGCAACAGTTACTTATTGCAGTTTATATTAATTTCTTCTAGGTAAATTGCTTCATAATGTAATATTTCATTACATATTGCTAGGAATAACAGTTTTACTAGAAAGCTTGAAATTACCAAAATAAGAGACAGTTTCTTTCTAGCATTAGCAGTCTGTCTCAAATAGTCTGTGTAATAACATAAATTCAAAAAAGTAGTCCTCAAAAAAAATGCAAACAGTACTGGAGATCTTGTTCCAGCGATTCGATCCTTACTGTTCATGGTAAATGACAGAGCTGAGAACCTCTTATGCCAGGATGCAGGTCACGCATTGTGTGACCAGGTGGGTGCGTGTCATCAGTCAAGCACGCAGCTGCTCCCCCTCATGTACCACAATGCATGTGGCACACCCTGTCATGATAAATCATATCACAAAATGAAGTGGAGCTGTGAAATCCTTGGGGAAGAGGGGAACAAGCTACAGGCTGTACGCTGTGTGGACTATGCTGGCAAACCAGGTTGAGTATTTGCCAGAAGATCGGTCTTTCCTGATCTGAAGACAGGGCTAAACCTACTTTAGTTTGCACTGCAATGGACTGAAGCATAGGCTTGGTTGACTACTTTGTTGAGGTTTCTAGCTACACTCTTAGTCTATCAGTCTTTTTGTGTCGTATAGCTGGTCTGTGTGTATGAGCTTCCTGAGCTCAGAAGGTCATTTACGTCTCTCCCTTACTTTCAGATGAAATGTCACATACATTCAAATCTTTACGTTTCCTGGTCCTAACACCTACCTTCCTTTAGATTTGCTGTGAAATAGATAGTCTGTTCCCAAAGCATCTGTCTATCTGAGGTCACTTGAGGTTCAAAGTAAATGTAGTGGAAGTTCATCCGTCTCATGTAACCTTAATGTATTTGCCTGGGCTATAATATATTGCTGCTAACCTAAAGGCTGCTTTCCATGTTATGCTGGCATGTAAAATAAGAAATTTGCAATTACATGCCTTTCATTAAGGAAGTACAGCAATAAAAAAAAAAAATCTATCTTAGTTAGCCTTCATTATTGGAAACAGTGGAAAAGATGGAAAGAGCTCTTTAGGATTGTCAGACGTGGAGTTTTTCAGATACAGGGTTGAATAAATCTGTTGATTTGTAAGCTGAGCACAGTTGAAGCTGACTCACTGCAAGATGAATGCAAATAGAAAATGCCATTTTACAGACCTTCTTTTTGTGCTGGTTGTTTTTGGTTAATAATATGTTTAGTGCTGATGGTATACTTGCTGCTATGCAAAGTGCACTAATAAAACAGTCCTGGCCTTGGGGATGTACAGTATAAAAAGATAATTATTGAGAAGACAGGATGTACTCGGAAACAAAGATGTGGGGGAGAGTGTAGAGAGTTGTGGATTGGTCTTCCTTAGAATATAGCTGTCAGTTGGTATAAGAGATGTAATACCTCCTCTGCCAACCTTTTATTGTGTCTATTAATACTGTCAGCTGTTTGGCTTGCAAAGTGTATACAATGAAGTGTTTGTACTGTACCAAGCATAATAGGACCTTCTTCTCACTGAAGCTTCCAAGTCTTTTAAAAGTAATAACAAAACAATCATTTCACTTTGAGTTTTATGGAAGAGGCACATGTTTAAGTAGTATTTTTAAACCTTAACAGCTTCATTTTTATGGATATAATGATTAACATTAGGAAAAAAGGGAGCTGAGCAAGCATAGGGAGACGTTAACAAATCAGTTATGTTGTAACCCAGAGCTGTAAGTGAGGAGCTATAGATGTACACTAGCTAACTAAGTCAAATTGTTTGGTCAAATTGTTTGCTCTGAGAGTGAAGGGAGAAGCCAGTAAATAATGACTGCTGGTGGAACACTGTGAGCTGACTTGGGTTAGAAAGCTGAGGAAATTGTAATGTGCAGAATTCTTTTTTTTTTTTAATCAGAATAATGTCTTGTGCAGGCATTCAAGAACAGCGCGGAAATTGATGAGACACTGGAACTATGATGTTTGGCTGTGGCAGAATTTCTGTCTTTGATGTGATGGGTTTTTGTCCAAATATAAACTCAACATGCACACCAAATGCTCTAAGGAAAGTAGTGTTGGCTGCATCTCTCTACTTTTTTTTTTTTTCCCCCAGAACACTGGCTTTGATTAAACCTGATGCAGTGCCCAAGATTGGAGAATTAATTGATATCATTATTAATGCAGGATTTACAATAACTAAGGCCAAAATGATGGTGCTTTCAAGGTAAGGAATTTTTAAGGTTAGCTCTACTGTATCTGAATATTTTTGCAGTTAAGAATGTTCTCTGAAGCTATCCTGTGGTGTTAGACACATCAAATCCATTCCAGTGAGTAATAGAGGAAAGACTCATCTGTTTCATAATCATGTAGGTTTCTGAAAGCGTGTAGAGAATTAAGCTAAGTATTAAAAAGTTCTGTGCAAATGAGTATGGACGATTAAATATGTAATGTTTCTGTATGAATCCAAGGTGACTACCATAGCTTTAGCAATTCAACAGTTTTTACTACTGACATGTCTGAATGTCCTCACCTCATGGCTTCCTGGTAAAAACCATATTGCTGATTATAACAGTGTTGTCCTTAAAGTAATTGGGGGTTTTTGCTCTCAGTAAACCCATTATCTTAATTTGTGTTCTCAGAACCAAAAATTGTTTGCTTTTTAATGACTGCAAGTCACAGGCAAAGCAAGTGATGTCCTGATGTTGTTGCAGGGTTGGACAGATTTTACTCATGCGTCTTCCTAATCCACCTCAGACTTTGCTGTTCTCCGCTTATCTCATTGAACCACAAGATTTTTAAAATAGGCATGCTGCAGAGGAAAGAAAACATAATTAATTTACACTAGAAGAATTACCAAAGTTGCTGCACTATTTCTCTGTTGCTGCTTTGTCAAACTTGCTCATATACAACGTGTATTTGAAAAGAAAAGCTGTCTTACATAGTACCATTTTTGTGTGTTCTTATGGTTTCTGTGTGAGGTCAGGAACAATTTCGCCCTACCTCAAAACCTTTTTGGCTTTCTGTAATACTGATAAAACAACTATGTGACTACTTCTTCTTGTCTCTGCATTTACCTGCTGCGACGTTTGATGATACTAGTCCCAAATCCTTCCTCAAATGACTCCAGGTTGCGAGTTCAGTCAAGTTTCTAATGCTGATTTACAATTCACAATATCTTTCAAGATAGCTTTTTTTTTTGGCTTGCTCTCCTGCAGTCTGAGAGATTTGATCCTGAGGTGTTAGTTGGGGTGGTTCTTTGTTTCAGTGTCTGAGATTTTGAAGAACTGTTGAGCCAAGTTACATCCTTTAGAGTTGACTTAAAATTTGTTGCCTTCAGTGTGAGACTTGAACTTTTATTGCCTATTACTATCAAAATTCCTGCTTGTCTTGTATAATTGAAAGTAATTATTAATAAGTACAAAATTGGGCTGTGATGCTGGATGCCTGTAAAATAATGTCTTGAGTATTTCTGGTTTCTCTGCATACTATATGCTCTGTTTCTTGGGACTGTGCCATTTTAAAATGATAGAACTGTGGTTTTGTCAAAGTCTTCTGCCGTTAGATCCCTGCAGGCATGCTCATTCAAACCAGCATCATCACCTACTGCTTTCTTTAAAGGGATTATTACTGGCATTTGTCTGGCAATCACTGTTAAGTAGATTCATGTCTTCTGTAAAAACTGTAGGCAAGATATGAAAGTTAAGGGCAAGCACTTGCTTTGATAGGTCAGGTCTCTAGTATTTTCATTTGATCATATGTCAGTTCAGTCTGTTATTCCCAAATGAACACTGTTTTTCATTCTTTAAAAGCAGAGAACTAATGAGAGAGATTAAAAGAAAAAGGAACTAAGTTATACAGCACAACTGCAGTTTTGTATTTATTGCAATAGGAATTCTTAACTGAATAGCAGAGCTTAATTTGTTTTAGTAATATATCCCTCAAATATTTCTTCATGTTCCAAAATGATGATACTTAATCTGTTTGCATACCTTTTTTGTATTTGCTTTCCAAAATTTTTCGGTGAATTAGTTAAGAAGAGGATTTTCTGGTGAAATAGTGAATTGTGAGCAAAAACTGTAGGCAATTTGCAGAGTGTAGGTTTGAAGCTACTGTGAGCTTGCTGTGAGTAGCATCATTTTAAAATCATGTTTCTGCCTTAGTTATGAAATGGAAGAAAAACATGTTAACTGTATGCTTAATGATAATCTTTTGAACTTTTGATGGCTCATGCTTACACTGAATTGAAAGCAACAAACCAGGAATTACTCAGTTCCAATGAGCAGGTGATAATTTTGATAAAAAGGCTGCAGAAAGCTGTGACTATTCACATATTTGTCAAGGTTAGAAAAATTAAATTCTTAGGTTCTTCCTGAGGTTGTTTCTTTCCTCTGGCAATATTGGGCTCAAGTCTGGACTGCAAATGGGAGAGAGATGTGAAAAGTTCTATTACAGATGACAGAACCGTGCCTTTGTTCAGACTTGGAATCTGTTATTTGAAAAACATGCAGGTAATTTCTTTCAGTAAAGAGGGCTGCAAAAAGTGAGCAAAATCATGGAGATCAGAAAAAATCAGAAGACTGCATATAAAAACAATTTTCCAAGTGGGAATCTTTTAGTCTTCCTGCAGCTCTACTTTGATTATGAACTTTGTGCCCGGACTAGGGATGAGCAATATTGCTTGCTTTCACCTGTCAATCCTCCTGAAGAGCTTATCCTTCTCCACAAATTCCACCAGGGTTTGGAGCATGCCAAGACCAAGCCTGCACTTCTGAAGTGAAATTTTGAAGCTGCAAAATAACAGGGCTAGACTTGAAAATGCCTATGGATTTTTCTAGCTGTTGCCATGCATAGAGAGCACTGCAGTAAGCAAGTCATACATGAGAAGCAGCTGGAGAAAAAAAGCAGCGAAGAGAGTAGGTTGGCTAGATGATGTGCAGGGGCTGGTGGGGTGAAAAGCCCACCAGTGGCTGGATGGTGGGTCTGCATCATGGTCCATGAAACTTGTGTAGCTGTGTAGCCGAGCCCAGTGCTGCTAACAGCATGGCTGTGGAAATGCAGGGCTTGGAGAGAGACACCTCCTGCCTGAAAAAGGTGTCTTTTTGCTGCTGGTACCTGAGAAAAGGCTAAGTAACAGCTGTGGTACAGACATACTTTGTATGCCTGGTGGCTCTTATTTGCCTGGCAATGTAAGGAGACCTCCTCATTACAGAAACCCCATTGCTTTGGGAGGAAGCAGCGTGTAGTAACTTCTGTGTTCCCCGAGGGGAAGTGCAAGACCAAATCAAGTTTTCAAGTGGGAAAGTGTGGGAGAAAGCAAGTTTTATTCTGAAGGGCATTGTGCTGTCTATGGTGACTTGTCATATTTGAGGATACTGAATAGAAACCAGGTTATGCAATATTCTGTTGTGCACCAGTGGAAGCAAACACTACCCTTGATAAGGAAATAGGTTCCAGTAAAGCAGATAAATTGTTTATTTATTTTTTAAAACCAAACTTCATTAACCAACATACACACTCAAACTGAGATGAAGGATGAAAACAACATAGCAGTGAATGGCTTGGCAAGAAGGTGACTGCTGCATTTATGTCTCAACCTGAGAATGTGGGGACCATCAGTGACCCTCAAGATCCCTGCTACAGGTTTCAGTAATTACTTCCCAGAGCAGGAGCACAAGGCAGAACCAGCTACAATCTACACCTGTAGCCACACCAAAAATGACGGAAAGTTAAATGTGGTTTCTGTTATTGGACATGAATACCCCACAAGCTGTCCAGCTTGGGAAGACATTACCTGTAGAAACATGTTGATGAATGATAGTTTGTGATTTTCAGAAAGTTTTATATATATATATGTGTGTGTGTGTGTATATCTACATATGTATATCTGTATCTTTTTACTCTTCCAGAAAAGAAGCAGTTGATTTCTACGTAGACCATCAATCAAAACCTTATTATAAGTAGGTATATCAATTTCAGGTTGACATGTATTAAGCTTATTTGTTGAATGCACAGGATTCTTTTACTATATTGGGTACTGCAGGACCATGGGAAAATCAGCCATTTGCAAAGTATGCACCTTATTCATCTTCCTCCAGGGATAGATCCTTATTTCAGCTATGCAGGGTTTTAACTCACACTCTTTACAACCTGCTGATATCAGGGGAATGTCTTTGGTCTCTCAGAAGTGAAAATGTTCCTAACAAGGCAAAACTTCAAAGCCAAGGGAAGGAGCATCTTCAGGAGCAGGGTGGAGCTTGCAAGTAATGGGGGAAAACTTAGCTGCAAGAATTAATTTGGTAGCAAGTATCCCAAATAGTAAGTACCTGAAAGGATAGTGGCATGGAGCAGTTATCTACTGTACTGCTGCTCTTGGACAAAATGTCGAACTTCCATGGTGCTAGACTGCGCCACCTAGTATGAAAAACCTTAGTGTTTCCATAGCTGACCAGATTGACGCTTATGATCTAGTAATTGTGTCTTTTCTACTTTGCCTGAAAGTGCCAACAAACAACTTTCTTTTCTTCCCTCTGGATTTGGTGGTCTGCATCTTTTAGGAAGAGGGTGCAGCTCTGCCTTGTGTTTTTCAGCCAGGCTGGAACCTGGGTTTGCACTGACTTGGTCAAAAGACCTGTTTTCAGTACTGCCATGAAGTGCTTGAGTGTTAGGATCTGCCAGCTGCTCTCCTGCAACAGCAACTGATTTATTGTGGGTCCAAACTCAAGCCCTTCAGAGAGGCATGGCCCCAGGCTACTCTGACCACTTTGGAGATCAGAGGAAGGTCTAGAATTGCCTTTTCTTTGCTGAATAAGCCTGCTTGAATATCTTGATAAATAAGAAAGAATTTTGCCTGCAGTGTTATTTCACAGATGTCTCTCTACACTAATAGTAATTATCTGAGGAACTGTGGCCTTTGTTCACTGTGATGTGCCTGTCTCACATCCTATAGTCCTATTTGCTACACCTTCAGTATAGGATTTTTCTCTCAATTAGAAACAAATAGTTATAAAGCATTACAAATCAAATAGAACAAGAACCTTTAAGGCAGTGAAATGTAAAATCTCTGACTTGTTTATATTTAGCATTGTATTACTTGTCTTTAAATTTGAATTTAATTTGCAAGTTCACTGGTCGATGTAAGTCTAGCAAATAGTAGGGAAAAATAGCAATTGTTTGGAAAATAATGGTTTTAATATAATTTAATTTTAAAAAATTATTTAATATTCAGCATTAGCCTGCATAGTAAGCAGTATTGTAGAAATTGCTTTTTTCTTGGGTATGAATATCTAAGCCATTTAACTGTGCCCTAAATAAGCAGTTTCTGACCAACAGAATCTGAGTTCCAGTAACTTTTCCCTGTGTAGTTTCTTTATGTTTATGTAACCTTTCATAGTTCTAGTATCATTCTTTTAGCAAAGAACTAGTAGGATTTACTCTTCTTTCTTCTTCTCTGCATAAACAATCATTAGGAAGAAGATGACTGGAGAAGCACAGTTATAATTGTGTAAAGCTCTTTTTTTAAGGGAAATAGTACAAAAAATGTTGAGTCAACTTTATCAAGTCAATTACTTTATTGGTTCTGTCCTGACTACGAAAAGTCAGGCTTGTTGGTATGCATGTTTTGTTAAGATATAGAATTAGAAATACAGTTTGGGTGGTTGTTTTCCATGTAAGGGAGGTGGTCAGGACAGGAGGCAGGCTGCTCCTGATAATATTTTTTCCTTGCTTGGATTCATCCTATTAGAATGAGTTGACTTCTGCTTATGCCAGGATGTGATAACTTACTTTGTGGTTAAATCTCCTCTCCCCTACAAACTTTCCAATATTGCTTCTCCTTTCTCTCCTACTTTGGATTTTGGCTGGGCAAAATCCATGAGAGAGGTCCACAGGGCAGTGGAGCAATCTGTCCTGACAGCAGTGCTGAAGTTGTGTCAGTGGGGAACACACACAGGGCATGTGTGAGGATCCTGAAATCCCACTGTGCAGAAGAGACGTGCTTAGGAATTGTTCCTGTCAGACGAATGGTTGGCAGGGACTCTTTCACTGTTGCCAGATCTTTAAAAAAGTTCATTTGGAATCTAACATACTACACAGTAGCTTGAGTGAGTTTGTATTATCTGGTTCTTTTTCTACAACCATAATAAGAAGGAAATGTGTGCACATGACCTAGCCCAACCTCTTCCTCAAAGCAGAGCCAACTTCCAAGGTAGATCAGGTTGCTCAAAGACTTGCGCAGTTGGGTTCTGAGCATCTCCACTAGATCGTATGTTTTTGTTTGTTTTAATTTGTACCTTGGATCACCGTGCGCTGTTTCCATTTTGCAGTGAGCTTCTGGAGTTTATAACAAGTGGTCCCATTGTTGCTATGGAAATCTTAGGAGAGGATGCAATTTGTAAATGGAAAACATTATTGGGGCCAGCAAACTCTGCAGTGGCTAAGACTGATGCACCAGACAGCATTAGAGCGAACTATGGACATGATGGCCTAAGAAATGCAGCTCATGGCCCAGATTCAGTTGCTTCAGCTGCTCAAGTAAGTTTTTGGCTGTGTTGTTTGACTGAGATGTGTTTTTATCTTACCTGATAACAGCTGCATCAGGAATTCCTGATTTTTTTCCCCCACCTGACTTCAGAACTAGTTTAGATGTTCTTCATGGGTCCTTTTAAGCATGGAAAAATAAACTGTCTGGAAACAGAAATTTCATTTATCTCTGCCACAATGGGCACTTTGATCAGGAGAGCATGCCTGACCATTTTTAATGTCTTCTGTACATTGCAAACATTGAGTTAATTGTGTAGTCTGCTAATCTACTTATAGCCTACCCATGTTGGTCATAACAAGAAAGGGATGAAACAATTAAATCCTTTTGAGCCCTCCTGTGTTTCTCTTACCTGTTCTCCTCTACAGCCCTTACCAGTCCTTTGCCTGCAGCCTGCTTTCCTCTGCTGTCATTGTTCAGAATGGACTATTATGAAAGCAGGCTGCTTTGTATTGCTTTGTGTTTTAAGAAGTCATACAATGGACCTGGCATTGAGGAGTTAGCTTCTCGTTTGCTTTGTTTGCAGTATGTCATTCCTTACGGTTAAGAAAAAGCCCTGAGATTGGGTGACAGGTAGTACCGACATTTCTACGGAATTGAGGTGATTATTTGTGTGTGTTGTTGTGAGGCAGATATACTGCTATACAATGGCTGATTGGTATTGCGCTGTGGTATCTTAGCTGTAGACCATAAGCTGCCAAGTACTGTATACTAGAAAATATATGTAGAGATTATTTCCTGGTGGTGAGGGCAGAGCTGGTCAGCCTTTTCTTCTGGCTGGTTGTTAGGCTGCATAGCTTATCTGCAAAGCGTGGGTGGTTTTCTCCTGGTCAAGCATTCATCTTGCTTATCTGTACCGTGCCTGGGCTGCTGGATCCTCTCCATGTGCCTCTGGTTTTGACAAGAATTTATACGGTTTTTCTGCTGGCAGACTTGATGAAGATGGTGCATAGTCAGAAGGTGTTTGGATGAAGCCGATCTTTTCAGATGAAGGAGAATTTTAGTCAGAAAAGTCTTTGTAGTTCTGGTTTAATAGCTAGATGTCTTAATAAGTAAGGGTGGAAGTTTCTCTTTGTTTCTGTGTACTGTCATGACAACTGTGCCAGCTTTTAAACGAAAAGTATAGGAAAGAGCATCTATTAGCATACATTTTTATTAGAAGCATAAGTATGTGCTTCAGTTTAAGTTTGTTGTTCTTTTTACATTTCATTAATTTTGAAATGCAGTTTGAAAGCCCCATTCATCTGCAATATATTTATGATTGTGGGATTATTTTGCTGAACTTTCTCAGGTGTCTGCATCTTTTGTGGTCTTAGTGATACCAATCTTCAATAAATCAACAAAAATTGTGAATTTAATACCCCTCTGCCTATTTTAATTTAGTAGGCCCAGTAGTATATGGCTGAATAGCAGTTGCCATGGGAACTAGTTGGCTGCACCTTGCAGAAGCTTTGCTGAAAAGAAAGAAATATAAGATAAAGGGACCTAAAAGAACTCTTCTGAAGGAAACTCAAAATCCCAACCACATCTAATGAATGCATTGTAAACTCAACAGTTACAGTGGACGACGGAATTGTTCTTTTGGAGGCTAAATGCCACATGAAAGTATGCCTCTTCTGTACTCTAAGCTGGTGTCTCTCTGCAGGCCAAATTTTGGAATGTATTTAGATCAGGAATGAAGGGAAAGGAAAATAATTTTCTTTTCAAGGTTCCACTTGGTTTTAGTTTGGCATTTCTTTATCCTAGTCCTTCAGCATTATTTAGTTACTGTTATGATTTTTAATGGATAAAACAAGGTGTTAAATATTTTTTAATGTTTGGCTGCCTTTTCATGGCTGCTTCTTTTAGAGTAAACATTAGCTAACAGAGTGGGACAAAGTCTTCGAAGCACGCAGCATTTAATCAGTAGAAGGATGTAGAAAATGAAGCCTTTTGTCTCAGATATGCCCACTTAAAATGTGGATCGTTTGCTAGGAGAAAAACAAAAACCATGGATTCCCTTCTGTTGAAAGACCCATTAGTTTGAATTGGGTAATTGTTCAAGTAAGGATTACAGGAATTGTTAGAGTGACATGAGCTAAAGATTGGGATATAGCTAAATTTATTCCATCTGTATTTAGCTAGTAAATTAAAAGAGACAGTTCCAGGAAATGGCACTGCTACTGTTACACAGGAAAAAATCAAATTCAGTAGTACTATCTCCAGGATATTATTATTTCCCTTCATAGAAATTCATCAATTCTCTTAATGAATTTGACCAATAGGTCTGAAATGGAATCTGTGTTTCAAGCATTTGAGGAATGTTTCTTGGCAGATTGTGTAACATATGTGAATAAATGGTATGGAAGAAGCATGAAGCTTGCAGGCAACGGTGAAAAAATATCACTGAGGCAAGGAGCCTGGCTGTCAAGCTCACCCCAGTATGGTCTAAGACCCAAGCTACATGATACCCGAATAGTGATGGCGGCAAGAAAGGAAGTGATTGGAGGCAAGAGGTTCTTTTGATTCATCCCAGAAGTCAGGGCAATTGAGTTCATCAGGTTCAATTCAGTAAAGAAAAAAAAATAGGGTCAGTAAGGCACGAGGGTTGAGTCAACAATTTTAGAGAAGGTTTAGTTCTTTAAGACAAAAGAAAAAAGTTGTAGACAAATGGGATGGAGGTCAGTTTTGTATGTAGAAACAAAACATACTGAGAAATGGATGGTAGTTGCATTTTGGCACATATAGTAGAAAAGATGATGTGGAAAGAGGGAAGATAAAATATGTGTATATGGGAATGGATTTGAGAAAGATACTGAGGAAAGAGAGACAGAATTCAGAAAGCTGGGAACACCTCTACCAAATGGTTGTGGCAGCAGTATTTCGAATGGTTTGGATCAAAATTATTTGTGTAGTGGAAGTGAAAAGAAAGACATTGCAAGAAATATTCAAATAATGTTTTTATGACCGTAGCAATGATGTCAGAGAAAGAAAGATATATTTGAGAGAATATTATAGGGAAAAAGTATTAGTAGCTCAAAAATCTATAATTAACGTTTATCTTCTGTGACTATGGATACTTCAGATGTGGTTACTTGTGATAAAATTTGATGTATGCAGCTAGATCAAACTAAAATGTATTCAATTACAATTGTTTTCAGGAGCTGGAGTTGTTCTTTCCCTCCAGTGGAGGTCGTGGACCAGTCAACAGTGCAAAATTCACAAACTGTACTTGTTGCATTATTAAGCCTCATGCAGTTAATGAAGGTAAGCAATGCAGATAGTGGAGGTGAAAGCAACGTGTGCTTCATTGTATCCGTGATCATTCCTGTGGCCTTTTTGGGGAGAATGAGACTGCAAGAGCGCAGGATATATTTTGTGGTACATACAAAAGTATGCAAATACATTGTCTTTCATACAACTTTAGTATTTCTGCAGTTCAGTTCCATGAAGAGTGGATCAAGTGTTTTCCATGTGGGTACTTGTGAATTTCCAAATAAGAAGTGAGAGGTGACAAAAAAAAAGAAAAGAAGAGCGATAAGAATAAACATGAGATTTGGTGAATCTTACTGTGACAGCTGCCATGCCCTTGCTCCCTGTCTGCCCACCACACTCATATACTAGAGATTTAGCATCCTTATAGCAGAGTGAAAGCAGGACACCCATATTGCAGGGCCTTCCGCTCACAGTACTCGCAGTAACACATTATGTTAAAACTACTCACAAAAGGAGATTTGTGCTGATATGAGTCTTGTGAGGATTGAGAGTAGAAAAGGCTTACTCTATGAAAGTGAGCCAAAGACCTTTCTGTGCTGGAGAATGTCCTGTGTGCTCACCATATGAATATTGGAGATGTTTCATTCCCAACTGTTACCATGCAGAAGTAATGTCGCTTTTGTGTCCTGTACTTAGCTACAAGGACCATGTGTCGGAGAAATGAGTACAGTGAAATATTTTGCCTCTGGCACTGCAACAGTATTTTTGAGTGCAGAATAAATATTGCCATGTGAGAGCATTGAGATTTTTCTTAGTAAGAGGTAGAGCATGCTCCAGTGTTTTAATCACTTCTCTATGGATAGCTGAAATGGAAACAGCAGAAGTGACCGTAGCAGTTTCCAGTCCTTTCACACCTCAAGTGAGATGTCTGGAGAGCTTGCTGAAAAAAAAAAAAAAGGCTTTCACAAGAAAGAGTCTCACACTCACTGCTGATAATATGCCTGTTACCTCTCTGAGGCCTTACATGGTATCTGCTACTGATAAGTCTGCCATGCAACAAAGACAGTGGGATGTTCCTTTTACAGAAATATGGGAAGCAACTGGGGCTATGATCTTACCCAGCTATATGTTTTCAGAGGACAAACTTTTCTATAGCAGGATTGTCAAAGGCTTTAATTTGATTGTGAAAATAGCAAAGTGGATGTCTTGAGCTGTCCTTTCTTATACTTAAGATGTAATTCCTATTACATATGGGGGCTCAGACTCTGTCTTAGTGAGCTCAGGTTGTCTCTTCCTACTTTTAATGTTCTTCATTTCTGTAGATTTCATAGTGCACTGCCTGTTACTTTCTTTTTTCTTGAACTCAGAATTTTTCTGACTCACCAAAGGACAAATTCTGGCTCTGTTTGCACTCCCCTCTGGCAGTTTGAGTGTCTGGGGGAGATGGGGGTGGCAAGAGAGAGGGAGAAAGAAGTACAGGTATAGATAAACAGAAAATGTAAGTGCACATCCAACTTTGCAATGTGAGTACTAGAAAGTCTAGACTAAAGTTGAGCTTAATATTCAATATGTAGTCCTTTTTCTCCCACTACAGAGGGCTGGAAAAGCAGACTGCAGCTGCCAAACAGCAACTAAAATTTGGAAGACAGAGTATACCTTTTTTGAGCGATCTCCATCCATACAGCTTTGGTTACTACCCTCAATAGAATGAACAAATGAAAATTGAATTTTCTTTCATAAGTCAGCAAAGTGTTTTATCATTTTTAAATTAAGATCAAGAATGATGAAATCATGCTTTTACCTGATTAAGCTCTGTTGTTCCTACCTGTTGTCACCGATGTTACTCTGAATATTTCAAAAGCCACACAGGTGCTGCATGTCTTAAAGAGATCGTGAGACAGAGGTGGTCTTGTAAAACTTTCCAGAAGTCTGACTTCTGATGGGGACTTGGGCTTAGGGAAGGAAGAGTTGCTGTGGCTGGGCCGGGGTCTCCCTCTTTGGCTGAGAGCACTGCTGTGGCTTCATAATGCAAATGGACTGGTTCCAGTCTGCGGTGTGAGGCAAGATGAATCCTTCTTCACAAGGGCTGCAGGAACTCTCCAACATCAGCCCAATGGGCCAGGAGTGTTGCAGGGGAGAGGATTTGGCTTTCTTAGCCTGTCTTCTTCTGTCTTACTTAGTCTTTCTTGTATTCTTCTTCAGCCTGTTTTTGTGAGTAACAACAAAAATATCACTGAGTGGCATCTCTTTTGGTACACTTGGTCTTTTTATAAAGCACTTTGAATCGTCACAGTTGGAAGAACCATGCACAACAGAGTAGAGCTGTGCATCAGCTTTGCAGCAGTTTTTGTATGTCTTAATTCTGAAATTACTCTCATGATTAAACTGCCTTTTTTAAATTTGGAGGAACATAACCTTTGCCTCCTATAGATTTAAAGTTTTTAAAGCTTTGAGCATGCTGTTTATCCAATGGCAGGTTGTCTCTACAGAAAGGTCACCATTTTTCCTTCCCCGTCCAGAGTGTTTTGGAGTCAGGAATAGAATGCTGAAAGGGTTTGGGGGGACCAAACAATCTGCTCAGGAGAAGGCCAAACAACCTCCTCCTAGCTGCTTGTCTGAAATAGGCAGATGAAAAGGGAGAACCCTGGTTTTAGGGACTGGAGAGCAGAGACATGGCAGCAAAGCAGGTTGGCTCCATGGGATTGTACATGTGTAGGCAGAAAGTTTGTAGAAGGAGGGCTGACCTATTTGGGCTCAGTGATCTGCGACAGAGAGGGGAGGCCCCGCTCATCTTGTCTCCCTCTTAATGGCTGTTAGTAACTGTGTTCAGAGATACCCGACGCATTCTGGTTGTGCCAGCAACATCTCCTGTATCTCTGTTGAAGTAGGTGCTATAGCAACTAGTGAGATGCCGTTTTGGCAAAATTGCACGTAGGAAACTGTGTGATCTGAAAAATAAGCAGCTTGCTTACCCCCAGCAGCAGTGCTTCTACCTGTGACTGTCCACCCTGCTGTTTCTGATGGGGAGAACCTAAGTGGAGTCACAGCAGCTGGAGAGAAAACGAAATCCTGTGTGGCCGTTGGTGTGAGAAGGTGGTTTGGCAGAGGCGTGGAGAGGAATTTATGTGGGTCAAAGCAGCAGAGCCTCTTATGCATTGCAGATGTGTGCTCCACAAATTTTAAGTATTGAGTATCTAAAAATAAACCTTTTGCCATTTCCTATGCACTGCTGAAGCTTTGAACTTGATTATCTAATTACCATGAATATAATCTGCTCATTACACATGTACAATTAAGTGAAGTTTCACTTAAATGCTTGAGCTTATACAGAGCTTTAGTCTCTATTTCTGCAGAAACATTTGACTGAATTCGTGATTTGAATTTTGCTTTCCAGTCCTTTTCCCAGTGTTTCTTTTTCCTCCAGAGTCTCTTGCATAACTGATTCTTAGAAGGAAAAATCTTCCGTTTTTTCATCCTGGAAGGTAGTTTACTTTGACCACAGCTGTAAGCTAAGAGGCTTTTCAGCAAGTTTACCTTGCTGTCAAAAGGCTGGATCTAGTCTCTAGTTTACACTGGTTAATCCTCAGAGAGGGTCTTTTCTTAGGAACTGTCTTTGATTACAGCAGAGGGTTCATAGGGTTCCTATCCAGTGGCAAAGCAGTGGAAAATCACAGTTGGTTTTATCTCTGGCCTGGCTGACCCTCTCCTGACAGGCACACAGAAACATCTGTTGCCAGGCAGCCACTGCAGCGCAGCCCCACCACCTGCAGCAGGACATGGCACACACGTGATGAGTCCTGTCAGCGAGAGTGCCCAAAGTGTTTGCCAGGCTGCAGAGGGACCCCAGGGCCCGACAACGGGTGTCGAGGGAGTTGCAAGCAGTTTAACTTTAGCTGTCGAGGGTGCTGGTGGTGCTGGAGGGGTGGTATCGCTGGCCTTCTAGGAACGTGTATCATACGCGTGTCTTAAAGAAGTAAAGCAATAGCTACTTGGTCAGACTGGTGTCAGCATAACATCTTCTGTGGAGGACCAGAGATGGGAAGCCAGCTGGGAAGGCCAGTGAAGGCGATGTAGCTCAGCGCTCTGGACTAGACAGCTTTACCTCATTCTCTAGCGGCTCTTCCCAGTGGTGATGAAGCCCATCCCTGGCTGGTTGGAAAGTTGGCAGTGGCCAGGTGGCTGTATTCTAACTCTAAAGAGAGTTTGTAAGAACAGTCCAGTTCCTCTTGATTGGGAGCTGAAAGAATGCAAGGGCAACCTGATGCTATTCCATGCAGACTTGTTCTGAGCAGGGATGTGTTGGGGAGACATGATGTGGTTTGATGCCTTTAGAATCTGCCACGTCTTTTAGCCTCCTCCTTCTCTTCTCCTGAGTCCAGTTGTCAGTCGAGGAGTATGGTAACAAGTAAGCACAGCTCTTCAGTGTGTTGATTAAGATTGTAGGGCTTGATTGCTTAATAACTGGATAGTTTTGGTGTGGATCTGTGTTTCTATAACCCACTTGCTTCTTGTGCTTGAAGCTTCTGATAATTCAGATACAAGGTCACAGTTGCAGTCATTTAGACATTCTCTTTTTGTAGTTCCCCTCATGTTATTAGATCTGGAGGTATTGGCAGTAGTTCTCAGAAGCCAAAATTGTAAATGGATGAAATTCAGTTTAATGCCCTGAGGACAGTTATGACTCGGCTGTTTTGTTGGCAGAAATCGCACCTTGTAGATCACTGGGTGGGATTAACTTTAATGTATTTATGTGTAACAGTTTAGTCATGTTTTCTGAAGGAATTAGAATTTGGTATTTCATGACTGGTTTAAAGTTTCTTTGGTGTGGCTTTTACTTAATTCCTTTGAAGAACGAGCAGGGGAAAAAATGACTAAAATAGTGTTGATCAGGCTGTAATGGCTGAGGTCAGAAGTGTGTTATATTTCGCATTTTGTACTTAGGTTACAGCACAGAGCTTGAGAGGTGAAATCCTGCCCTCCTTTTCTTCACTCGCAAGCTGAGACGTGGGTTCTCCTAGCATCAGAGTTTTACAAAACCAGATTTGAGGCTAGAACTGTGCCATGAACTTGGAAAGCATGACTGCTAGTCAGGATTTCATTGATCCTGATGCAAACTGAAAGACCTGCCTAGAGGTAAGGAAGTCTCTGTGGTCTTGAGGGCTCCAGGATGTGAGACTGGCTACCCAGGCAGGTTTGTTCTCCTAATATGTGTTAAGTTTGAGATTTTGTGCTAACAATGCTGGTAAGTTAAACCTTTGTCCTTCTTTTGTAATAAGAAAAATAATAAGTTACACTGCTGTCTTCCGTGTTATTCTTCAACTAAAATTGAAGTTTCATGGAAAATGAAAGCAGTAGAAGTGGGTTCTTTCTGAGTGGAAAAGATGTTCTGTGGAAATGTGGTTTTAGAACTGTTTTGAGTAGATGCTAAATCTTAGAGAGCGCTCCTGTCTTAATACCTACTGGACTGCTTTAGAAGTGCACAGACTTTTATATTGATCAACAGAGTGCTGCATGGCAGGTAACTGTAAAAATCTTACTTCCATATTTATGTGAACACTTAGAAAGATTTTGATTGAGAGAGTAGTTCCTTGCTCCAGAGACAAACCTAACTTTGACAAAAAGAATATAAAGGATAGTAGTTCAGTCTCAAGCAGGTACAGAAACAGTGTTTACTTATGGAGGATCTCAGGGATCTGGAGCATCTTTCTTATGAGGAGAGAGACTGAGAGAGCTGGGTCTGTTCAGCCTGGAGAAGAGAAGGCTGAGAGGGGATCTTATCAATGCTTATCAATATCTCAAGGGTGGGTATCAAGAGGGTGGGACCAGACTCTTTTCAGTGGTGTCCAATGATAGGAAGAGGGGCAATGGGCACAGACTGAAGCACAGGAGGTTCCATCTAAACATAAGAGGAACTTCTTTACTTTGAGGGTGCCAGGGCACTGGACCAGGCTGCCCAGAGAGGTTGTGGAGTCTCCTCTGGAGACACTCAAGACCCACCTGGATGCTTTCCTGTGCGATCTGCTCTGGGTGAACCTGCTTTAGCAGGTGGGTTGGACCAGATGATCTCCAGAGGTCCCTTCCAACCCCAACCATTCTGTGATTCTGTGGTACTTTACAAGAGAGAGTGGGGAGAGAAGGACTAAAATCCTGCATTTTAGTAAATTATATGTCTGACTGCAGACAACTGAAGAGCTGTTCCTGTCATGAGATGTGCTTGTTGCTCTTTGGAAGAGAAATAGGCATCACTGTGAAAATGTCCAATTGACCCCTGTAGTGTGCTAAGTATAGTTACATGTATGTGGTTAGGAAAGTAAATAAGCTGGAAAAGCAAAGAAGGACAGGATAAAAGAGGTGCAAATCTGCCATAATTCTCAGGACTAGCTATCTATATAATTGTTTTTTATCAAGATGATTTGTAATCATTAGATAAGATTTTTTTAAATTGTAAACAAACTGTGGAATATTTTTTTTTCACCTTGGGTTTTTAGACATATGTTTGAGTAACTCATTATTTTTATCTTCAGGAAACCTAGAAGCAGAACAAGGTTTTCAGACAGCTGTTTTCTGATACTTGAGAAAAAAATGAAGAAAGCAGTTTTCTTATAAGTACTCTGAAAGTGTATCTTCTGTCTGTGTCAAATATGCACAATAGGTGAAATGCAGATGCTGTGGACTTCACTTAATCATGGGCAGAACTTTTCTTTGTATCTCATCTACAAGGCTGAGTACAAAGGACATCAGTGATAGCCTTGATACACTTAATGGGATGAACTATTTGAAGATAGAATCTCAAAATGGAAAAAAAAAAAGTGGGATGAACACAGATCTTTGCAGATGCTTGTAAGAAGGACAGTGGATCATTTGAGATGTGACCTCTAGATATTCCCACATGCAATATGGCAATCGTAGTGCTGCAGTCATGAAAGCTACCTAGTAAAGCACTATACTTTCAGATGCCGGTGTTTTTTTTTCAGGCAGATTTGCCCAGGCAGAAGACATATTCATGGAAGATTTAGATGTACTTTGTTTCTTATGTTTTCCTTGAATATATTATATATAGGGTGTTGAAGTGTTTGGTAGTATCTGGTGGTGCCGGGTTTTTTTGTCTGTATGCTTGTTTTTTTTCTCTTCAGAGAAGCTAGGAAAAAGTGATTAAAATGAAAGCAACCTACTTTCCCACTTTATCACCATTTTTTGGATAAAAAATGTAGCTTCCAGGAGAACAGTATTCCATGCTCTTCCATCTGTGTTTTAAATTCTTTGCTGTAGTTTTAATGATGGATATTCCTTGCTTGGGATGTTTGGTTCTGAAACCAAGCCTATGTTGTTTCTTGATTATTTGCTGCTTAAAGTTTTAGCAGCTTAGCATTGGCTTCCCAACTTAGACTGACTTTGGGTTTCAATGGCTAGTGGGGAAGTGACATTTATTTTTCCAAAGTATGAAAAATGTATTTTACATTTGAATTGATTAGGGTGGTGGAGGAGGTGAACTGAATCTGGAAATCCTTTCTGACAGTTTGGTACTGGAAGGAATAGGAGGAGGTATACTTCAGAGAAAAAGAAAAACAGATTAAATGGCACAGTGAATCCTTGCTGAAGCTTCTAAGTATCCTTCTACCACGGGACAGTGTTTCCAAATTGTGTCCAGTTGACTTACATTAGTGGTGCTCCTGTTGCTGAAAATCATCTCTATGCAGGGATGATGGTGTTGACATGAAAAAACAAAAATAAAGACAAACCACAAACATTAGGAATGAGTGGTTTTTACTGTATTTTGGGATTTTTATTCTCAAAGAGTTAGAGAAAAGTTAATTCTAAGAGTGGTCCAGAGCATTTCAGGCTAGTGAAACTTATTTCATACCAAGGAAACTGATGAATTAAGAGTCTATAATTTAATTTAAGCTACTTAAATAATGGTGAGATGATGGACGTTTACATATGTCTTTTTTAAAGGAAAATATGCTTTTCTGATCTCTGAATTCTCTAAGTATGCTTTCCATAAAGGAAGGTAAAACAGAATCAGATAGTGTAAATCACTTGAATATCAGTGCCTTCATCCCTCGCTACTAGGAAACAAAAAGTTTCCTTCAGTGAACTTATTTGTATATTTAGATCTGTGCAGCATAGGCATCTGCCTTAAATGTTTTCCTGAACATTGGACTGGACATGAGCACATCAAATTAAAAGGGCTTTACAAGTGAAGTCTTGCCGCCCATCCTTGGGCCAGTTCTTGTTGACGTTGTCATTAATGACTCGAATGGGGAAGGACGGAGCATGCTTGCAGTGTTTGCAGATGGTACCAAGCACCTACCCCAGTTTTGGAGGATGTGGTTAGAATTCAGAACATTCCTGATGAACTGCAGAAATGAAGCCATGTGAAGAAAATGAAACTGAATGTGAATAACTGCAGAGCACTACCATGAAGGAGGGAAAATAAGTGCACAAATACAAAATAGAGAACAACTGACAGGTTATCAGTGAGAAGTCTGTAGAGAAATGTTTGAAATAGTGCTATATCATAAGCACAATTAGTGTTCACAATGTTGGACACGCTTTATTTAGGTTGTTTTTGTTTTCTTTTTTCAGTAACTAGTTCTGCTCAGTGCGGGTGAGAACCCAACTTGTGTACTATGTCTAGCTTCTGGGCACTCTTTTTCAAAAATAACACAGTCAACTGTGAGCAAATAAATAAGAGATATAGTCAATTAAAACTTGATGAAAACTTGAAGGGTTTCATTTTTTTTGACCTGAGATGGAGAAAACAAGGATATACAGCTTTCTCTATGTAAAATTGGAAAATATGTGCATATTTACTAATTCAGATGAAAGAAGATTTAATCTAATAATTAAGGAAAACTTCAAAGTATAGGGTGTTTCAAAAAGATGGATCCAATTTGAAATCACTATATATTAATTCAACTATTGTCTTGATGTTGTCTGTACAGCAGGTGGAGGGAACATAAAGCATTTATAAAAATGTTACTAAAACTTGATAACTAATTAAACCATTTGCAAATTTTTGTGTAATTGTAACATGTTGCCATTGTGAAATTGGGTCTGTCTTTTTGAAATATCCTGTATGTCACTGGCCTGATAGCTGGGGATATAGTGGAACCTTTGTTACCAGAAGTTTTTGAGAACATTTTAGAAAAATTTTTAAAAATGCAGCTCTAAATAGTCTAACTTCACTGTACCTGCCCTTTTCAAATCAGAGCATAAGGAGAAAGGCAAGGTATTGGCTCTGTAAAGAGTCTAGATGCAGAATGTAGGAATATCTAATAGTCTTTTGTTAAGTCAAAAATAAATGATAGACCTTACATTATATTTACTATTGATTTAGGACAGTGAGTTGGCAAACCTTCCACAGGAAGTGGAATATAAATTTATTAAAGGCTGGAGCAGATTATAGGAGATCTGCTGAGAGTTTTAACATCCAGAGTTAAGTTAATTGACAGTCCAATAGTAGATTGAAATTATTGTTGATAATTATGGGCTAATGCACACTACAAGGCATAATTTTAACCATTTCCTCTCTGTAACTGTAACTGTTCATGAAAAGTCTCATACACAGTGTTCAGTAGGGATAACCAGGAAAAAAAAAAAAGAAATTTAGTAAGCATATGAATGGTTTGAATTATAATACTGAATGCCATCATATAATCCAGAGTTACAGCCTCAACTAAAATATTATGTTTAGTTTTTTTCACACTCAAGAAATAAGCAAACATAAATGAAAATTATTATAGCCATAGAAACATTCTCCTAGCCAGCATGATAGACCGTAATATTCTCAAATGAGGAAAAAAAGAGTCAATATGCTAAAGGTATACAAAATAATGAACATCTCAAAAGAAAGAAATGAAAGACAAACAACCTGGGTATTTATTTTTAAGTTTTCTCTTAATACAAAAACAAAGAAAGACAGAAACCTAAGCCTTTCTGGTTTTTTGTAGCTGTACAGCCATCAGTTTGAGTTCACTATAACTGTGTCAGAGGTATTGGTCTTTTCTTTTTAATCTTTCTTTCTTCCTCAAATTCACTTCTCGAATTGCACACACTGTACAGCCAAATTGCTGGATACTTTCTGTAGCACAGCTGTGATCTTTGACTTGAATTTCTCTATGGGTGTTTGCATCTGAATTTTAAATGTGACTCTTCCC
Organism: Pampusana beccarii; assembly: GCA_013399365.1. Classification (NCBI taxonomy): domain Eukaryota; kingdom Metazoa; phylum Chordata; class Aves; order Columbiformes; family Columbidae; genus Pampusana; species Pampusana beccarii. The sequence continues at coordinate 304,062 of VWYH01004264.1, read as the reverse complement.
GTCTGTTCCTATGCAAGCATTCCCAGAATTTGTTTTTTTGCTACAGTTTTTCACCATTTTTTGTCTTAATGCCCTGTCTGGCATTCACAAGTGTTGTCTTGCCTTGTTCAGAGTGGTTCAGAAAGATGCAACTGGGATTAAGCCTTTGAACCTTTCACTTCCTTTGAGTCTTTCTTTAGGTTCCTATTCTCAGTCGCATCAAACACTTGGCTGTTTTCATTTCAAGGTCCCCTAAGATTTACTTGCATATGCATAATTTTTCTTGGGCTAGCAAAATGACGATTTCTGTTCTCCAGTAAAGCAGTGGTGATATCTTTTGTCTTCACCCTTTATACTATTTTCAAATGGATATTGTTTGTAAAGATTTTCACCAGTGCTACCGTGTTGAAAGAGTTCTCTGTAAATATCTGTAAAGCTGCCCTTCAAGCTTCTTTAGATTCTCCTTTAGTACAATGCCTAGAGAGAAATGAGGAATGATGGAAAATATTGGATTCTATCACTATGAACTATATTCCTTCATAATTTCCTCACATGTTCCTCTGTATCTTCTGTCTGTATCCACTTGTCTCTTTTTTTGCCCCCTCATGGTTAGCCTGGATAGCTTTTGAGCTCCCTTTCTCCTCTCTCTTGACCCAATGTGGGTCTCTCAGGAGACCCTCTGTCCTTCTGTGACTTACTGCTTGGTGTTCCAGAGTACGAGTACAAAAATAACCGGAAATTCTTTTTTGTGTAGTACACAGCGAGGCTGGGAGATCAGTAGCTACAGATTATCGCTATGGCCAAACTTTTGGGCAGTCTAGAAATGGTGCATTTATGTTGCATAGTAAGACTGTCTGGAGTTGTGTTATTTCTAAGCAGAAAAAGAGAAGAGACAGATAAACCTTGTTCTTCAGGGAATAAGCGCACTTCTTGAGAAGGACATCTGCCATATCACTACTGCACTGTTTTTTGCAATGTTTTCTGAATCAAAGATAGTGAGAACTTCAACTGAAATACGTTGCAGGAGGGCCCAGCTCTGAGACCCATTTTTTTCTCTTTTGGAATTCGAAAAGTACTGTGCTCGGGGTCAAACCTTATCGTGATACTCTGGCATTTTGGGACAGGGCCTTTAACACTTGGCAATAAGGAATCAGATAATTTAATTATTCTGTGAAGCAAATTTGCATCTTAAAATGTCAAAAATGAGCATGACATGAAATTGCTACTTGTATTTAGTGCTACTTTAAGGATCTGGTACTGGTTACTTCTAGAAATATGTTACTGGATTAGGTGGATCATTAGCTGATCAGTCATGGCAGTTTCTGTATTCGTCTCCAAAAATGTTGTTCCATAGTTAATTATTGGAAGGATATTAAAACAAACAAACAAACAAAAACATACAGAGGTTGAGACGAGGAAGGTAGTTCTTGATTTGCTTTGAAGGCGGTCTGGTGTCTTGCCTAATAAGCTTTTAATGGTGGAATGGTTGAATTGGGAAACAGGCCAAGAGCAAAGGGAAGAGAATGTAACATCCCCAGTAGCAGGGCTGGTGGTTCACAGTGTGCTGGGACTGGCAGGTCCTGGTACCACAGCTGTTACATTCCATTAATTAAAGTGCTGTTAGGTTAAAAGTAGCTTTCATGGACTGTTTTATTCCGATCCATAATTCTGCAAACAGTTGTAACATTTTTTCAGTCTGATGTCTTCCCTGCTACTTTCTGCTTCCTAATGAAGTGCAATTTTCAAATACTGTGTTTTGTAAAGCAATGAGTTGTAGAAGATCAGTGTAACTGAGGAGGTCTTGGTGCCTTATGATTTTATTTGATTTAAATATGTTGGAAGATTGTTTATCTTGTGTTAGCTGTGTAGTAACATAGTGCTGCCTAGGAGACAGCGTATGCATGCTCCTTCTCTCTCTCATATTTGCTAGGATTAGTATTAAATTCCTCTAGTTGTATTTAGTAGTGCTTGTGATTCTTTTGTGCTTTGTGGCTGAAAATTCATCATAACTGGTACTTAATCTGAAGCTTTGATTTGAGTTCTTACTGTAATCACATTTTAAACATGCAGTGGCCCTTTTCAAAGGGTCCTTTAGTTGTTATTTTTTAATTTTTTTTCACTACAGATCTGGATTTAAAAGTTGAAAACAAATTGTTGAAAGCTGCTGAAATGGCACTCTATCTAATTAGTTCTTTTCCTCAGCTTTCTCTGCCCACAGAGGAGAGAACGTGTCCCAATTCAGTCATGAAACTGGCTGAAAGAATGAAACAGATCCCAAGCCAAACCTTGAGCTTCCACTCTTCTGTTGCTTGGGGATTGCCTCTATGCTTTTTGTTTCTATTTTGGTTCAGGTAGCATTTGAAAGGAAAGTGTCCCTAGGAGAAGCGATATGTGTATTGCCTGAATTGGGACAAGGGAGGCCAAGTCACTGAATTTGTAGATCTGCGCTGCCACTGGCAACTTGCTTTTCCTTAATTCCCACATCTGGGAAGTGGAGCTAACATCCTGCTTTGCAAACATAAATGAAATCTCATGCCTCTTCCTCAAGGCACTTTGAACTTTTTTTTGGCAAGACATCTATCTGTACAATGGTGGCAATAATTCCTTTGGTTAAGCCTTTTGGGTGTTGCAGCCATGGGCAATCTGTCTGGGGCAATAAGGTGCTCTGTTGCTCTGATGAGTGAGAGTGAACTCAGGAATATAATGTAGAGGAAAATCTTGGTAGGTTTATCACAGTTAATTATTAAACAAACCTGTATTAAAGACCTTCATGCAAAATGCATTCCTACTTTGATTTCTATCATTAAAGGAGCCCATCTCCTCTCTAGAGAGAAGAAAAATCTTAATGACTTAAGTAGAGAAATAGCCCAGAAAGCTGAATATTTGAGTCCCTCTTTGTTTCTCAAAACATGGATTTTGATTACAGCTCATAAAACTGCTGAGGACAAAAGTTCTGTAAAAAGCAGATCTCTGCAGTACCCCTGATACCTGATGAGTATTTTAGTTAGATTCTTGCCAGCTATGAACGCCTAAGTGAGTGGCCCATTCTTGACTGATAAAGTGTAAAATGGAGATCTGTCATGCAAATCATCTTTCCTTGTACCTTGTCCCTGCAAGTGGTGATTGTTGGTTTCTTATGAAGCAGTGGCTGTTGACTGGAGTGTTGGCACTGAAATTTGAGAATGAGGGTATGTTTATGCTCTGTCACAGATTATTTATTAATTTATTTATTTCCTGAATGATCCCCAGATGGTCACTTAATCGCTTTATAAACTGGCCATTCATCTCTGAAGTCAGGACTGTAGGCTGGCTGCCTCACTGGAACCTGTGTGTGGAAGCATCTGAGCTGCTGAGCCTTTCCAGCAGTGTGCACAAAAAGAAACTAGAGGTCTGGTTTCTCTCTCTGATGTGGTCTTGCATTTCCTGGACAAATTGCTGCTGCAATTGTTGGGTTTTTTTCGCCTTGGAAAAAAAGGTGAAATATATTTTCCTGGTTTCCCAGGAGTGTTCTTTAAAGAAACTTTTGCCAGTGCTAGTGAGCCATGGTGTAGCAGTATACTGGGATGGCAGGAACTGCGCCTGCCTCCACTTGTTTTTACTTCCTGTAAGCTCAAGGAGCTGCATGGGCTATGTACCAAAATCTCAGGTTTTCTCTTTAGTAATTTGAAGGGTTTTTTTTAAGAAGTATGCACTGTTTTATATGTGGAAGGTTTTTCTACATAAACCTTAATGTGAAAATACAGTGGAGGATATTTCAGGGACAGCATTTTAAAATTTTTATTTGTAAATACAATTTTTGAAAGCCCTCCAACTATCTGTCTCATTTACTTAGAGCTTCCACTGACCTTTTAATAGGCAGGAAGCTCCCCAATCGTATGCCGCAGGTATTAGCAGATTGTGTACAATTTAGCATGCTAGAACTTAGACACCAGATGTGTTTTACTCTCATCTACTAAGTTTATGCAGTGCTAAAAATCCTACAGTTTAAAGACTGGTTAATAAAAGGATTCAATGACCAAGAGTCAAATCCTGCTGTTGTTGTTTGTTACAGGGTATTCTTCTATGGTTTATTCTGCTCTGAATAAATGTCCAGAAGTGTGTATTTTCTCACAAATTGTACTAGAGGACGGGCACTTATGCTCTGTAAAAATGGTGATTCTGTAAAATTCACTCACCCAGAGTACTGTACTTGGCTGACAGTCTTTTAGATGGCCTCATCTTGTAAGTATAGGCAGATCTAAACTACACATTCAGTGGAAAATCAGTAGTTCTTGTTCTCTAAAGTTTAGTATTTTGTTTTACGATGTCATTCAGTCTTTGAGGATGCGTTCTGGAGAAAATAAAGCAAGCAGTACAATCAGCAGTAGCGTATTTGTGAGTTATAACCTTAGAAGCAGTAGGTTATTTTGCAGTAATGTGTTTTTCCCATAGAAGGCATGAACTTTTGTGCTGGTTTGTTAGGAATATTTATTATCATCCTGCACTGTTTCTAGCTTAAAGTAGGACCCCCACTGTGGTGGACACTATATAAAACCAGAAAAATAGGCAGCCTGTGCTCTGAATTGATTACTGTTTAAGTATCAGTACTGCCAGTGGAACTTAATTAGAAATCTAAATCTTGATCTTAAAGCAACTGGGTGTTTTGCAGTTGATTTGAGAAAAGCGAAGGCTTGAGTAATTACCTTTTTTTTGATTGAAATTATTTTCAACAGCTGCATGGAATTTAGTTGTTTGAAATCACAAGATGTCACTTTAGACAGAACATGGAGTATGTGAACTCAGCTCTGCTTCCTCTGCTCTCTGCTTCCTCTCACAGCATTACGCAAACACGTTTTTGGTTTGAAAATAAGTCTCATATTGGCATAAATACCTTCCGGTTGCAAATTCTGCTTTTTAAAATTGAATACTGTCTTTTGTGTGTTTCTTCAGGGCTGGCTGGAAAGATTATAAATGCCATCATCAATGAAGGATTTAGGATCTCAGCATTGCAGATGGTAGGTTTCCTTCTGTGTGTGTTTTTCTGATAAACAGAAGTTGGAGAAGTGCTGTGTGCGCTTCACCATGATGCACAGGTGTTTTACTGCAATACAAAACCCTTGTGAAAACTGTGTAGCAATGTTTTGGGATCAGCAGTGTCCTCATGATATTTGTGTTTTATTATTTGATTGATCAGCTGTTCTGTTTCTTGGTGCTGGGTGACCTTGAGTCAAGACACTTTATCTCTCTGTATCTCAGTTTCCCTATAGCTACAAGGGAGATAATGATACCTCTGTTTTCTAGAGCAATTTAAGATAGCTTTTTAAAATGTACTTGCTAAGATTACAGAAATGATTGTTAATGTCCTTCCTCAATTTTTTAAATATATGTTTAGTATGAATTTAGGAGAAGGTTTTTAAAGATATTTAAAGGATTTTGACACGCTGATCCCCCTAAGCAGTTAAAGGAAGTTGTCACAGAGATTGTTCCCAAGAGTAGTGCTGTAAGTCCAGCCCTTTGATTTTTGTGAAAGTCTCAATCTGAAATCCCCTCATGACTCGATTCCCCACCACAAATGAAGAAGAGCCCCTTTACTGTGCAACAAACAGATGCTTTCACATGTCTTAGTGGCATCAGCCAGCACTATGTTGTCTACTTAAGGTGGAAGAAGATAGTGCATGCTGTGTTGGCTGTGGCATCATTGGCTAAGTTGTTGACAAACTTCATATTGTAGCTGTAAAGCCAGTCCCCTTACTTAGTGAAGCCTAAAGGAGTATTCTGAATGTTTGCTGGTTAAGAAGGGATGCCTGTCTATTTTTTGTGTTGTTTATGGCAGACCAACTAACATATTTGTTTTCTTAGTTCAACATGGAGCGTGCAAATGTGGAAGAATTTTTTGAGATTTACAAAGGTGTTGTCGCTGAATATGTGGTAAGCATAAGTTTGAAAAGAATCTGTTTAAAAATAATATATGATTAGACAAGGAAAAGGTCACATCTTTTAATTTTTGGGGTTGTGATAGGATTTCTTTTAGGAACCTGATATTGACCCAGTAAACTAACTCATTTGAAAATTGTGCTGTGTTGTAAGTCTTTTGTTAAAAAATATTCAGCCAAGGAATTTGTAAAATACAACACAGTGGGGAAAAAAAAGCTCCTCACATGACTTATTTTATTGCAGTAGAGCTATGAGAATATGTCACATCTCTAGCTTTGTTTGATTTGATATTCCAATAGTGGCTTGGACCAGGATATATATTTAATATTTTGTTTACAATGGAGCTGCTGTATTTGAATACTTTCCTGTTGGCATTTTGAGCTATTCTTAAGTTTATTGATCTGACTTTTGTGGATCTTCAGAAAATTTAAGGAGTTTAAGATGTGCTGTAATCCCAGTGGATGTCTAAAACTCTATGTATTATTATGCCTTGTTGTACTGTCACATAAAACTTCCTGGCTGTAGATAGAACAACAGGAATACAAGATGATGAGCTTGTATTTCTGTATCCCCTTCTGTCAGAGGATTTTGGTTCATTTTACAAATAGTAATAAGTTTAGCTTCACTGCCACACAAATTATCCTTATTTTTTAAATGGTTAAATTACTAAAAGTTTTCTATGTGGTTACTATAATAATATTACTCCAGACAGTTACTAATATTACTCTGATTATTACATTCTTTTCCCCCACTTTATGATTGTAGTCTAATTTATTTCAACAGCATTTGTAGATCTATCTTTAAATAGGTTAGGAGTAGTGTTAGTTCACTCTCAGACTGTTGGATACTCTTAGGCTCTCCTCTGAGAACAGTATTTTTGACAAGGACCAAAGGGAGATTGGACAGGCAGACTTGTAGGTATGCGGCAGAATTCAAATATGGTAATATCTGACCAGTATCAGGGCCTGAAGAACCCTGTGATACTGCAAAAGTCTCTGCTTTTAACCAATCTGGAAATTCTCTACCATCTTTTGCAGTTTTTTTTTACAATCTCTGACCCCTAATAAATTGCAAATTTTAGTTACATAATTTAATTGGAGAGTTACTCAGAAGCAAAAGTGACATTTAAACAGGGTAAGTCAATAAAGAAGATATGTTTTAGATGGGATTTGAAGAAAAGTGAGAATCTTGGGCTCTGTCCTGTAAGCCATATGTGCTGAGTACACTCAGCTGAAATGAAATTAATATCTCCGTGTGCTCAGGATGTCCGTGAAGCAGGAAAATGTGGGAAAGCTAATCGTGATGGTAAAAGGATCCAGGGAAAGCACATATGGGAACAGCAATAGATATTGTTAGTGCAGGCCGAATAGGAAGAAGTATGTTGCAAAATAGAATGTTGAAGAAAGGATATGACATCTTATATCTGTGACTCAGAACCGTCTGTTTTGATCTGAATTTTATTTATGACACCAAGATAACTCAGCACAGAAAGTATTTGGCATCCAGAAATCCTTTTCAAAAACTGTACTCCTATTTCTTCTGGTTACCCCTTATCTGTCAAATAAAGTCTTGAAATTGTATATGAAGCACTTCTGTATGCTAACAGAAAGCTGAACGATTGCCCAAAATTTTATCTTTGTTGGTATCTCCTCCATTGGATTTTGCATACTATTGATTAGTTTTTGTGCTCTTTTGCTTTGTATTTCCTAATGTAGCCAGAATAGAAAATTGGAGAAAAAAAGGAGGGAGATTATTTTGGATCAGCTCAGGGTCCACTTTGTTAATCAAAAATACTTGAATTTGATCCAACTCCAGGAAATGGTTTTGGCTGACCACAGGCCATGCATTTGATGAATAAACCATTTGCTAAAGAATATTTGATTTAGCTGCGAGTCTTGCCAGAGTAACAATATCTGCTATTTAAATTCAACTCTGCACTTGATGAGGCTGTGTAAGGTAGACCTCTCTTGTCTCACGTAATACCACGTACCTCTCTGCTGGAGCTGATGGTGGTTGGTGGTTGGTCTTCAGTCCTTAGCATTGTGTTGTAGTGAGAGAGTCAAGAGTAGCTTTGCTGACGTTGTTTGCTGTTGCTGGTGGGATGTCAGTGCTGATACAGAAACAATAGAATAGGGAGGAACCAGAAAAAAACAGTTCGCAGGGGGGAATTAAGTTGATTCAACTAAAGTTAAAAGCCTGTTTTTTCTCCACTTTCCTGTTAACAGTTATTCAGATGACGAAATTCAATGGAATTGTACGGAGTAGTGACTTTGTGGCAACTTACTGTTTCTTAACAGAATGAAATCTATTGCCATTTGACCTGTTCTTGGCAGAGGATCCGTTGGTGATAAGACAGTTTTTGGAATTAAAATATTTATTCATATTGTAGAACATGAAGCTAGTCTTTTCATGTCCTCTTGGGAATGCTTCTACCTGCATTTCTGAGGATCAGCTTGATGATAGAGGCACTTGGCTAAAATTCTGTCATGTGGACTTCAGAGTGGGGAGATTAAGTACATTCTCTCAGTGTAGAGTCCGCTATGAAGATACCAACTCTTTGGAACAATGCTGCTTGACTTGGAGTCTTTGTGTGTTTAGTTTCCATCATAATTCATAAAAGGCAGAGAAGGACTTAATTCTTCTTTTCCTACTGCTTTTTTGCCCACTCTGTATGCTCTTGTACTTTGTTGTGGCTCATCGTTGACCTGCCCATGGCTGGTGGGTGTGATTGCTGTATCTTACTTGTCTTTCCCTGTCCTCCCTTATTTCCTGTGAATGTTTTCTCCCTTCCCCTTTCCTCGTTGGTTTTGATTCTTTTGATGTCCTGATTTGTTCAAAACTTGTCTGCCCAAATTTCTAGACAAGTATGCAATTATGTTTTAAAAAAGGAAGTCAGGCTAGAATGTCAAAATAGGTTCTTCTGCTTATAAAACCTATACCTCTGATTAACAAACTCCAAATTGGCACTAATGCCCAGAGTTAAGTTAAGCTTACAAAAACTAAGACCCATCCTCATCACCCACTCAGAACTCATGATGTCTCTTTACTCTCGAGAAGGCTCCAGGGAAACAGATGATTTTGGTGTAACTGAGATCGTGGTAACAGTACAAAGCACAATTATGTTGCCAGATCAAGGATCGTTTCCCTAACAGGTGCCATAGGCCCTTTTCAGTTCTCTTCTGTTGACTTTTGTGTTTCAGCTTCTGTAATAATACGCGAGAGAAAGACAGTGAGAACCAAAAGTCCAAGAGACATTTTAAAGTCTTAAAGCCATCAAATTGATGTATTATATATTTGGAAACAAATAGTGGCTGTGTACCATGGTCCCTGAAGGGAACACTGCAAAGTACATTGCTGCCTGTGGAACTGGCTGCTGTGGAACAGTGTGATTTTATTCAGGCTTATAACCAGCAAAGCATGTTCCATTTTGTCTAGTTTGACAAGTTATGGGATACTTCTGTGAAATTCAGGTCCAGATCAATGAGGATGTACCCACAAAATAATCTAAAGTATTGTGGATGCTGTTGCATTCTATTCACAGAATCACAGAATGTTAGGGATTGGAAGGGACCTCAAAAAATCATCCAGTCCAATCCCCCTGACGGAGCAGGAACACCCAGATGAGGTTACACAGGAAGGTGTCCAGGTGGGTTTTGAATGTCTCCAGAGAAGGAGACTCCACAACCTCCCTGGGCAGCCTGTTCCAATGCTCCGTCACCCTCACCATGAAGAAGTTTCTTCTCAAATTTAAATGGAACCTCCTGTGTTCC